>CM027094.1:3959583-4454583 GCA_015343265.1 Pao palembangensis | reverse complement strand
GAAATTGATCTGGGACTCAGAAAGAATACTCCAAACAATTATCTTTCTCCTCTGCACCTCGTAATCCATTTCATATGAATAAAGTCACATCTGCCTTTTTTCTATTTCCGAATGCGACTGCTTCCATCCACCTCTCACTTCTCTTCCTCCACTTTCATTACGCATTCTCACCTCCTTTTGTCCCTCCTCTCTCACAGGTGATGGGATCTTTCCCTCGGGCACAGAAAGTGACAGTACAGTAATCTCTGTCCCCGACTGATGGAAGGATGATGCCTGTCAGTATGTAACCACACTCTGGCCCACTAAATATGTCCAAACTTTTCCAATTTTAGATATAATTGGATAACATTCCAACATCAAAAAGGTTTGACAGCAATCTGCTCCTCAAATACCGATTATTATGATTGATTTGATTTTTGAGCCACTTAAATTTTGTCTGTGTTTTAGTTTTATCTAGATAAATAATGTGTAATGGAGTGCACAAAAATAAACATAAAAACATGTCTAAAAGACAAAGAACATCCCTTTTTTGTGCAGAATTAGTTTGCTTCATAGTCAGTTAAACTCCAGGAACTGTGACATCATCTGCTACGACCTTATTACATCATCTTTGCCAGGAAGTCGTAGTAATCAAGTAAAAGATGCCCAGAAACATGTGACTGATGAGGGATGACTGATGCTGACATCAACCTGGTTGACCAGCTTTAAAACAATACGAAATCAGCAGCAAAGGCTCTTTACTTGATGACATCACTGTGTGTGTGTGTGTGTGTGTGTGTGTGTGTCAGCATGTGACAGCGTCACACCTTCGTCTGTGCCCTGTCTGTCGTTTAAAGCAAAAACATGCAGGAAATTAAAAGAAAACGCTGCTTGCATCACTGAATCTTTACATTTTAGAAGGACTGGGAGGTGTGAGAACTGCATTTATTAAAGGAGTGAAGACGGAATTCCGACTGGGACAGGTTCTGCTTCCATCTGTGGTCAGGATCCACTTAGCGATGTGGTTGTCTCCTTCCTGTTTAGCTTTGTCTTCCCTTTCGATGTCATCCTCACCGCCCTGATCGTCCTGGTCGCTGCCACCTGCCCTCCCTCACCTGCACCTCGTTGTCCTCCCTTCCTCTCATCTGTTGGACAATCTACCTTCAGTCTGGGTCGGTCCATATGTTTATTTTCCTTGAGTTCCTGGTGTTTAATGTTCCTTCACCTCCCGCGTTGCAGTCGTTGGCAGCTCTTATTTGTTGGCTGCGTAAAGGAGGAGACGTCAAAGTCAAAAAGTCACAGACGCCTGCTTCTGCTCACCTTCCAGAAACCCTCGGATTAATCCGGGAGCTTCTGGCTGAAAATCTGCCAAACTGCAGGAAGTTCTGAAGACCCGCAGCAGGTCAGATCACGCCGTGAGAGAGAGGACGGCAGGATGGCGTGTGATGCAGATCAGTAACAAACATGAGAAATGAAGCCGCAGCTTCTTATCTGGAAGGAGGGTTTGAGGTTAAATGTCTCCACATTCAAACACGTGCAAAAGAAATAAACCCACAGCTAAAATGACATCCTCAATTCACAGGTTTGGTGTTTGTTGCACCAAATCACTCAGAATTAAAGACTAAACAGTCCCAGTCCTTTGATTATGCAATTCAAAGGTTGTTCCAATCATAACTGTCTGTAGACATCTTACAGAAACCCAGAGTCTGACCCCCAAACAACAGCAACAGGGAGAAACCTTGAGCAGGACCGGGCTCTAATGGGGGCACCCTCCTGCTGATGGCTGGGGAAAGAGGAGAATAGACTCATACATGCAATATAGTAATTATTTTGAGGGATCTGTGCCAAATTAGAGGACTGGTGAGGCACATCTGACCAGAAGTAGCTGTTTGTGTTGAAACTATAGATCTGAGGGGAAATTCATCCTGGCTTTTCTGTAGACAGGAACCCTGACAAAGCTGTTTATTCAGCCACTTGGCATTGTTATCCATGTTTGGTCACAGCGCTGAAGACTTTTACTTCTCCTCGCATTCAAATTTATTTACCAACCGGGAGCAGTTAAGGAGCCAACCTACCCTGACACGGCTGGCTGACCCGCCTGGCCCAAACATTCAGATGCTTACTCGGAAAAAAACGCTTTTCCTGCTGCAGGAAAACATAAATCACGTCAGCTACTGCCTCCTCGTATCATTTTATCGCTGATTTGCAGCCCAATATCGTGTGATTAGAATAGCAGATGTAGCTCGCCCTCGGTCCGCATTAAATCACCACGGTGTTATTTCAGTCACCAATAACAAGTCAGAAAACAGACATAAATTTACAAGAAATGTGCATGGCTTTAACCTCCGAGGCTGGAGCTCACTGCCCCATAATCCTCGCCATCTCTCTGAGTATTGCTGTTGATCTGGAGCCAACTGAAAACTGCCTCTGCCAGTGTTTGTGTTTAACTTAAGCCATGATTTTTGACTAATTTGTGAGGATTTGAGCAGAGAGAGCTCTTTTTCTCTCTCTCGCTTTCTCTCTCTCTCTCACACACACACACCTCCAGTGTTTTCAGTTCCCCCACAGATCCCCAGCACAGCCTTCTGAAGCTCCCGCTGCCAGCTGAGTGTTCAAGCAGGAGGTCTGAAGCCTCCGTCGACCCCCTCAGTGACTCCTGGGAGCCTTTTTCATAGAACTGTGGTTTGAGCGTGCAACACACGGGCGTTGTGCTCGATTTGATCTCCTGCTGCAGTAAACACCGAAGCACACCACCGGGGATCAAACAGTTATCAATAGTTCATCAGCTTTCATGCTCTTTGACCCCTCCATACACCAAACTTGGGCTTAACAAACCCCGCTGCCTCTTTCTAATGCAAAAATATGTCTAGAGACATACATTTTAATTTGTTTTCTCAGCAGCTCTGCAGTGGGAAAAAAAAAACACTGAGCTGAGCTGGTCTGACAGAGAATAAACAGTCCTTTTTATTTGTACGTTTTCAGCATTAAATGTCAATGCATTACTGCATGTTTTGTGAGTTTTTCACCAGTTTACGAGTTTAAAACCAGCTCTAGACTGAAACAGGCTGGAACAGAGATTACTGAGCGGTAACCTTGAGATAGGCCATGCTCAAAAGTTGTGAAAACTCTCTTTATTGGTGTGACTCCCTGTTTGACTGGGAATCTTAAAATATTTTAAGATTCCCAGTTCTTAATAATATCTTGAAATAATAAAATAGGGACACCGTGCCATGCGTGGCTTTAAACTTTCAACCGTGGCTCTATATTAAAAACCACACATGCAGCATTTCAGCCTCTGTGCCTTGATTTAGGGTCAAAGGTCAAGCGTATGACACAATTGCATCAATCGCCTTTTATTAAATGAATCATGACTTTTCATCTAAGGCACATTCTTAACTATTTACACAACTGGTAGTTTCCAGCCAAGATGACCTGGCTGTGACCTGTGACTGTTTCTGTTGGACCTGTCTTCTCCAAAGTGTTCTGCACATATCCTGTCACGTCTCCTGGGAAGAGGAAGTATCTCATTTATATTTTGGATTTGTGCCTTTAAGTGATCAGAGGGGTTGCACAACTGCTTATTGTAGTTTGCAAACCAAATGAAAATGTTTTCTCCTCTTCATTTTCCACTAATCACCACTTCAAATGCAGCAAAAACATAGTAGGAAAACTCATAAATTGTTGGTGATGCATGAGTTATTGAACCCCCTTTGAATGTTTTATGGTTGAATTCACCTCGGTTAATTCACCTCTTGAACTGCCCACACACACAAACACACACACACACACACACACACTTGTACTTCTATCTTTTGTAGGCATAATATACTACCCAGCCCTTTACCCTAACCATCCCAACGAACACCTAATCCCAACCCTAACTTAACCGCAAAAACAACCTTGCTTTGCTAGTAGAATGAGTATTTTGGTACTCAAGTACAAGAACACGCAAATATACAAAAACCTCTATGTGTAAAATATGTGTGCGCTGTGGTGTATGTTCATACACACTCACACACTGTGGGCTGTTTTCCTGAGGCCTGTTTATATTAAAGATGTTGGTTCCTGAAACTCATTGGATGCGTTTATGAATGCTGGAAACAACCGAACTGCTGATATGATTACACCGACAGGCAGGCAGACGAGGGCTCAGGCATTCCCACATGGAAACCATTATCCTGTTTCTGTGTCACTTTTTTTTTTTCTCCACCCTCAACACATACACACACCTCCCACACCAAAAACCCATCGCTCGTTCTCCAACGTTTTCATTCTTATATCGATTCTTCGGAATTTCTCACTCTCTCACATGTTTACGTGTACACATGTACACATGTTGTGTACATGAAGAAGAGGAATCCAGACCCAAACCTGTGTGTGTGTGTGTGTGTGTGTGTGTGTGTGTGTGTGTGTGTGTGTGTGTGTGTGTGTGTGTGTGTCTTTTTACAAGCTCCCTCCACCCATCAATCCACTTCCAAATGACATCAGAACATTTAAAAATGAGAACACCGAGCATGACTGACATCGGCTGAAAGAGAAAGGGGGAGAAAGGAAGAGGGGGGAGAGAATGGGAGGGACAGAGAGAGAAAGAAAGAGAGAGAGAGAGCATTCACACCCTACAGTGCATGCTGTCATGCCACAACCATCTCTGGCTAAACAGATTTTATTTAACTCTAACCTCTCTCTCTGTCAGTCTCTCTCTCTCTCTCTCTCTCTCTCTCTCTCTCTCTCTCTCTCACACACACACACACACACACACACACACACACACAGAGTTTCACCCTGCTTGACAGCAGTCGAGTTTCCAAACATTGCATCAAATTCCCAGAAATATGACAACAGAAACCTGAGCCAGCGGTCCAGGGCTGCAGCTGACCTCCCTCCTGTGTGCTGGCCCCCAACAGCCATTTCACCTGGACTCTGATCGTAAGCACGCCGGAACTCTTCAACATCAAAATCTCAAACTCACAACCAGACAAAGGGTCAATTTTATCCTCTATGTGGTTGGAAACCAGCCACTGAATACACATATACTTCAGTACTGAGCACGGTAATAGTAGGTTTGCAGCTAAAGGCCTTTAATGCTGAACTGTATGTTTGCACTGTTCAACAAAATCCTAAGGTTATTTCTTGGTGCAGCTCACTTATACTGGGGTTTACAAAGCTGATGACTTTGTTACTGGGCTGCCAACTGCTTGGCTGCCTCTCGCCACCACCCAGCAGGCATCTGTGTTCATCCGCAAAGCTCTGAAAACACAACGAGCTTAGCAAAAACAGCAAACGGACAAGAGTTACTAAGAGGTGGGTTTTTCTGCTGGCGAGCGGAGAAAAGTCTTTGTGGACTTTAGACTGACTCGTAAGGCTGTTCTAACTCATCCTGATCACACCGGCTCTGCCTGCACGTCAGTCTCAACTTCTAGCTGTTCAGACTGTTTTCTAATGCGCAGAAATACGGGTAAACCTGATATTTACAGCTGTAACAGAAATAGACTAAACAACAAAGACCAGGAATACATCTGTGGAGTTAAAATGTTGGTTGCCATCCTCACAAAGATTTATTTTCAGCTAGCAGATGCTGGTTTAATTTCTCCAAGATGATTCGATGACAGCTTGATCCCTTGTTGTTGGATCTTGTTAACTTTAAAGGATCAAATAATTAGTCTGAGTCTCATCTGTGGCTCTCAGAGATGCTCTGGCTACTTGCTCGGGTCGGCCAGTACAAAGCAATCCTGTGTTGTTGATATTTACCAATGTAGAATTTAGAAGAGTGGGGGGAAAAACTCAGTGGTAAATGATTAATTATAAATGATCATACAACAAAAGGAATCTGCAAAACAAACAGGACAGTTCTGCTCTCAGAATAAAGCAATCAGATGTAAAGTACATGCAAGTAAAATGTGATATTTAAAAAAAAAAAGAAAAATATACAGCAGTCTGTCCATCTCCCATGAATAGAACAAACCAGGGCCCATTTAGGAAAACTTTCACATTTGCAACACAATAGTCTGAGGTCTACCACACGTCGCCTCCAGAGGGGAGCGCGAGGTAAAGAAACTCCAAGGGCAGAGATGTGGACAGAGGAAAACAAAACCCAGACAAAAATCAGATGGCATTTGGCAAAGCCGGAGCGCTCTTCTGCTGCCGGACCCGTAGGTGTTCCCGGACTCTTGCATTGTTTTGCTCCTGTGGTTTCCAGCGCCGTGCTGGGTTCTGGTCTGGTTTTGAACTGGTGTGTTGTTCTATACTGAAACGACGGGTGCTGCAGCGGGCGGCTGAGGAATGTTTTCTAAGAATGTAGTTTCATTTGTCAAAGAGGAGACGGTTTTAGCTCCGATTTGATCCCTGACGTGAGGAGGGGCGGGTCCTCTCTCCACCCCAGGGTGTGATTGGTGCTCTGCTGTCTGTGTCGATGGATGGACGGCGGCTGCAGGGCCGAGCTGTCACTCACCTGTCTCGCTGCTTACTTGGAGAATAGTTAAAATTCCCAAATTAAGAATTTCCAGTTCGCTTCTTGGACTTATTGTGCTTTGTTTTTTACTGGTCCGCTGTCCCTGCATGTCTTGTGGTGCACCAGAGAAAAACACTGACCAATTACACTGTTGAAACTATTTGACCACATAATATCTTAAAAATACTTCTAAATAGCTTCATCTGCCAGCTGAACACTGAGGGGATTACCCCTTTTGTGAAACTTCTGAATACCTGAAGCACTTTTACATGTTTTTTACATGTGGCACCAAGCTCATTTTTGCTCGAGCTCGAACAGGGAAGGAGAGCGTCAAACCGCTGATCTGACCCAACCGGTGCAACAGCTCTGAGTTTGACATATAGTCCTGCCACGCCAGCCATGATATGAAACATATGAGTCCTTCATGGCCTGGATTAATGGCGACGTCTTTCTTGCCAGCATGTAAAACAATTTGCTTCCTCTGGTTTTGATTTCAAATCCTCCACTGATGGAATGTTTTGCTCCACGCTCACACTGAAGCGCAATTAGGACATATTTTAAGATGCACTCATGATTTTTTTTCCCCCCTGCGTTCTTTTGTCACAATCTATTAAATACACATCTTTTTTATGTTTGTTTGGTTTTTTTTATTTTGTTTTTTTAATCATATTCTGGCCGATGGCAGTTCCCTGCAGAGCTGCACCACTCTGGACGACAGTCTTAACCCCAAAAGACTTTTGCTTTTCTCCTTCCTTCACTCATTCAACCAGCCTCCCTCTTGTCCTGTTCAGTATATGTTGTACTGTAGGCTAGCGCTGTGCTGGTGGTGGTCCAGCGGAAACACACACACACACACACACACACACACACACACACACACACATACAGTAATCCCAGTTTCTGTGAACCATGTGGAAGCTATTGCTGTATAATCTGCTGTAATTGTGTTTTATTTGAAAGAGAGCTGTTTTACATTATCTACTTCATTACCGTGTGCGTGTGCGTGTGGGCACGTGTGTGTGTGTGTGTTAGACTGGTGCTAAGTTTACGAGGAACAAAAAGCAAAGACTGGTGTGGGAAATAACACCATTCAACTGTTTCAAATCCCACTGAAAGATGTGTAGACTGCATGAAGGGTGTTAACATACCAGCCATTGTGCTCCTCATTCATTTAGTCCAGAACACACACACACACACACACACACACACACAGATTGCATAATTGCACATAATAAACTGGGGGCTGCAAGCCCGCTGAACATAAATCTAGCATGTATTCAAGCACACAGACCTGACTTGTTTACATGTAAACGATCAGAAATGAGCCATCTAAGACGCTGCCTGGTGCAGGAGGTCACCAGGCGCGATTTAAATCAACGGTGATGTGTGATAAATAACGGAATAAAATACAGCAACATGTAAATGCGGCTTATCGGACACACAGCTGGCATGAAATCTTTCGATGGAGCAAGATTAGAGCAGTGTGAAAACTGAGGAGATCTACAGAAGCTCTATGAGGAAATCAGGAATTCTTTTTGATTCAGGATGGAATTCCCCTTTTGTGCACCAATCAATACTTATTACTACTATTACTAATTTTATAGTTGCTTTTTTTTTGTTTGTTTTGTTTTTTTAGGAAAAAGCACAAATGGGGCATCATCAAAATACTTTCACCTCGCTTTAGTAAATACTTAAAATTCACAGGATTGTATTTTATTTTAGTAACAGAATATGTGAAAGAAAACCAAATATGTGGCTAAAAAGCAAAACCTACTGAGGCCTTCAACCAGCTCACGGCTCAGCCCTCCTGGATGAATCCAGAGCGGAGCCTCTGGAGTCGGGCCTCTCGGTGCACCCTGTGATCGATGCATCGAGTTCCTGGCTGCACGCTCGCGTTCATCCATCCTCAGAAGAGAAATGCAAGAATCAAGACAGAAGCAGAGCCAGAGAGGAGAAGATCTCTCTCAACACCCTGCGGAGGGAGATAAATAAGAGGGGCAGCGTGATCCATGAGCTGATGAATGATTGAGCTAGCACCTCCCCAACAGCCTCCCTCTTCTACACACATCCTCACACTTCTGTTTATTTATTTCACCAGAGCAGCATGGGACCACGGAGGAGAGGTGATCAATATAAAGAGAAGTCATCTGGGCATCAATCAGGTTCTGTGTGTGTGTATATATATATATATATATATATATATATATATATATATATATATATATATATATATGTACTTGTGGGAACAATCTTGGGCTTTTTGAATAGAGACCTTTTCAAAAGTGATGTTCAGACTAGCGACCAGTTCCTGCAAAGGACAAAGGCAGTTCTGTTCTTTTATGAGGACGTGCAGACTTTTTACACGTCATCACCATGTCCCACTGGTGGTCTCACCCCTTCAGACTGCAAAAGAGACGTGTTACTACCAGTGAAAAGACAGCGAGGCCTCGAATCCACCATCACTGCTACTGGCTCATGTTCAACAATGGCTGTTGTGCAACGGGATGAACGATAGTAATACTATCACACATGCTAACGCTGGAGATGGCACACAATCCATGGATAATTCACATCCAGTTATTTGTTGATTTTAAGTAATTTGCAATGTCCAAACTTAGAAGTCCTCTTTCCAAACACCTTTTAGGCAGGTCTGCACATCTTTAAAATGAATTGATGAGAAATGGGATATCGCTGTGGGCCAACTGACTTGTAAGTTAACACATTACACTGCGTTCAACGAGGCTGAGTGATTTTATTGGGGAATGTTGGTTCATCTGATTATGAGGTTTTGTCTGTTAACAGAACATTTACATTGTTTAGGAAGCAGAAGTTGCCCAAATAACAAACAGATTTTATGACACTGACTCAGACACTGTCAAGAGAAATTTAAAAGGAGGTTAAAATAGGAGTCTCGTCAATTTGTGGATCCTGAGGGTTGCTGGAAGTCGCCTGCTTTCCTTCACTTTCCAGGCAAAGTGCGGTCCACGGCTAAATGGTTGCTGGCATTTCTCCGATGAGCATCACATTTCATAACATTATAGCGCCGTGTAAACATTCAGACACAAGCAAAGAAAAACACTGACTCAGACACACACACACACACACACACACACACACACACACACATGATAGGCCAAGGCTCAATACAGTACAACTGTTTTGTTTGACAACTAATGAAACAGGACTCAAAAAACAAGATGGCACTTACTGCCACTTCCACTCTGAGCACGCACGCACGCACACACACACACACACACACACACACACACACACACTGAATAACAGTCACAACAATTGAAGGTGTCTAAGGGGGAAACTTTCCTCATTGTCTGTTTTAATTTGAGTCTTATTTAACGAGTCGAGAATCAAAAGAAGGATGAGGTAGCGTGCAGGGATTGGGGGGTGAGGGGGGTGCACGGTGCTGCACAGAGATGATAAAACATGCTGAAAGGGGGAGAAGAAGAATAAAACTGCAGAGAGACATCAGACTCCATCAGTCTGAAAATAGCGTAGCTTCTTGTTTCATCTGACAGGGAGAGGTGTCGATAATTAGGAGGCTCTGTAAGGTAGAGCGGGAGTGCTCGTGTGTGTGTCTGTGTGTGTGTCTGTGTATGTCTGTGTGTCTGTGTGTGTGTGTGTGTGTGTGTGTGTGTGTGTGTGCTGACTCTTCCTGGCAGTATATGCTGAGAGCACTGTAAAAGCATGGGTAATAGTTGTCACTATGTGACAGCTATAAATGGCCTTTTAGTCCTCTTCTCAGCACTACATTGACATACACACACACCAATTGGCTTTTTACCCGGTGTTTTTACACTCACACACACCTTTAAAAAAGAACTTTATTTCCATTTTAATCCTCTTAATTATCATCAGTGCTAACAGACAGCAGCTTCTCCACTCGGGGGAGAACAGGGATCAAGTATGTGTGAATAAAAAGCAATAGTGTGAACCTGTTGGACTGGAAAACTAGCGTGTGTGTGTGTGTGTGTGTGTGTGTGTGTGTGTGTGTGAGAGAGAGAGAGAGTTTTAGGATTAACCAGAACATACTGTATATGTGAGAGTATAATGTGATAAGAGTTTCGTGCGGATAGGAAAGGGTTAAACAGCTGATGAGTTGCTTTGGAAAGAAGGATCCCCTTCAAATGTTCTTGATACCAAAATAGATTTCGAAACTATCCATCAGTGTGTTGCTCACACAAACACACACACAAACACACGGTCCAGGCAGCTGGATTATCACGTGATAACCAACGAGCACGTTTGTCACACATGTTCTGTGGATTTACTTGTCCTGACACTGGGGTCACTACTGCAACGACCGAGTCCCGGTCCCAGAATTACTATTTCCCATGACTTCAAGTGTTCATCAAGGACCGACTTCTCTTTTTGGAGGCCATCGTATGGACGCTGCACCATCAGCTACCGTTGTTATCAGACAAGAGTCTGCGGCATCCAAGCATCACACAAGTCTCTGAGCCAATCACAACCCTGGGATGTACTCACCAGTCATGCAAATGTATTACTTATCAACAATGTGGGATATAAACTTCAAACACAGCTGGATGTTTTATAGAGAATCTTCTTTGATATTATGGGTTTGTCCAACATTAGTTGCATTATTCCGTGGTTGTTGTGAACATATAAGCAGCAAATGCAGGTCTTTATTAAAAGTACGTAGGGTGTGTGTTGTATAAACTTGTCAGCTCCTGATGTTGAAGTCATCATCAGGCCACATGAGCCACCCGACAGCAGCTGATGACAGCAGAAATACTCATGGGAAACAGTAGAAGATTCTGGACAGACTTCTGCTGACAGCTGGCCAATCATGAGAAAATGTGTCCCCCCGATGAATCAGACCTCAAGCAGAAGCCGCCCTGCAGACTTTCTCCATGGCAGAGAGCGGCGAAGTGGCTCTCCAAGATATTTGAAACCTGAGGCGGAACCGAAGAACCCAGAAGGTGAACGACTTAGTCGGCATGTGGTGGTGACTAGCGCCTCCACGGGTCGAAATAAGAAATAGTCTGAAATAAGAGCAGACTTATATGGAAAGAAAGAAGGTAGATAGAGAAGGTCTTCCTTCCGGATTGTTCCAGGGACAAAGCTTGAGCGATTATGATTCACCAACTGGGAATTCCCATCGTCTGCCTCGTGACGTGATTGTGCCCAGTGTTGATCAGGTTTCCCTGGATGAATGAAGCAGCACCAATAAGCAGCTCACCCCAAGAACAAGCTAACATGTTTTTAATGATTTTTGATGATACAGTATTGCTGTTGCCCTTACTGGTGAAACTGGTTTCCCAGGGAGCCACGTACGTAGCTGCACAGAAGCAGGTGAGCAGTAACATGATGCACCTAGAGATGTCGTCTAACGCAGTTCAGCCCAACACCGCTGCAGGAAACTGACCTCAGTGGTCACTGGCCCCCTATCTGTAATGGTTGTTCCCAGATTTTTTTTTTGTTTGTTTGTTTGTTTTTTTTTCCACTAGCTGCTGTCGCAGTTGTGCTGATTTACAGAACCACAGCCATGTCTAAGTTTACTTAAACAGCTCCCAGGCGCAGAAAGCTATGTCAGTTTAATGGGCTGACATTTATTATAAGCCCACTCCTAAGCTGCTAATAGCTTGGCTGCCGTTTGGAGCTGGAAGAGTTAGCCGTTCTCCATAGTGCGAGCGGTCGTTTGGAGTGTTACTAATGTGAGATGACAGGTAAACTTGCAAGTCACTCCCCCATACCAGCACCCACCGCTGGGACTCTGTGAGCGTGTGTGTTCGTGGCACAGTGGGGGACTAACGAAGTGTGTGTGTCCAGGCAGTAATCGGGTCGTAAACTCCATCAGGACGGGGGTCGGGGGGGAGAGAGAAGTAAAGAGGCAGTGAGGCTTCGGTAGCAGTTGCTCCATCAGGCCTCCTACAGCCGACCGAAGCCGAAAAAAGGAGAATGAGAATATAAACATGCAGTGAAGAAGAGCAGGAAGTCCAACAGACTGGGAAATCCATTCAGTTTCAAAGTAGTTGTGTTAAAGTTGCACCCATCTGTGGCAGCAGATGGTTCGAGTTTGGCACATGCGACAACAATACGTAAAAATGATGGCCCTGGGGATGAGGGGCAGGGGCGGGATGAGGGGCTCTGTCCACCAGTCACAGCCCTGCATAACGTCAGTCGTCACTTGACTCCAGTTTGTCAGTAGCAGCAGACACATGTGGCGCGCACAAAGATACAAACACATCACCCTGGTGGTGATGAGAGGAGGTGGAGAGAGGCTGATGACAGGTCAAGCCCCTGAGCACACACGCGTGCGTGCGTGTACATGCATGTGTGTGAATTGATGATGATGATGATGATGATACAGAGGAAATGGCGAGCTTTGCCAGGTTAAATTGTGGTGGTAGCAACTGTTGTAATAACAAGGTCATCACACTCCGAGAGAGCCAGACACTGAGCACACACAGACACACACACGCAGGTGTGTGTTCTCACACTAACATATGTGTGTGTGAGAACACACACCTTGCCTGAAACACTGCAAAGTTATTGATTCTCCTGCTCTTCAGACGGAATCCAGCTGTTTTCCGGGGGTGTTTGCATGCACGGGTGTCCTTGTTGCTGGACTAATTGTAACTGGATCCAGTGTTGAAGCCTTTCAGAGCTTCCTGTTGTGACTCAGTGCTTCTTTAAATACTTGTTTCACACACACAAACCCAAACAAGAGAACATCTCAGAGCGGAAGCTGTCTTTAGGCTCATACAGCAAATCAGACTGCTGGAAAGAAATGTTAAAGATCTTTCTTTCTTCTTCTTCTATTATTATATATTATAGAATTATTTCAATTATTATTGAAATTGTGGGGAAAAAAATAGCGTAAATGTTATTAAATAAATATAAAACAAGTGCTTCCAGAAGTGTTGAATTTTAAAATAGAAAAATAAATCCTCAGGATGCTCAACTGACTAAATGAATAATTGATTAAATATATTTTCTGTTTGGTGCTGATCTCTGCGGTCTGGTATCTTTGTGTTTGACAAATACCAAACATGCACAGACAAGAGACCAAATTAAAATGTTACGGGTGTCGTTTGAATACATCTACAGATCAAATAAAACGATGCTTCTCAACCTCAGAACTCAAACCAAACTGTTTGAATCAAATGCTGAAATTTCTGATCCCATCTTAACCATTAAAGGCAGCTTATTTTGAAGGATCTCATCACTGATTAATGGCCGTTTGAAAACATTTCAGCTTTTACATCCGAGTGTGTGTGATTCCTTCTGACAGAGGCCTTTGAAAAGGAATTAAGCTGTTTCCTAAATCAATTTATTATCTTCAGCTCTTCCCCCTATATAGCACACCAGAAATATACACACACACACACCCTCACACACCCTCATGAGATCTCACAGTCAGTGTTTGAAGCTGTAAAGATTGTCAGAATGTATTTTTTTGCTAGAAAGCCCATGGGCCTCATCTCTCATCTTCAAGAACTGAGAGTTATTTCACGTGTTAAACAAGGTGTGTGTGTGTGTGTTTGCCTGTGTGTCTCAGGGAGTTGTAAAAGACTGGCATCAACAGTTAAAAAAAAAATTAAAATGTGTAGAGTAGAAGAGAGGAGGAGAGTATGTATTCAGTAAGGTCAATAATTTTAAATGGTGTATTTTTTAAACTGCTAGTGGAATAAGTGTTTTGGTACTCAATATGTATCGAGTACAAGTACACACACACACACACTGTCAGTTCTATTGACTCCTGTCAGACAAGCACTACATGCTGTTTCTGGGTGTGTTGAGGTTCTAAACTGAGGCTCTGATATGATCTCACGTCTTATCTTGTTGGCTGATTGGCAACTACAATAAAGCTTCTAATAATAATAATAATAATCACTTAATAAACGTAATCACTCCGGGCAGTGAGATCAGATCATAGCAGCCATACATCAGCTGATTCCTCAGGTGACCTTATTTTGTCAGACTGTTTTCCGTGCACTCCACGATGGCAAACAGCCAGCCGTAGAAATGGCACAGAGAGAGAGTCAAACCTGTTTTCAGGAGCAATTTCTGGTCTAAATTTAATTGCTGCCGTTCAACACAAGGCTTAACAAGATAAAGTAAAAGTAGAAAAAGAAAATCCCGACCGGTTGTGTTCTTTTTTATGCATTTGACCACATTAAAACCCTCTTTCTTCATTCATAATTCAGCATTGTTCATAAAACTCACTCACCGCGTTTTTACTGCTTTGACCTTTCTTTATCCCAGTTTAACGGTAAGTGCGAACATACCACATCCACAGAGACACACGGAAGCTTAAACACAGGAGTCTAATGGTTTCCATAAAGAGTTCATCAGTCTGCGGAATGAAGGGAGCGACTGGTAACTTATACTGTTGAACTCAGAGAGCGGCTTTAGGCTAAGACCAGGTTCTGGGCAAATCTCTGAGCAGCTGCAGCCGTGGCCACCCAGGACAAGGATGTGTGTGTGTGTGTGTGTGTGTATGTGTGTGTGTAGTAGTGGTGGTAGTAGTAGTAGTAGTGAGTGAAACAACAAGGCAGCTGCTGTGACTTATTCATAGTTCACAAAGACTGATGTCTCTTTGCTGTTCTGGGAGAGGAGAGGAGAGGAGAGGAGAGGAGAGGAGAGGAGAGGAGAGGAGATGATAAATATTAGTTACTGTAACATGAATAGTAAAAATGAGATGCATGATAACATCTATAAAGCTATATTATATAGATATCCCGCCTATTCTCTGGCCTTCAAATGTACTTAGATGCATTTAATAAATATATTTTCCATTTAGTAGAAGTTATGTGGTCTTGTTTATAAAAATTAAGAAATTGAAGTCGCGTTTGACATATTTGCCCACTTTTTTTTTCGTCTTTGCACGACGGCGTGCACTCCTGGCCCTCTTTCTTATCCTCTCCTCACACCCTGTTAAAGCTCTCCCCATGGTGCACAGGTCCACAACTGCTAACACACTCATTAGTCCCAAAACACATTCACTCACGCTGACACACACGCGCAAACAAGCCACAACTTGCCCAGCAGATACGCATTTAACCATGATGCCTTAGGGGACAGCCGGGAGCAACCCTGAGGGTAGAAAACAGAGAGAAAGTGATGGAGAGAAGAAAAGAGAAAACATCTAAGGTCACATTGCTCCTGCTGCAGCGAGCTCCTATCTTTGATTGAAACTGATTCAAATTTTGCCACTGTGGTTATTAGTGTTAAACATAATACTCCTCAATCCGCCTGTGTGTGCATATTTATGCAGTTGCTGCCATACAGATCACAATATGTTGGCCTTACAACCCTGTAAAAGACCTCTTTTCCCTGTTTGGGTATTCTTCCATTTTCTGCTATAAATATTCCATTTCCTGCTATGAATATGTATGTTTGTGGAAGGAAACTAAAGCAGAACATTGAAATCTACAGCTTAAACCACTAGCTAGTGAGCTGAATGGCAACGACGCTGATGTTCATGTGAGCATTACTTTGATCACCCGGACATGCAGTGGATCACAGTTTCAAGCTCTTCTGTGGCAAAATAAACAAGGATGTGATCACAAATAACATTCACACATGGATTATTAGCACTTTGGTTATTTTCCGGTGTTTTTTATTACACTTAGGGTATAAAAAAAATGTATAGAACTACAGCCTGAGGTGAGTCCAGTATAGAGATGATTGATCACAACTGGCAACATAATCAATACTAAATACTTGTAGGGTTTTTTTGTTTTTTGTTTTTTTTATAGACGTTTGTGCAAAAAGTTCCCAGCTCATTTACTGAATTCCTTATGATCTTCCTCTTGAGAACCTTTCTGTGAGACCTTCAATGGTTGGCCAGTAGGGGGCAGTGTAAGAGCTGATGCGCCAAACATCTATTGCGATGGCTACAATGGGAACAAAACCAGTGGAAGCCAGTGTAAATTCATTGATAAAGCCGTTGAAAATTCTTAAGAATTTTAATTAATTATTTTTATCCATGTCTAAGAGGCTAAATTGTCTTGCAAATGTTAAAGGTCGATGACCTGAGCCTATGACGGAGCCAGTGAGGGAAAGGCTCATACAGGACACAAGAATGAGTTTCCACTGTGATTTACCGCCATCAAATGTCCCCAAATACACACCAATGCAGAAACAAAACTGTGTTTGAACAGCGCGCACGGACGTGCAGACATTCCCTCCACCGCTCCGTTACAATACCGGCTCTGACATTTGTGTGGAGCATCATTACGGGAAGACAAAGCAAACTATTTTTGTTCCGCCAAAACAAAACGCGATTCGACACTTTGTTGCATTCAGTTCGGAGACAAAGTATAAACAAGTTGTATAATTATGGGCTGATTTTGAGACAAACAACCGCCGTCAGTGCGTTTGTGCTCCTGTGCGTACAAACACAACCGTGTTCTCTATCAGGGAGGAGATGAGAGGAAGAGGATGAAAGGTACTCTGTCTTACTTGGCAGATGACAAGAAAAATGACAACACACACGACGCGCGTACGGCCTATACGTGTGCACGCGCGCAAACACACACTTCCAGCAAATTTGTTTGAAAAGTGACAGAAGTTTCACACTGTCATTACACAGCTCACTGCTGTCATTTTATTGTTTCTCATCAGAGCATCACACAGACAAATGTGTGCTTACACACACGCACACTGCACGCACATACACATGCACACTGTTCCCATACCCAGCTGACAAAAGCACCAAAATCATTTCAACGTACAGCAGAGTTACAAAACCTCTGGTGTTTCAACAAAACAAACTGCCTTTTTAGTTGTGATGAAGCTCCAACAGAAGGCGCTAATAAATACAAACACAGGTATGTTGGAAACAAAGATTAATGCTCGTATGGGGGTAATATTAGCATCAAAAACTGTCAGTAGTCTTCTCTCAAGGGAGCGAGACGCACCACTGCTGCTGCACTATGGTGCGTTTTTAACGCAACTATCTTAAAGAACTAAATTTTCTGAACTGTCAGGTAGGTTTACCAGCTTAAAACAATGATGACAAACACAACTAATTGGTGCTTTCGCTATTTTCTCTGGTTTGTAAATTTGTCAACACAATACAATAACAGCCTTATTCATCAATATCCAGTCACTCATTTTTATGTGGATTGTTGTTGTTGTTGTTTTTTTAACCCACTAAAAGAGAAAGCTGTAAAAACAGAAAAAAAAATCATCTGTTTGTTTAAACCTGTCTGATTATCTCTGTTGGCCATCTCTGTTGGCCAGTTAAATTATTGTGATGAAAAAAATAGAAAATAATAGGGAAAAATATGAGTTTGTTAGCTCTTTCCATGATTCAGTTAAATTCGAAAAAAAAGTCACCAGATTTGCCTCAAACTGAGCACACGAGCCTTTTTCCACTACATTATTTTATACATTTTATTATATTGACAATTTGAGCAAGATTTAAGCTGTAAATTGAAATAGTGGCCTAAAAGAGGTTACGTGCAGAGCCATACTGCCCCCTGTTGTTTCAGATAGACAATGCAACCTCGATCCTGTGTCAAGATCCAAATATTATTAGAAAAGTACTCGCTTATAAATGCATTCTATTTCGGTTGTTTTGTTTATATTTTGTCTTTTAATCTAAGTTATGTGACTTTTAAGGTTTTCTTGATTTTGGATAATTTCACCCTCTTTGTCCAATTAGGGGAAACGATATAAAATAGGAGTTTAAATATTGTGTGTTTGATCTTTAAAGTTTTAATGCAGTAATCTTTCACTTTCTCAAAAGAGGGTTCTACTTAACTTTCTATCCTTTACACGTGAACTTGCCCTGCAGACTTTGTCCCTGGGCTGTAGAGAAAGATGGAAAGATAGAAAGATGGATGCACACACAGGAGACAAAAACTATAACGGATGGGAGAGGAAACGAGAATATGCGAAAGGAGAGATTGATAACTAGTTGTGAGGAATATATAGAGACATGATGGGGAGGGTAAAAAAAATGGTGAAGCTGGCAGCAAAATGATGATGATAGGTTGAAGGGGGAGATGAAAAAGTAAAGATGCCCATCTCTCCTTCATCCTCAATCTTTTTTCCTCTTATCTCTCCATCATCTCTGTTGGCCAGTTGACAACTCAGTGGGAGTCAAACTACCATCTGTCTACTGGAGAGGAGCAAGCAGCCCTCCATCTCCTGCCTCTTGCCCTCCCCCTTTTCCCCCTTAGCTCTCCTCCATTTCTTGTCCTTCTTCTCGTGGTCATGAAACTCTTCCTCTGACAGTTTGTGAGTGAAAGAGAAGATGGAGCCAAATAACAGACAGGGTACTAATACGCTAATATGCTAATCCCGCTTTGCACTTGTTTGAATGTGTGCATGTGTGTGTGTGAGTGGGGGAGAGAGAGAGAGAGAGAGAGAGAGAGAGAGAGCCTAGCCCCTGGGTAATAAAACAATAGAAAGAGAGCTTTAGGCCTGCTGGGCCCGCAACAGCACTTGAATACCAAATCAACCAGTGATCACTGGGGAAAGGTGTGTGTTTGTGTGTGAGTGTATGTGTATGTGTGCGTGCGTGCGTGCATGCGTGCATCTGTGCGTGCGCGTGTGTGTGTGTGTGTGGTCAGAGAGGAACAGATAGGAGACAGCGGCCTGGTTTTTCCTGTGGTGACCGCCGTTTGGTAATTCGTTTTTCTAAAAGTAGGAGAGCAACTCTGCAGCAGTTTCCGGGCACAGATGGGTGGACTTCTAAAATAGAGGGCGAGACTGATGATGGGCTGCATGTAAAGCAAACACGGACAGACTTTATAAAAAGACACAGAGCATGGAGCCCCAAAAAAAGAACTTTTACAGTTAAAATGCTGTTTCTACTCGGTTTCACTTCTCTGTTGCTCATGCACTTGTACATGCCCATTTTTATTTTTTTTTTATCTCGTCCTTGTCAATCAGCCAGCCCATGCCTTAATGGACCATACACACAATTACTACTGATTAATCTGCCACTTAGCATTTTGACCCCACTCTGGCAGCAGGCAGTCACACACATATCTGCAACACTTAACATTCTGGCCTTGCTCCGGTGTCATTGGCTTCTCAGGTGCCCAGCATGCTTCAGGGCAGCCCCAGTGAGACCACTGCTGTCTGAAGAGGAGAGTGAGTGTGTGTGTGTGTGTGTGTGTGTGTGTGTGTGTGTGTGTGTGTGTGTGTGTGTGTGTGTGTGTGTGTGTGTGTGTGTGCCATCTAATCCACATCCTCAGGGAGCATCAACACTTTAGGGATGGCACTACACTGGAGCAACATCACAGCCAAGGGTCCCACAGGGATGGGGGAGTGGGGGTAGATTGGGCCAGAGTGGGATGGGAACATCATCAAGGGGCCCAAAGAGAAGGCTGATTTATGGAAAGGTGAATAAAAGACTGAAGTAAAGGTATAAAGGACTGAAAGTGCAACGGAGACCTGGGTGATACTGTGTGATGAGCAGTCACAATTATCCCTTCGTCTTCAAGGGGAGGATGAGGAGAAGAAAGAGAAAGAGGGAGAGAGAGAGAGAGGCATGCAGCATAGTGATGGCTGCAGAAACATTTCATTCCTTTCATTTCAAGGCAGCTAAACCACCACTTCAAACCACAATCACAGTCTAAAAGCTCGACCAAGGTTTATCAAGACTGCAGAAATCAGTGCACCAAAAATTAAAGTTTAAAGCAGTCAAACGGTAGCAGTGTGACAATAACTGATCAGGACCTTTGAAGACCACGAGGGAAACGCAGGAACAGCGTGACAGGGGAGGGTGGCTGGCAGTCAGAGGCACAGATCAGAGGAGGAAGAGGATTAGTCGTATTCTGAATGCACCACAGGCCTGATGTTGTGGCAGCAACAGGGTCACTCATCACGACCCCAGGGGGGCTACCTGCAGTAACGCCACTCCGTTCACAAGTTTGGGCTTTGAAGAATGACGAGTTTACTGACTGGTTCACAGACAACCTGACCCAACTGCTCTTTTATTCATCCCGATGGGCGGTAGTGTGGAGGTGGTTTTTAATTGCGACCCATCGTGTCATTTATTCTTTATAACAACTCATTTTGGACACCAACCTTTTCTTTCTTGATTTATAGTTCATCAAGAAGGTAAAGATAAAATATACAACAAATGTTTGGAAAAATAGCTGTCGTAATAATTTAAAACTGACTAACGTGATGAAATTTTGTGAACTGTAGCTGTAAAACTGCTTCATAAGCAAGTTAACACACTTTAAGAGAGTAGGCACATAAAGACAAATGTTATATTTACACTCTGTGTGTGCCCACGTGTGTGTGCATACGTATTAGTATGTAAGTGTGTGTGTGTGTGTGTGTGTGTGTGTGTGTGTGTGCAGTACACTAATGAGGTACAGTATTTACTCCATTGTGACTGTGGCTCATTGTTTATCTCACTTATTTATTTATGAACATTTCATGTGTGAGCTCAACCGAGTTCCTACAAACTCGCAGAGATCGAAGAGCGACTGAGTGACAGAGAGAGAGAGAGAGAGAGAGAGAGGAGGGGGAAACACTGTAAATGTGTTTAATGTTATTTTTATTTAAAAAAAAACATGCATGCTCTGTTTATTTCCACAACCTTCATTCTCCTGTTATTGATGGCTCTCCATATCTAAACACACTCTCTCTCTTACACCCACACACACAAACGCACACACCTTACTATGTCCTATATGTTGGTTCTCCTGGCTGGTAGTCGGATCTTTGTATCTCCTTCATATTATCTTGTTAAAAATTAAAGCCATTCTTCTCCCCCCTCCGACCCCCCCCCCCCCCTCGCTCCCCCTCTCTAATGCTAATCTTTTTCCCTGTTGGACCACTATGCAGATGAGATGCAAATGCAGCGAAGCCTGATGAATAGCGATGAGGCTGCAACATGCACCTGAGCAGCCTGAGAATGCCCTGTGGTTTACCTGTCTGCCTGTCAATCAAACCGGTGGCTGAGCGAGGGGAAGCCGATGTGCATATGCTTCCGTGTGTTTCCGTCTTTAAAACTAATGACTGCCTCCTCAAAGTTAGGTATTTTTGGTCGACTGGGTGAGTGTTTTTTGTGTAAGCAATAGTGTGTTCTGTTGATGATCAATGGTGTGTTACAGATGTCTATTATAAATATAAATTATCTCTCCCGATTAAAAAAAAAAGGAGTCAGTTTAACAATAAGCGGGGATGTGTGTGCCGTTTGTCACCAGTTAATCGGCCTCTCTCTGCATTCTTCTGTTGCTTTTTTAAGGATGCTTTATATTATATAAGAGCTCAAAGTGCTCACAGGCTCTCATATAAATACACACATACAGCTGCCGAGTGGGCCTTTTCCTGTGCAGCCTTCTTTACTCTTCCATCTGCACAGGCATTTCCTGTCCAGTATGCCCGTCACCACCATTCACACAGATGCACTCTTTCCTTATTACCCCACGTGCTCTTTCTTCAGCATTCATTGCAAACGCAGTAGCGTCTTGTATTCATTTAAGAAGTGATCACCGTTAAGAAGACGCTAAATACATAAATGCATCCACTCAGAACAATCATTTGCCAAACTCCAGCTGGGAATCATTGATTTGCTGTTACTGCTTTTCTTTTGTGACCAGGAGCTGAATTTAAAGTTTACAAGCACCCAGAGATACTCTAATCTGCCACTTCCACACCGGGGATCTATGATGTCATTGATCAGTAACCCGGCACTGCCCTAGCGGACAGCCTTCTCCCGGACTGGACACGTGTTTTTATTCAATAGGAAAGTTATAGCAGAAAAGGTTAGGTCACAGATAGTTTGTAATATTACTTATGTAAAGGAAAGTGGAAGCGATGGCTGGACGTGACTTCACTCTATTTACGCAGGCATGCAGGAATACACTGGTCAGCCACTGAAACGTGTGTGGCACATACATGTACACGTAACACACAAACTGCAGGGATTGGTTTTCACAAGGTGATGGAAAGGAAGAGAGCCAAAGTCCAACAATTAGCAGAGATTTTAAAATAACAACTGAGGGCCTGAGGCAGAGTGGCAGCAGTGGAGACCATCATCAGAGCTGGAGCCGAGTCCAACTCGCAGAAAGAACAGAGAGGTTGTTGTTGCTTTGCAGAGGTTATAGCGGTCGGCCTGGCTCTGCGCTAGCTTATAATGCAACCTTGATGAGTACAAGATTAGTTAAGATAATACCCCCCCCCCTCGTGTTTTTGGAATGTGCATTATGAAAATAACTATTGCTCGAGTTTTATGACCAAGTGAGACAAATGAAGAGGAGGAAGATTATAAACAGACTTTTTTTCAAAGTGCTTTTGTCTAAACAAAAGTGTCAGTTTGAGCAGAATGTGCATGTATTAATGGCATTGTGGGGACACAAATCTTTGAAACTTTGAAAAGTTGGTTCCCACAAGGTGACCTGATAAATAGCGGAGGGTCAGGACTTTCTGTTGAGGTCTGTGTATACTTTCAGGGCATTAATATAAAGCAACAGCACTTCTGTGGGCCTAAAACGAGACACATGCATGTTGGAGTTTCCATGTGAAAAAAGACACATCATCAAAAAGACAGGATACAGCACCACACTTCCCATGAGAAAATACAGAGGGAGAGGGTGTTGCGGTTGTGACTCTAAACAACATTCACATGCTTGCTGGAGCTGTGCACATCTGGAAAAATTCTGGACATTTCCCTAGTTTCAACCCTAGGGTCGATTTAGTGGAATTAAGGAATTAAAAGCATTTCAAATAGAATAAAAAAAATTAAAATTGATGAACACACACTGCAGTTCACACACAGTATGATTTCTTTGTATGTATTATCAATTCACAATATTTTATGGTTTATGTTTTGAATTTGGTGGACCCATCCATCACCAGCTGTGAACATTACTAGGGTATGTAAGGCGATATTGAGGAGTTTTAGACCATCACCTCCATCTATCCGAGCAGATCCTGCCTTCAGGCGAGAGGCAGCCTACACCCTGGACAGAGGATAGCATAGAACAAACAACTATTCACACCCACACACCAATTTGCCTATCTCCGGATACATGTCTTTGGACTATGGGAGGAAGCCATAGTACCCGGAAACGCCCCTGGCCTGAGAGGGATTTGAACCCTGGACTGTGGGCGGAGCCTGGGATACCTGCACAGAACACACAGGCACGAGGAGAGCATGCATACCAACTGTACACCTGAAAAACTCACTGCAGCAGACTTACATGTCCAGAGACTCTGTAAGCCAGAGTTCATCCCTGCAGCTGGTTGTGTTTTATGTCATCATCTCTTTCACTAGCAAAAACATGCCAATATAAACACACCCATTTAGATCAACCTTTGTCATTCTCCCACTGGAGCATCTGTAAGAAATCAGCCTCGCTTTTCCCTCACCTCTTTCTTTTCTCGCCTACTCACTCACTCGTTGCATTTTTCTGTTATTAGGAAGTGTAATTTCCTCTCCGTGGAAAAAAGAAGGGAACAGCTTGTCTTCCACTTGTCCTCTGTCATTTTTCACATTGCATAAGAATTCAAAAAGACAAGGAGTGAGAAACTCTCCGTTATATAATTGCCTTTCTACTGGACTAACAGTGCATTTGGATTTTTAGCATGCCGTCATCGATGTCACACATCCATTCTTGGGCTTATTGCATACTTGATTTGTCAATGATCCATTTCTCAAACGTAGGTGCTGATTCATGTTTGGAGCGTTCTAAAATGACTCTGATGCTGCAGTTTTAGAGTCTTTCAGGGTGGATCAGTCAATGTTATTCTTAAAAATAAGAAAATAACCAGAATGATCAACAATCAATTGGCTGATGACCTTTTGTGCTCTTAATGTCACACACTTTGCTCCACTCACAAACCTCCTAACTTTTGTCTGCTGTTAATGAACCGGACCTATCAATGCTGTGTGGCGGGCCCATGGAGTTACTGGAATTTCCCATGGCCGATCATCATCCACAGCTACGGCTGCCTTCCACCCCCGCCATCTCGCCAACTCCCAATCCCAATGTAACAAAGAGGGAAAACAAGTCAAACAATTCAGTTTCCCATTATTCTGTCTGTCAGCAGATGGTTCCAATCAGCAGCGTGTGTGTGAGAGAGAGAGGGAGAGACACCCTGTGAATGTTTTATTTTCCATACATTCTCTCCTCACATACAAAGCTCTTTGTGCTCTTTCTCCATCTTTTGGACTCCTCCTTCCTCTCACGCCCTCTCTCATCTCCCAACTCTGTCTCCATGCCCACAACTTTGATACTCAGGTTTAAAATAACTCACTCCTTCTCTCTCGTTCTATCTCTCACTCTCTTTCTCTCTATCTATCTCTTTCTCCCTCTATTTTAGGTTTTGCTTTTCTTGGCTGCAAGTCAGACCTCAAGCAGACCTAGAGGTCTTTTTCCCAAGCGATCTGCGGGATGGACTCCAGGGAACATACGCGTACAAACACGCGCATGGACGCGCACGCTCACGCTCACAAACACACACACACACACACACACCCAAACGCTGTGCCTTGGCCCTCTCCTCCGCCATTCCTGCTGCTGTCTCATATCTGTCTGTCTGCACCTCCATATTGACTTTCAAAATATTGTTGCATTGTATTTAACTGGACTATAGTGATAAATTAGAAAAATAGAGGATACTGTGTTCAAAATGAACTATTCTGTTAGAAAGGCTGCATTCTTTGAGCCATATAGAACCAGTGGTATATTTCATGACCTTGTTTATCCGGGATTTCCAGTGGAATCAGAGCTCTCACTTACATGGGAGATCGGATGAAGATGGTTTTGGCTCATTTGGTTCCAGTATGAACAACTGCAAATACAAATGTGCACACACTGTATAAACAAAGCTATGTTTTAAATGAAAGTTGTGTGCAGAGCCTTGAAAACTAACCTAAACAGATATATTGAGACAGGTTTTTAATGATAAGTTATTTAAAACATTTTATGTGATTCAAACATTCATTTTTCTAGAGGAAAACTTAATTTATTTTTAAATTAATTTTTCTCTGTTTTTGATAAATCCAATGCACTCTATTTACTCTTTCAGCGAAAGTCATAAGAAGCAATAACAAAATAACTGAAGCGATGTCTTTCACTCATCAATTTAAGAATTATACTGCCACCTAGTGGCCAACAGTCTCCAAACTATCACCGAAACACGGAGCAATGGACGACGGTGGCCAGGTCTGATTAATCATCTTTTCATTTACATCACATGGTTTGGTGTGTGTGTGTGTGTGTGTGTGTGTGTGTGTGTGTGTGTGTGTGTGTGTGTGTGTGTGTGTGTGTGTGTGTGTGTGTGTGTTTCACTTATGTGTGGAGCACATGGCACCATGATGCACTTATAGCGAGAGGGCTGGGTTGGTTGGGTACCATTTGCACCCTAGTTTGAAATGCACTGAGGAGCACATGTTTCAAGTAGCTTGATGTGGTCTCCAAATTTTCTTGTATGTTTCTTCATTTTCATTTTTTTAGCCTGACCAGAACTGACCGTTTAAAACAGAATGCATCTTAAAATGATACATCTTTATGAAATGGAAGGACAAAGAAAACCAATCAGATTTTTTAGGAGCGAAACAGTCTCATAGGGTATTGGTCTCTGTTTACGTCCAGATGTGTGTGAACTGCTATGTTCTTAAAAATATGATTGTAGTGAAAGTTAAAATAATACAGAGAACGAGACGCGGATTTGAGGAAACATTTAAAACAATTGTTCATTCTTTTAGCGGATTAGAAAGGCTGAAAAGGAGAAGTTTTGGAGGGTCTGGAAGTGGAAGATCTGCAGATGTAAGAAATTAAAGCTTCGCAATCATCTCTGGTCCCTTTTCTGCTTCCAGAATCCTGTCTGTGACGCAAAAAAATGTTCTCTGCACCAAAAATGTTTTCTTTTATTTGTAAATTTTAATGTTTATTTGTAATAAATAAAAAAATAGATAATATTTGTTTGGCTTGTTGTATTCTCTCATTTAAAATACAACAAAATTTCAGAAATATGACAGTAGTCGCAACACACGGTGACTCCAGCAGCCATCGAGGGCGCGTCAGATGACGTAGCCAGAGGACGACGTTTCCGTAGCAACTGAGGCCGGTCCCTTAACCGCAGCGACCTACGGAGCTTAACGGGGAGGAGGGAAACCGTCGTCTCTAAACCGGTCCCACCTCTGTCTTCTGGGGCGAACGGACTAGGGGACGACGCGGAGTCGAGGCGGTGAGCCCGCGGCGTGCGGAGATGCTGAATATGTGGAAAGTCAGAGAGCTGGTGGACAAAGCGTGAGTACCAAGGCGCAAGTGGAGCCGCGAAACATTGAGTGGCTCTGTGACGAGCTAACCGGTCAGCTAAGCAGCTAATCCCGACAGCATCATCAGATTTTCACCGCTGACAGTGGCGAGGATACGGCCGTGACGTCAGTGCAATAGCCCCTCAGCTGATAGCTACAACTAGCTGGCTACTTGCCAACCTTTAACCTTGTCGCACAAATGGAAACGTGCGTCTAATAAACGCATCTTTTGGTGTTAATTCCCACAACTAGGACTAGGATTCCGTTTATGGTCCAGAACCTTGGCTATTTCAGCTAGCTAAATCCGCTAGCATTGCTAAGCGATCGACTGTGGTGTTTTTTGTTGCTGCCGCTGCAGAATCACGCCCTGTCCCACCCGATGATGCCTGTTTCCTCCACCATGCATTTATTTTTCAATATATAACAATTAGGAAGCTATGCGTCCATCTTAGGGCGCTCAATTGGTTGAAATGTAAGCGGTGGGTGTCAAGTCGCTGCCGACCACGTCTGTGCACCATCGACCCGAGGCCCGAGTCCCCATGGTCTCCATGGTCCCCGGACAGTAGGGCAGCAGCGCTTGGCTGTAGTCGCTGTTGAAGGTCTTGCAACACTACGGTTCTGTATAATGAATGCCTTTGTTATATTGTTGTGTTGTTTTAAGTGTAATGAAAATGCAGAATGAAATGCTGTGTCTGACTCCTGCTTGGAAAGAGTGATATCTTATTGAGTTATAAGTCTGTTTTCATCATTCCATATTAAGAATTTATTGGTACACCCTTGTTAAATTCACATTTTCATTTTAAAATGCTACCCTAATAAACATCATAGTAGGCATCTCCAGCTGCTGAAAACACATTATTGATTACTGTGTTCCAGCAGGCAGCCATGGCCTTGCTTTTCCTGCAGAGGGTCAGGCTAGTAGAGTGTTCAGCTAGAGGGTGAAAGGAGACTAGATAAGCTGGTTTGGCTTTGTTTGCCGCAGTCTGATATGCAATTCAGATGATATGAATGCAGTGAGGGCCAACAAAGCAACACAGAAACAACAGAAGCAGAGAGACTAGGGGAAGCAGACAATGCTCAGAGGGAGCTTTGACTTGTTTACTCACTATTGAATTCTGTTCTAAAAAACATATTTGGCATGACGAGTGGTGATCTGACTGATATAGAATGTATGTGTGTCTTAATAGCACCAATGTTGTGATGAACTATTCAGAGATTGAATCAAAGGTGAGAGAAGCAACCAATGATGACCCCTGGGGGCCCTCTGGACAACTGATGGGGGAAATAGCCAAGTATGTTTAACACAGACAGTATTTGAATTTACTCCCATACGTCGCAACTATGTCATTGACGATCATGTGCTTGTGTCTGTGTGCATAGATCTACATTTATGTATGAGCAGTTCCCAGAGGTGATGAACATGCTGTGGACCCGGATGCTGAAAGACAACAAGAAGAACTGGAGACGAGTCTACAAGGTCAGTTTTCCTGTCTGCCTGTGTTGGATTTGTGCAGCTCATGTCTGTATTTGTTATTCACGCACATATAAGATATTATACTAATAATTGTAAGGAAGGTTAGTTATATAATTATACATTTAATGCTAAATATATTTATTATTATTGAACTCTTTCCAGGCTTTGCTGTTGTTAGCCTACCTCATCAGGAACGGGTCTGAAAGAGTCGTCACCAGTGCCCGAGAACACATCTATGACCTGCGATCTCTAGAAAACTACCACTTTATAGGTGAGCTGCTTTTCCCTCCTTTTTAATAACTAATAGTTGTGAATCAAAAAGAGTAAAACATGATGAGCGTTTGTTCAAAAGAACAATAAATTAATGGTATAAAATGAACCATGCGTTGGCAGTAATATCCACAACATAATGTGAGTTGTTCTCTTTCTCCTTCTGTGTGCGCTTGTGCAGACGAGAATGGCAAAGATCAGGGCATCAACGTCCGTCAGAAGGTGAAGGAGATGGTGGAGTTTGTTCAGGACGATGACAGACTGAGAGAAGAGAGGAAGAAAGCCAAGAAGAACAAAGATAAATATATTGGTGTCTCGTCTGACAGCATGGGTGGAGGAGGAGGAATTAAAAACTGTAGGCAAAATCTCTTCTGGAGGTTTGACCATTCCACTATAATGGCCTAATTATATTTCACTTGTAACTATATACTGTCTCTGTGGTTTTTCTTATCAGCCAACGAGTTGGATCGCTGTAAGTGGGACGAGGACTGGGATAAAAGCAGAGGGGCTTTTCCTTTTAGCGAGAAGCTCGGAGAGATCAGTGACAAGATAGGCAGCACCATCGACGACACACTCAACAAGTTCAGAAAGAAGGAACGAGACGACTCACCTGACAGAATCAGGTAAAAATGTCTGTTTTTACACTCTAAAATGCTAGGATGGATTTTTGAATGAACAAAAACCCGTGATATGCAAACCAGAGCTACATTCTTCTAGCAGAGCCACTGATTTCATATTACGCCCCCTTTTTTTGCCATATGTTCCAATTCATCTTCATCATACATGCACAAACAGAGAACTCTGTGCGCTGCCTCTGATGGATATTCTTTGTCTGGTTGCCACAGTGACAACGAGGAGGATCGTGCATCAAGAAACGGGAGACAGGATAACCTGGAGTTCAAAGATGAAGAAGAAACGGTCACAACAAAGAGCATCCAGATAACACAAGCAACAGAAACCACAACCACCACCACCACGAGAAAGCGCAGCGGAGCCACAGGCAGCAAGACCCTGGACCTGGGAGCTGCAGCTCACTACACTGGAGACAGGAGCCCAGAGGAGAAGGTGCCCACACAGACACTGTTCCAAGCTTTAGATGACAGTGAATGTTCACTCACCAAATCTGTTTACTTCTGTCTGAAGTCATCGATAAGGCAACCCTCTAACAGCAGTGTGGTGGCCGACCTGTTAGTGATTGATCCTTCACCCAAGGATAGCGTGACAACAGGTAAATACAGTCACAAGGAAATATGTAGGATGGAAAGAGGACATAACGATGGCTGAAAGTTTTGTTGTGTGCATCCAGGTGCAAATTCAGACCTCATTAGTGGATTTGCAGACTTCTCCTCTCCTGCTGCCTCTGCCAGCCTCCCAACCTCCACTGGTAAGCACCCCCCTCCAACATTCACAGCCACCTTTTTATCTACCAGAAATATAGACTTCACTGTAAAGTTGACATTAGACAGTGACGGGTTCAAAATGTTCTCGTCAGCTGCTCCATCATCCAATGGAAATGGGGAATTTGGGGACTGGAATGCCTTTTCAGCCAGTCCTCCAACTTTGCCAAACTCTGGCCCCTCCCATCCAGCCAGTGACCTTTTTGGCAGTGCTCAGTCACCCCCAACCTCGAACCCGGACCCCGTCTCACCTTCTACTGAGCTCTTTGATCTGATGGGCGTTAACCAGCAGCTAACCAACCAACATGCAACACTGAGCGCCTCTCAGAGCTTGACTTTTTCTCTGGGAGGGGCAGCGCCAGGAGCATCTGTTGCCATGCCAACTGTGCCCCTTTCTCGCTCTCAACAGGTGTGTTTTCATGTGTGCATTTGTAAATAAATGCTCAGTTTTTGATCTATTATAAATAGCTGGGCACTGAATAAATTACTTTTGTAATCTGTTGCAGAGTTTGGGAGGTTTGACATCGCAGCAGGCAGCAGGACAACAGCAGAAAGTTGGTGTTGGAGGTCAAGGATCGTTAGGATCAACTTGGTCTGACCCTTCCGTCAACATCAGTCTGGATTTCTTGTCAGCAGGTCTCAACTCCACCAAGACACCCCCCACACTCAACAATATCATTCAACAACAAGGTACCATTTTACATCTGAGTAATGTCACTTTGTTCTGTGAGCCTCTTCCAGTGTTTTTTATCAGTCATGTCTTGGTCCAAAAGGAAGTTCTTGATAAAAAATTAACGAGTAATCTTCCCATGTGTCTGTGTGCAGGAGTGCCTCCCATCAATTTGTTGGCCCAGAACTTTGGGGGCCTCAGCTTCAACTCCCCACCCCATGTGACACCCATTAGACCACCAGCCAATCCCATGATGGCAGCCAATACCATGACGATGGGCATGCCTGCATCAATGGCAACTGGTATACCCACATCCATGACAGCAAATATGCCCCCTTCAATGACCACGGGCACTGTGGGAATGAGTGGAATACCTGTAAACCAAGGCATGATGGGAATGAACATGAGCATGAATATGGGCATGACAACTCCTGTAATGGGCGGTATGGCTGGAATGGGAGTGCCAGGAGTAGGGATGGGCCTAACGCACTCAATGGCCCCCACCATGGTTCCACCTAAACAAGATGCCTTTGCCAACTTTGGCAGTTTTGGAAAATGAAGGAGTGTATGCTTGTGAAAGTGTGTGTGTGTGTGTGTTTGGGTATTTCATAGAGAGAACTGTGGATGAATGATGACAATGCATGTCTGATGTAATGAGAGTGTGACCACTGAAGGACTGCATGTTTTTGTTTCTGCTGGTACCAGTAACCACAACTGTTGGAGATAGGTGAGAGCATCCAGTGGTGTGCGATAGAAGACACTCCAAGAGCAGGGAAAGTGTCATTATTACATTCCTCTGAGAATAATCCACTCAGATGGACCTGTTTTTCTTTTTTTTATTGTTTCTTTTTTTAATTAATAGTACTGATAATAAAATTCCCCTTCATCACAAAAATGCATTGTTAAATGTTTTCTGATCACTGCGCAGAGTTTAAAGCTGATTGAATGACTAAGAGATGCATTATGGCCTGATTTTTTAAAAAGATTAATAAACATTTTTATTTTAGATACTGGTATATGCCGTTGCCACGGAGTGACCCTCTGTGTGGAGACTACTCAGCCCATACTCTAAATGTCCAGCAGGGGGCATTACAGACACGCAATGACATGTCCAGTTATCAAATACTTGAATAATAGTAACAGTTTAAACTACATAAACAAGAAAAAAATAACTACACGTAAGAAGATCATATACACTGACCTTAATCACATTGTTAAACCACTGCTGTTGCTTTACTTTTTGTTCTTTGAGGTTACTCATTGACTTATATCTCACATAAACTGTATTGAGCACGGAGGTCCAAGCAATTTAAGTAATATTTTTTCCATTGGCCATGGTCAAACTGATCAACACAATCCTGGTAATTAGAACTTGGCAGTTACGGTAACCTTTAATTCCAAATGTATGTTTACCTTTAGGCTCACTTGTTTGGTGCAATGAGAGATTGGTATCTGCTTCCACAGTGTATTAGAGAACTTTACATTGATTGAATAAATGAGATGATTTATGTTTACTCTCTAGCTAAATTTTAATTAAAATTTCTGTAGCTTACAGAGAACACTTTAAGAGGTTTTGGGGCGTCTTTGAATTACGTTTGTGTGTTGAAGGGGTGAGTGTGACATGTTTAAATTAGTTTTTTCAGTTTGTTCTGCAAACACAGCTAATGAGTGTCTCTTTGCCATTCTAGAAGACACTGAATTCCAAAATGACCAAATCTTTATTTTGTTACTCTGAGGATGATTCCATAGCCACTAGTTTAATATTTTATTAGTTTACTTGTAAGTTTATGTTAATACAAGAGAGCTAATGACATAATTTAATGATTTACTTTATTTTCTTTTTCAGTACTGCAGTAATAATTTGATTGTACTATATTTTCTGTACTTCATCCTACAATAAATTAAATTTCAAACAACATTCCATTTTCTACTTTCTTTAAGTACATTACTACTGACTTACTAATTTCAGTTTCATTTGATCTGAAAATGGCGACTATCTTTAGAATTTGTATAGACACTATTTATACAAATCGACCTATACTATGTATAGAAACGTTTCAAGAACACATGATACCTGTAGAGTAAATGCTATATGACTGGAACAAATACGTCTTTAAAAATGAAACTAGATCAGGTAATGGCAATAAAAACCTTTTCATTTTATTGTAGATCAGTGCACGTACAAGAGGAGAATTTCAGCAAACAGAAACAGACAAAATATACAAGTCTTTCAAAAAAAAGTATTATAGAGAAGATGACGAAAAAGACGTTAAACTAACAATGACGTCACGATAAAATCTGGCTCAATCGGACCAATGAATGCTTGCCTAAAACTAATGATAGTACTAACAACCAATCAGAGGCTAGGGCTGTCGGGCTGGGCAATGATTGACATAAAGTATTAGCAAATAGAAAAGCTCGAGATCACTTAGGGGCATTTCCAGGAAGACTGGGATACATTTTCCTGTAATGGCGGACCAGGCAGACAGCGAGACTATCGGGTTCAGCGAAAACAGGTCAGATAATAGTAAATTATCTGATAAAATAAAGTACGGTGTAACACAAAAATTTAGTTTTTATGGAAAAACGGCGAGTGCCGCTTCCGTATGATATAGTTATGATAAAAAGCCCAATTGCATGTGTATGCAGCCATGCTAGCTAACTGGGTTTAGCTAACTAGACGTGTTGGCAAATGGTTTGTGTCTGGTCTTTACGCGGTAAACATGGGCAAACAGACCAAACACAGATCGATATTTTCATACTATCTGGGCTACCCTTTTCACCTTCTAGTGGGTTTGTTTTTAGACACAACTTTTCCCTGGACATTTCTGTGCAGAAATGTGGATGCTATGCTACTTTTGGTTGGCACGGGTCCACAACTCCGGCTATCACGTCCTTTGAATGGCCAGACTTTGCGTTCTCTCACTTTTTTACAAAATAATTACCCAGATCCATTGTTCGAATTCTTTAAATATCTACATGTCTGTAGATACTGAACCAATATATCCATGCAAAATTCCGCATTTAAAACAATGAAGACTTAAAAAAAAAGACTCCCTTTTCTGTTTTAGCGATAATACTCTTCTGTATTGTAGTAGGTTACGCTGCCTCTCACGTTTTATTAAATATCCAGTGATTAGGATTTTTATACATTCACTTTAGACTAGGTTATTGGAGTTGAGGGCCCACCTTCTGTCTTAAAATTGACTTTCTCACGCTGCTGTCGATCATTGCATTCATGTTCATTTACTTACTATTTTCTCTTTTATTTGGTACTAGAATGGTGCAGCAGGCTGTGCGCTTCCATGCCCCTGCTCCTGCACCTGCACCGGCCACCACACAAGCACCTGCCCAGACACCAGTCTTACGAGGCCCACCTCCCCTCCTTAGGCCACCGCCACCTCCTTTTGGAATGATGAGAGGGCCACCGCCACGGCCCCCCTTTGCACGTCCACCTTTTGACCCCACTATCCCTCCCATCCCACCGCCAGGAGGTATGCCACCACCTATCGGACCTCCCCATCTTCAGGTAATGGCTCCCATTCAAAAGTGTCTACAAAAGATAATATGTTGCACACTTCCAGCATGTGTTACCTTGTGCTAGCAGCCATTGTATTGGGGTTTAATCATCTTGATCTAAAATTTGTTGACAAAAGATTTAATATTATGTTGTAATGTTTGTTGCAGAGACCACCGTTTCTTCCCCCTCCCATGGGGAACCTGCCACCTCCACCAGGGATGATTTTTCCTCCTGGTATGCCCCCAATTCCAGCTTCTGGAACTCCTTCAGTCAACCCAGCAGAGGAGATCTGGGTAGAGAACAAAACATCAGAAGGAAAGGTAAGCAGGAGGTCTGAAAGAAAATAATGCCCTGCCTAATTTTTCTTTCATGTAACCACCTCCCTTGGCAGAGGCAATTAAATAAAACTCTGCTGTGGGTTTAGTTTAGAAGAAAAAGATTAATTTCGTTGACTTCATGTGTTTGTTTACCCTTATCTTAATTCTGTTTTCCATAGGCATATTACTACAATGCCAGGACTAGAGAGTCATCATGGAGTAAACCAGATGGTGTGAAAATCATCCAGCAGTCTGAACTTAACCCCCTTCTTGTTGGTGGGACTGGAGCTGGTGGACCTGGAACAAGTGTGGGCGTGACTGTAGCTGCTAGCTCAAATAGTGTCAACACTACAGCCAGTACACCAGAAGCCTCCCCCACCCATGCCCCATCAACAGCTCCTTCACACACGCTAACGTCCAGTCCTGAAACCACAGCCACACCTCCCCCCTCAGTGACCATCGCAGGTAAATTTACTGTTTACTGTCAAGAAGTCATTCCCTCACATACATAACTTAAGGGCCTAACTTTTTTTTTTTTTTTTTTTTTTTTTTTTTCTCTAAAAGCCACAGTTGTAGCAGACCTAAACCCCGTTGCCACAGTGACCTCAACAGTTGCTGTATCTCCAGTCACTGTAGTCACGGTTTCCACGGTTCCTTCACCTGTTACTGCGGTTCAAACTGTGCCTCTACTGCCTGCAGCTCTGCCTCACAGTGTGGCCCAGCCCACGGCAGCCATACCTGCGTTCCCCCCAGTCATGGTGCCACCATTCAGAGTGCCGCTGCCAGGCATGCCCATCCCTCTACCAGGTAAGAACCAAACACAAGGAGCAAAAGACTAAAAGGAACAATTTGCAAACTATGACTTGTAACAAATCATAGTTAGTATAATAATACTCTAATGTATAATAATACTCTAATGAAAGCCAAAGAAACTTTCTAAAGTAAGTGAAAAACAGCTTTAAAGCTAGCTTTAAATATGTGTCTATGCTGGCTACATGTGTTCCTTGAATTCACAAATGCCTGCATAACTGATACCTCAAATTATATAATAATATATCATTTGGACTAAATTAGCAGTAATGTCATCTGTAATGGGAGGACAGGTCGCGTTTCCAATGATCAGTATTGTTTGGAGTGGTGCAGTATGTATTTGGCTGCAACACAAGCTGTCAAACCAGAGAAAGGGCAGCCCATTTTGGTTCTGCAACTGAGGGATATAAAAGGGGTGTTTAAAAGCATATTACCCCCAAAGGGTATTTTGCATCTTGGTGTACATGACACCTTTTTTTATAATGGAATTTATAAGTGAGCTACACTGTGCTATTATGTCATACATACTGTAGCTAGTTTAACAATCCTCATTTATGTCACACATGGTGTGGAAACACAAGATCAACATTTCCCGTCCTATATTGAAATGAAGTGTACTGCTTCATGGAAACATAATTAAAGAAAATGTTTTGGTATATGTAATAATGAGAAGTCGCAAGTAGTCATAAGTGCACTGTTTCTAAACAATAGTGAAAGGTAATGTTAAATGGTCCTGCAGGTCTCTCTTGTTTGCTTTAATTTTTTTTTATATGTAGCTTTTCTATTTTCTTTAATTTTTTTCCCCTGTCCCCCAGTGAAGCTGGTTTTCTTACTTCTAAGTGTTAGAGTGGTCATGTAGTGAGGGTTTTATTGATTTTAACGTTATTTTACATTAATTTATTTTTTACTTTAATAGAAACTGAAGAAATTTTTAACCATGTTTACTTTGACTTTCTTAATGTTTCAATATACATTTATTTATTATAAGAAGATTTAAAAAAAAAAAAAAAACTTAACAGTGCACATTTTTAAGATGTTGATATGTTTGTCTGAGTTGGAAGGTGCACGAATATTATGGCAGCTGTCTGGTGTCTTGCTTTGTTCAACCAGGTACTTGCTTGTCCGTTGTTCTTGCAGGTGTAGCAATGATGCAGATAGTAGGTGCACCCTGTGTAAAGGCAGGCCCCAGCACCAACGGTAAACACCCAGCCGTTCGCCTCAGATCTACAGTAGATGGCATGGTAGTGAATGATGTCTACATGAGTCCTTTTTCTTTGGGTTCCCTTAAACAGTGGAGTTGGGGGGTGGATGGTGGGAACATAAGGTTCTAATAGGTAGAAGTAGAACACACAGGTTAAGTGAATTTTGTATCCTAAAAAGCATAACAGCATCACTGCAGTGTAATCAGACTTTTAACAACTTACTGAACTTGTTAGCAGCTTTGAGGTCAGTAAGGATCAGTTTATTGTTTTACTAAAGGTAAAAAGTTGTTGATTGTTACGATCAGTTGTTCTGGAGTTTGTGGTTGGTGAGCTCTGGAGTTAGGAAAGATCAGCACTGGCTGCCATTGTCCAGGGGCTGTTTTTCTACCTTTAGAGATTATATTTAGGGCTACACGTTGTGATCATGTGCTTGTCTCTGTCTGTGGCATGGATGTGTGTGGTCACTGCTCTCTGTGTTTTGTGTATGTGACCTGTGTTTGGTTGTTTCTTCAGATTCAGTAATCAAGTGTCGGTGTTTTTTGTTGTTTTTAACTCTATAGGAAAATGTGTTTAAATGGCAGTTTTCTTGTCATTTTATCTTGGCTTTTCTTACATTTATGACTGCAGTTGTTCAATATGGGGATTAGGTCTGTCTCAAAGTGATGTTCAAATTAAGATTTAGTTTGTTCTTCAGACAAACAGAAACTAGTAAATGCAAATAATAGCTCTTTCTCTGCTCTTTGATGACAGGCATGCTTCCTGGTATGGGGCCACCTTTAGTTTCCATGATGCATCCACAGCTGGCTCTCTCAGCGGCCCCTGCCTCCATGGCTGGAGCAATACAGCTCTCCGAGTGGACAGAGTATAAAACAGCAGATGGGAAAACATACTACTATAACAACCGTACACTGGAGTCCACATGGGACAAACCACATGCCCTGGTGGAGAAAGGTAGGCTGGACCACACAACATACACCAAAACATTAATAAAAATACTTAAAAGATGTTGTAGCATCATGATTTCATAGTTGTCCATCCATTCATCCATCTATCCAGGGAGCAGATAAAAGGAGGAGGGAGGAATGGAGAGTGCTGGAGTGTTTAAATGTGTTGTTTTGGGTTGTTTTTTCTCCTTCAGAAAAAGAAGCAGAAAGAATTAGGGAGCGTCTGGCCCAAGAGGAGGCAGAAGCAATGGAAATGGAGGATCAGGAGATCAAGATGGAACGCATGCTTGAGAAAGTGGGTGAATATTGGATATGCATAATTTAATTGATTGTTTAAGTCAAATTCCCAGTGTTTCTATGTGTCATATTTGAGAATGTATAATATTACTGTCAACAAAATTAGAATTGTCTTTAAGCTATGGTCACTTTTAAATAGTTTAAGATAAAACACGAGGTGAATGAATGAGTCAAACCGTTGTTCCAGTTGCAAATATGTAAATTAAAATATGAAAAAAGGTCAACTGCAGTTCTTTTAAATGTGCTATATAAATAAATACAGATTGGATTATAGCACTTTTAATGTTATATTAATATGTCCTCATCAAGGAACCTAAAGAAGAAGAGATGACAGAGGAGGAAAAAGCAGCTCAGAAAGCCCGGCCTATAGCCACCAACCCAATCCCTGGAACACCATGGTAAACACACAAAAAGCTGAGCTCAAAGCATCGCTCTAGTCCATGTATTATTTTAATAATAATAATAATTGTTATTGTTATTATTATTATTAATAATAATAATAATAATAAGTTCTGCATTCATTCTTCTTGTCATGATGTGTCTCTGTGCTTGTGTTTCAGGTGTGTCGTATGGACAGGTGATGATCGTGTTTTCTTCTACAACCCAACTACAAGGCTGTCCATGTGGGACCGGCCTGAGGAGCTGATAGGTAGATCGGATGTTGACAAACACATCCAGGAACCTCCACACAAAAGAGGACTAGAGGACAGCAAAAAGACAGGTGTGGACAGTCACTTTTACATGTAACTAAAGACGAAGAACAGAGACAGTTTTCAATGTTAAGATGCAAGCAACCCGCTAACACTACTTACTAGAGTACTACTGTACTATGCTGCAGTTGGAGTCTGGTGTCATTTTTCCTATATGTATACAGGTTTCAACAAGGAGGAGCCAGAACTGACCATAAATACTGAAGAGAATCAAGATGAAGAACCAAGCAAAGCCAAAAAGAGAAAGTTAGTAATGTTCCTTACCTATTGTTAAAAAATACACTTGTGTCTTACTTTCTTCGTTTTTTAAAAAATTACATTTTCAGGAAGGAAGATATGAAGGAGGCAGACTCTGAGAAGGAGGCAACCATGGAGGCAGAGCTCAGAGCTGCCAGAGAAAGAGCCATTGTGCCTCTAGAGGCCCGGATGACCCAGTTCAAGGAAATGCTGCTGGAGAGAGGAGTAAGCACAAAAGATGTAACATCTCTGGTAGTTCATAGTGGTATTTTAAATAAGAGTGGAGGCATTCATCATACAGAGAAACTGAAACTTTTGTGGTAATGTTTTAAAATACACATTTAGAGGTTTCATAATGTAAAAGTAGTATTATCGACATCTGATCACCATGAATGTAAAGTTAATATCCTGTAATGTTAGCATTGTCGGTCTTGCGTTCAGGTGTCGGCATTCTCAACTTGGGACAAAGAGCTTCACAAAATTGTATTTGACCCACGTTACCTTTTACTAAACCCCAAAGAGAGGAAACAGGTATGATTTGTTTTTGTTTTCGCTGTATTATTACTTATTGTCATCTCATTCTTATTCAGTATTGTGCTACATATTTGCTGCATTCAGTGGTTGTGTGATAATGTCCATTCAGGTTTTTGATCAGTACGTGAAGACGCGAGCTGAGGAAGAAAGGAAAGAGAAGAAGAACAAGCTGATGCAGGCCAAAGATGAGTTCAGGAGGATGATGGAGGATGCCAAGCTTACACCAAGGTAATGCACAGGTCTATTAAAAACACCTAAGGTGTTTTAATACTTCATGTTTGGAATTCTTTGTCTGCTGTTTCATCCAGAACTACGTTTAGTGAATTTGCTGTGAAGTATGGCAGAGACCCCCGATTTAAGACAATAGAAAAGATGAAGGACAGGGAGACTATTTTTGTGGAATTCATGACTGCTATGAGGAAAAGAGAGAAGGAGGACTCAAAGACGAGAGGAGAGAAGGTATCACTGACTACTTACACCATGCTATTGCCTTCTTTGCTCTGTTTGTTTCTGACTCAACCTGTCTGCTTTGTTCCCAGGTCAGGCAAGACTTCTTTGATCTGTTGAGTGATCAGCACGTAGAGGGAGGCCACCGATGGAGTAAAGTGAAAGAGAAGCTCGAGACTGATCCACGATACAAGGCTGTGGAGAGCTCTGCACTCAGAGAAGAGCTTTACAAACAGTACATGGAAAAACAAGCCAAGGTAGAGTGCTATCTGTGGATGTTCCAGTGATGTCTCTTTACAGATGTACTTATCTTTATCGAGGCGTGTCAACAACATTTTAGCAGCATCAGATGCTGTTTCTTGTTTGTTGATGTAATAATTACAGTGAAGCTGATGCAGATCATTTTATCATCCACAGAATGTGGACGTAGAGAAAGAACGCGAATTGGAACGGCAGGCTCGCATCGAGGCCAGTCTCAGAGAAAGAGAGAGAGAAGTGCAGAAGGCCCGATCAGAGCAGACCAAGGAAATCGACCGAGAGCGAGAGCAGCACAAGAGAGAGGAGGCCATCCAGCATTTCAAGGCTCTCATGTCCGATATGGTCAGATTGCTTCAGGGGATTTTCATATCCGCCAATTTAATGTCTTAAATTATGTCTTTGAGTATAATTTTCTTTTAAATTGTCATGCATCAGGTTCGGTCGTCAGATGCAACCTGGTCCGATACACGTCGTAACCTGAGAAAAGACCACCGCTGGGAGTCTGCATCGCTGCTAGAGCGGGAGGAAAAAGAGAAGCTGTTTAATGAACACATAGAGGCACTAGCTAAGAAGAAGAAGGAGCAGTTTAGGCAACTACTGGATGAAACCAGCATGGTAATAGACTGACCCACCTCTGATTATTTGTACATGTTGACAACTGGGGATTAAGGCAGTTTTTAAGGTACGAAATATGTTTTGTGTTTCAGATCACTCTCACAACTACATGGAAGGAGGTGAAAAAAGTTATCAAGGAGGACCCTCGCTGCATTAAGTTTTCTTCCAGTGACAGGGTAAGACGACTAAACTCCCATCTTGATGGTTTTGTTGGTGTAAAATAATAATTTTGAATGTCTCCTTTTCGCTAGGGCAGTTTTTAAATTCATATTAAACAATATTATTATCTGCAGTAAATTCAACAGTCTACATTTAACCTTTTTTTTTTTTTTTTTTTTTTGGTGTGTTTGTGTAGAAGAGACAGCGTGAGTTTGAAGACTACATCAAAGACAAGTATATCACAGCCAAAGCTGACTTCAGGACACTGTTGAAGGAGACAAAGTTCATCACATACAGGTCTTGTGTCCGTTTCTGTTGACACGTGTTGAGTATGCATACACTATGCACAGAAAGTTCAGACTTTTTATGTTGCATGTTGTATGTTTTTCTTTTTGTTAGTCTGAACTTCTGCCCATCTCACTCCATTTTCTTCAGGTCAAGAAAGCTCATCCAAGAATCAGAGCAACATCTGAAAGACGTTGAGAAGATCCTTCAGAATGATAAACGATACCTCGTTCTGGAGTGCGTCCCAGAGGAACGCAGGAAACTCATCATGTTTTACATTGATGATCTAGACCGCCGTGGCCCTCCACCACCCCCGACCGCTTCTGAGCCCACCCGACGCTCAACCAAGTGAGGAATTACTTCAACTTGGCCTGCGGCTCCACCCCTCCCTGCCCTTCCTCTGGCCAGAGCATGACCCCACCTCATTTTCCCCCTGAACCACACCCTCGGGGCCTATGGCTGGCCTTGCAGTATTATTGCTGTTGGTCGGGTTGCATAAAGGTGTACCATAACGATAAATGGTTGAGGTCTTGGACACCTCTGTGTAAGACAAAAGCAGGGAAAAGAGGAGACCTGATATAAAGGTGGCCCTCACCTCCTCCCCTCTGATGCAACATATTAGAGGAAAGGATAGTGATAAAGCTGCTGTTAAAGCAGCCAAAATATGTAAGATAGTAGATGTAAATGAGTGTGTGTGTGAATGTATTGAATGCCCAAGTGAGATGGTGCGTGTGTGTTTTAGGCGTCCAGAAGCCTTACTGCTCCACTGTGCCAGTCATCGTTTCAGCGGCTCAGTGTGAATGTTAGTTTCTGCTCAGTGGTTTATTCCTATGTCGCAGCGGTTTCTCTGTTGAATGAAATAAAAGCATCTTCCACTGTTTTTCCAAAATGTATTTCTGTGCTTTTCATAAAAACAAACGTGCTCATATAGGTAATACTGGAGCTATGACCCAGTGGCCACTGTGTTTGTATTTATAATCATTAAATAACATCAATTCCTCTGTATGACGATGATATTTATATATTTCTAGTTTTAAAGATAGTAATATGTGCTTGTTGACCTTTTAACGTCATTGCAGACTAGAGCTAATTAGTATTATGGGTACAACAAATTAGTAAAGTATTCGTTCGTTTTACGCGCGTAATACGTTTCCGCGTCTGATCGCGTAACCTGAGGTCATGATCTACGGAGGTGGTTATGATTGGTCCAAACAAGCCACTCCCACTGGTCACGTGATATTGCCGGACATCGTATTACCTCTTGGCTAGCATCAAAAACCATGTTTTTGTAAAGGTCGATTACCTTTGAAATGCAAACCCTAATTTTGAGAGAACGAGTAAACGGGCATGCAAATGGACGTTTTGTTTAAACTGCAGTGCTCATGCAGAAAGGACAGCTGAGCTAGCTTTAGCTAAAGCTATCTGTGGTAGAGGCGCACCTGTTTGCCTCCTCTTCCTCTCCTCTCGGACATCGCTGCCCGCTGCCGCTATGGGCATTTCTTTTCTCTCGCTCCTCGTCGTCGGGCTGTCAGTCCAGTGGGTTGTTGGAGAGCCTGTAGGATCTACCCAGGTTGACGGTGCTCCACCCTCTAAAATAGGTGGGTAACGCTGTCTGCTTAATGCGTCAGAGTCGATCGACTTTTAAAATTAGCTAACGTTAGCCTGCGTTCACAGGGATGCTAGCCAGTCCAATTAATGGACTGTAACGTTTATTCCTTCCAATTTCACTGTTATCGATTCGCAGTCTTATTTGTGCATTCCTGTGGTCATATCAGTAGCAATGGACATAATTTTAAATATGTAAATGTGACATTACGTTTAATTATTATGCTATATTGATAGATATATACGTATCGTCAGAAAAGGGAATTAAAATTAGTGTCAGGTATTTAAATAAATCTTTTGTTTGTTTGCATCATCCGTGCTCCAGCTGTGGTCGGGGCAGGGATAGGAGGCAGCGCAACAGCCCATTTTCTGCGGCAACACTTTGGCCCAGAGGTCCAAGTTGATGTGTTCGAGAAGGGGGAGGTCGGAGGCCGACTTGCCACTGTGTCCGTTAATCACCACGACTACGAGTCTGGTGGTTCTATAATTCACTCGCTCAACCTCCACATGCAAGAGTTTGTCAAACAATTAGGTTGGTTTAAGACTAATAACTATATGAATAGATGTTTTCTGTCTCATCAATGAACAATTCACAGTAAAGTGTGGTAGTTTAACATTGAGTCTATTTTATTTTTGTTTAAAAACTGTATTTTCTTAAATCTGAGGGCTGAAGTATCGTCGCAGCATGGCAGGTAAGACTGCTGTGTTCAATGGAGAGGAGCTGATACTGGAGGAGACAGACTGGTACCTGCTTGACCTGTTCAGGCTGTGGTGGCGTTATGGCATCAGCTTCATACGTCTGCAGATGTGGGTGGAGGAAATCATGGAGAAATTCATGAGGTGAGTCAGACATATTAAAGACCACCTCTGCTGTCTGGTCTGGAGGCGCTTGCTAGGCCTGATGCTCTTTTATTTTTTTCCTGTTGTAAATTGTAGCTGCAGCAACATTGTCTCTCACATTCACTGTGTAAAACGGAGGTATTTTCTCGTGCCTGTAGCTGTGATCAGTGCAAAAGCTCAATAAAGTATAAATGCTGACATCTACCTAAAAATTAACATGCTATGGTAATTAAAATTCTATACTAAGACAAGGTACTTTACAAACAATCAGATAAGAAGAATCACATGCAGAAATGTGGACAATTTGTTAGTATGTCAGCAGTTTTACTTTGATAAATAAATGTATATATGTCTTATAGGATCTACAAGTACCAGGCTCATGGATACGCCTTTAGCTCAGTGGAGGAACTGCTGGAGTCCCTCGGTGGAAGCGGTTTCATCAACATGACCCGAAGGTCACTCTCTGACTCGCTGTTGGAGTTGGGTGTGTCGCAGCGTTTCATTGATGAGATCATCGCGCCCATCATGAGGGTCAACTACGGACAGAATGTCAGCATTCCTGCTTTTGTAGGTCAGATATGTGTGGGGGGAAAATTAGCAGTAAATTAGGGAGAGGGGGGATTTGGAAACAAGGGGCTAATGTGTGAGGAGGATGACCTTGATACTGGAAATAGGGCCAGTTATGAGCTGCACCTTCATGCTGGTGCTGATGTAGGTCAGGAAGGGGAAGAAGGAAGAAAATGAAAAGTGTCAGATGAAAGGAAGGAAGTAAAAGGGTGTTGAGAAAAGACGGGAAGGTGAGAGGAGCGGGTGGCCTGTTGGAGCCAGAGAAATGGAAAGTGTGTGGGCTGCTTTTAATTGGCTTATATCAGGTGTGTGTCTGCATATGTGATATACAGGCGCTGTGTCATTGGCTGGTGCCCAGAACAACCTGTGGGCGGTAGAAGGAGGCAACAAGCTGGTGTGCTCTGGCCTGCTGAAGATTGCAAATGCTAACCTGCTGCAAGCCAAAGTCATCTCTGTTTCTCTGCTGCACTCAGGTACTTAGCCCTAAGGCCATGTCAAATGTCAAGGCATTTAGCACAGCTTTAGCTCTTCTAAAACAAAAGTCTGAAAGGACCTTTATTGGTATAAATGGACTTTTAGAAGTAGTGAATTGAATTGAACCCAAGACTGTATTTATTTTATAAAAATTACACTGGATATTGTCTGGGGAAAAATTCCAGTTATAAAAACACTACACAGCAGCTAAAAACACTGATACAACAGATATATGTAATACTACTATGTAATGCTAATAGATTGTATTAGATTAGCACTCTGATGTCATTGACTGAAAAATGATTCTATTTTCACCACAGGAGAGGCACCACAGTACCAGCTGAGCTACACCACAGCCACAGGTACAGGGTCAGATCTGTACGACATTGTAGTTCTGGCAACGCCACTAGAGGAAAGCGTAGGATCTGGAGTCCAGTTCAAAGATTTCAGCACCCCCTTTGACCAGCTCCCCAGCAACTATCATGGCACCGTAGCAACCATTGTCCACGGTTACCTCAATACGTCTTTCTTTGGCTTCCCGGACCCCCGCTTGTTCCCTTTCACCTGCATCTTGACAACTGAGGAGCCCAGTCTGTTTTTCAATAGCGTGGCCAATGTTTGTCCCGTTAACATCTCCGCAGGCTTCAGACGCAAACAGCCACAAGAGGCTGGAGTCTATAAAGTGTTCTCTCTGCAACCTCTGGACAAGGCCCAACTCAAAACACTGTTCAGGTGAGTCATGCTCCATCACCCATCATTACTTTGTAGTTGACTTTTATTTATATATACTCTAACAGGCTGAGGATTAAAGGATGTTTTTTGGCTTAGAAACATTACAAGCTATCTGTTTCTGAATATTCACGCTCTGCTTGTCGATATTAGGTCATACTACTCGGTGCAGGTGACAGAGTGGCAGGCTTACCCTTGTTACAGCAGCCACCAAAAACTGCCTCCTGTTGAGCTCCACCCCAATCTTTACTACCTGAATGGCATCGAGTCAGTTGCCAGTGCCATGGAGATGAGCTCGGTTGCGGCCAAGAACATTGCCCTGCTGGCTTACCACCGCTGGAACAGACAGACAGACATGGTGGACCAGAGAGATCTCATGCACAGGATCAAGACTGAGTTATGACCTGGAGAAGTGAAAGTAGATTTCTCAAGTGACCTTTTTCGAATTTAAAGGCAGTGTTTCTGCACAGTCTTCAGCATGTTCAGACACCCATTCAAGATGCTGCATTCAATGCATCAAATTTGCTGAAAGTAATTTAACTCAATCTAAACTGAGAGACACACAAATTATAAGCATCAAAGGAAGTTCATTCCATTGGTAAACACAACTGTGGTCCTGTGGTGCAATCCACAAACCTTTAATTTAGAGAAACAGCTGCACACAGCTTTTCCTCGCCACAGGAATTAGGTTATCAAGCCTAAATTAAACACATAATCCATCCTCCCATTATCATTTCTAAGCATTTTCAGGATTTCAGGTGGCTGCAGAAAGGTATCCCTACTGCTGTCGCTGTTTATTGAACATTACTTCCTAACGATATTTTAAAGCACAAATGGAAATTAATGTCTGATATTAGTTACCGGTGGTGTCAGTGAGCATAGGAAAAATATATACAGGAGATACACAGGAAATGTAAACGTAAGTCTGTGCTGATGGCATGAAATGTATACCAAGTATTTGTAAGTTAAAATATTCAGTGACTCACCACAGTGACCAGTGGTGCTATGCTCTAATGCCCCTTTCATCAGCCTGTTTCATTATCTTCACTTCCTGCTGCTTTTGTTGCATAATGCAGTGGAAAGAATTTCTGCTGGGGAATAGAGCCAACAAACATTTGGTCTGGACTAAACACGGACAGATCTGTGGAGCTGTTGGTGACGTTGAAGCACACACACTTCGTTAAAAACCAATATAATCATGAGGATTTCCAGTCTGACCTTTTTACTGTATTACAAGTGTATTTTTCCTTTGAAGACAGAAATGCCCGGAATGATTCAGTGTCCCTTGAAAATTGTATTTTGGCTGATGTTTGGATGTTTATGCCAAAGGACACTACATATTTTAATTTTAAATCAGAGTGACCATTGAGCATAGATAGTGTCCACGTCACGTGGGGGAAAAAAGAATAATGCAATAAAAAAATTATCAACATTCTGTGATTGATGTAAACTGTGGTGGTGATATGTAGTTAGCCAATGACTTTCTAGAAATATGTCATGTTTTAACATTTCACATACAGGATTAAATAGGTATTGTAGATGTGTGTAAAGCATGAAGCTTGCTATTCTGACTGCTAGAATAAAATTATTTGCCATAAATGTTTCTCACTACTAAAAGTCTGCCAGTTCTATGATGGTGAAATTTCTTTTTCCTTGTGATTACATGCAAAATGTAACTTTGCATTGTTTTTGTTTTTTTGCCTTCTGAGCAGCAGCAGAACACAGTCACAATGCCAATAACAGAGTGAAAAGGGAAAATCTGAAACAGTGTCCCGAGATGCAATCATGTGACTCAGCCTGGTGGAACAAAGGTCACTTGTACTTCTTTTACTTTTAATCCTTTGATTTTCAATGAGTCATCCAGGGCAAAGTGATGTAAACCGAAAGAAACCCAGGAGAGAACTATAGTCTTTTTCACTGCAGCTTTAATGAATTGTCTGGCTAATCTGATTTATCCTATTTCCTGGAAGAATATTGAACGTCAGACTTAAAGCCAACATTTTGAAAGGAGAAACAGAGCTCACTGTCCTTATCTAGAAGCATAAAACATAGTTTGATATCTATTAAGTAGACAATAATTATATAACATCTGAACATTGATCCTTCACTGATAACCTGATGGTCTTCCCAATACAGTTCCCCTTCTGTAGTCATGATGTTATAAAGTTTGTATTAAAGCATTCAATGAGCTGAGATGAGAACACCTAGTAGACACTGTGGAAAAATTGCTATTTATTTGATTTGGGAGGATCTGATGTCTGAATCATGATTTGGTGTTAGAATAAAATACAAGTAATTACAGGTTATTATAGTGGTTATTTTGTTTTTGGGTTGACCATTTTGTTTAAAAGAATAGTTTGTTCTCCAGTTGAAATGCTACACATTTTCTGCATTTCTGGCACAAATAGACTCTTCAAAGTCCTGCTGAGTAATGTTGATAATGAAAAAAAATGACAAGGTCTACCATAATCTAAATGTCTACATTACTAAATATGCAGTTTGGTTGCAATTTTAATCAGCTGTGGGCTTATCTGTTTGTTTTATAGCCTCCCAAAAATCTTATCTGAGATTCTCTTTCCACTAACAAAAGAGGGTGGGGAGGGGGACGCCTAAACCAGCTGTCATTATGTCTCCAGAGAATATAAACTCTCTGCTTAAGTTGTTGTTTCATGAATGTTTTGATGGATCTGCAGTGCTGAATATCGTCAAACTAGTCAAACAAAAACCTAGCTGAGCATGTGGATCAGAGTTATTTAATTTTGGGTAACAGTTAAATTGTTTTAGTTGTGGCATGATTATTATTATGTAACTTAGGGTTAGGGGATATGATGTTTTCTGCATAAAACGTGTAAAGTAACATATTTGAAATTGACATATGTTGCTAAAATACACATGTGTAATATATTCTAGTAACATTTTCTGATTCCTAATGTAAAGTAATACATTAGTTTTCTTTTATTAATAATAGGTCGCACCTACAATTTACAATATGCAACTGAATAGTAAGATTTAAAAACCTGAAAAGCAAACCTTTTCCCTTTTTGGTACAAACTTAGAAATAAAGACACAATGGAAATTATGATAAACTGTATTTATACTATTACTAATTGAACTAAAACATGATGAAATATTAAATAAGGGTTTTCAATGGTTTTCATCATCGACCGTATCGTTGCTTCACTTCTATTGGCGCAGTGGTACACCACGTGGTCTGGCAGTCACGCGCTTTCCAGGAAGCCGTCAGGAAGAAGAAAAACAAAACAAACCCGAGAGAGCTGTAACAGCGTGTGGACTCCATTGAAAGGGAGCCTTATTTTCTCCAACAGGGGAACTTAAACGAGGTCCGAAACGAATAAGCCCGTATACGTGGGCGATCTAATGTGAGTTGGACTGTCCTTTATCTGTTTTAAATGACTTTATGAGCAAAGGTTTGGTGTTTCGAGGCGGTGGAGGATTAGCATTGAAGCTAGCGGTTGTTGTTGTATATCGAGCTCAGCTGGGATGAGGAAGGGGGCGGACGGAGGCCATACTGACTGTGAGCTGCGGATGAAAAGGAAGCAAGATTCGTTTGTTTCGCTTTAAAAAGCACCGTTTGGGTAAAGTTACTCGGTCGACATGGTAATTATAGAAAACAGCAGTTTATATAGGTAGCGTTCACATTTAAATCAAAGCTTATTTACCTTCCACATAGCGACATTTCGGTCACTGACAAGTGTCGCTAAACAATATGCTTGTCAAACAAATAATGGTAATTTTAATCGTGTGCATGCAGGTAACAAGATAGACTTTAATCGGTAGACTTCCTTGTCCTTCTCGTACTTGGCGTGAATACATTTTACATGATAGTAAAATTGCTTTTTCTAAGCTATGTAAGTGTAATTATAACTGCAATATTTGTGTTACCAGTATTTATTTAATGCGACATTGAAATATAACAGAACTGAGCAGTACTGAAAAGCCTTTGTGTCGATGAAAATACCACAATAGTGACTTTTTGCAGGCAGTCTGTGCTCTGTAGGTACACGCCCCCCAACACAAAACACAACGAGTGCTGCTTGAAAAGACTCGACATTGCCCGAAGTTTCCATGTGTGACAGAGAAATGATAAGCGCCTCTTAAATCACAATTATGTTTTCGCGGAGAGGACGGATTGACAGCAATTGTTGTCGTGGTTTAATTAAGTTAGAATTGCAATTAAACAAGCTGCTATATGGGTTATTTACCGAAATACGAAGATTGTTTTGTCTCGTTTCATTTTAAATCTTCGGAATTGTCACGGATTGACGAATAAGTATGTGTTGTATTGAGCTTTCTTTGCAGATGGAAAATATTACTTTAAATATCTTTTACATCTAGCTATCTAGGCCACGGGCATGGTAGGCCTCCAACTTGTTTATCTTCTAGCTCAACCTAGATTGAAACAAGCTGTTTGTTATGAAGCCGCTCGGGAGATTGACAATCCTGGCGCCCATTCAGATAAACTCGGAGGCGGGCCGTTGTCTGTTCTTAACCAATAAGAAATGCGGCTTATGTGGGTGGTGGCGCATAGGGTTAGTTTGATGTTTTGTTTTGCTTTGCTGGAGAGGTGTGATTATAGAAGCGACTGCGTCTATACCATAGGAAATAATGGCTTTATTGGTGTTATAAGTGAAAGGTGATGATGTTGTAACTGTGTTGAAGATATAACAAAGCGATCATTACATCTTTAGAAGAATGATTTATACGTTAGATACTTTTATTCCTGGAGTTTGAATTGCAGTGTAGCGTATTTTGTGGCATTTAAGTGGAGATTTTTTGTTTCCTGGCACGAAAATTACAAAGCTAATTGAGTATTTATTAGTGATTATAGTCATTGATGTACTTAATAATAATAAAAAGAAAGAATACACTTGTGGTAAATCTATGTTAACAGCATGATGTACGTAAATATTAGGTGAAGTTACTGCTGGATTTATAGTTTTGCTAAATTATGTGATGAATTTACAATAAATTGTTTTAAAAATATTCCCAAAGGGAACCTGAAATCTTGCAAATCATATCTTCATCATTTGCAACTTTTTCTGATGTCTTACTGCCCTAGATCATCGTAAAGGTTAATTGATTTTGTTTACAAAATTAATGACTCCATAGTCACTAAATGACATGATCTCATTATGATGTCAGGTATGATTAATCAAGAATTCAATGCAAATAAATCTTTTGGATGTGCTTAATTCTCTATTGTTTTAAGAAAGTGCTACAAAGAAAATCTGTAATCTTTTGAAACCTTTAGATATTTTTTCTTCCACTTGTCTCTTAGCTGTATGTGTTCATTTTCTCCTCTTTCTTGTTGATTGTTAAGAATGTCTGCATTCTAATTTTTGATGTGACAGAATGTGTCAAGTGTGATAATCTAAAATCCGTCTCTGTCTATAGTTTTTTTTTTTATTATTATTATTCTTCTTATTATTATTTTTTTTATTTATTTTTTTTTTTTTATTATTTTTATTCGTATTCGTAAAATAGATCTCCCAAATACTCATTCTAAAACAGCAGACTTGTAACAGTGACTCAGCAGGTCTAAATAAGCCACGTTGAGCTGCTGATGACAGAGATCACAATTCTCTGGGGATTCATTTTAATTCACAGAATATTGACAAAACACTGTAATTGATTATACTGACAAGTTCACAAAAAAGATAATCTTTTAATAATACCGGAAAGTAATACAGAATTAAGTGGTCTTGTCCTACCCACTTATTGCACATATGTTTAAAATTAATGCATAAAAGAAAACCTGAATTATTTTTAGTGTTTCTCACTGTGTTGGTAGATTCTCTCTCACCGTTACCTCTGTAGGAATCTTTCCAAATAAGACGCCGTGATTGGCCTACTTGGATCACTTCCAATGTTGTGAGGCTGAGAATATGAGCTGTTTGCATGGTAGTGGAGCTACGAACTAGGTACGGGAATAAGGAAACTACATATCATCTGTCAGCCCGCAAATATAAAATGTTGCAGCAGATTTATATACTGCATCACCAGATTAACATCACCTATCTTTTCAGTTCCAAGAAGTAAGTCAGAAAATATTCAACTGTTGTGAGGTGAGGAATACTGTTCCAGCACAGCAGAAAGTTGGACTAGTGTTGTTTTTAAGCCGCCCGGTGCTTTCTTATTCTCTTACAGCTACAAGATGTACCTATTCAAGAAGGAAGTTCAGATTTGATAACCATAATAGTACAATTTGTGCAAATTTAGTTTCTATAAATGTGTTGACCATTTAGTGCGTAAAGTGTATAGAGTGTGACAGAGCTCAGGAGTGAGAAGTTCAGTCACCAGAGGAAGTGGTGTCATCGACTGTCCGCAGATGAGTGGTATCATGTACGATTGTATCTGGTCTGTTTAGGTCAGGTGGCTATACCACATGCAAAAGCAGTAAGAGGGCCAGAGGGTGCAGGAAAGTGGAAGCTTGGTGTACCCCCTCTGAGCAGTGAGGCTGTTGACTGGTAAAAATGGTACTTTCCAAACATACAATGGGGGCAGGGTTTGAAATATACCACAGAAGTTTTTTTTACAACTTCCTGTTAGTACTTTGTAGACCAAGAGATACAAGAGGTGGCTTGCAAGAGATTTTGCCAGTTCAGTAATGCGCGGGGGGGATATATTCAGTCCACGTCCCTTTATCTGTCCTCTTTCAAAAAATGGCAAGAAAGTTTCTAACATATTTTATATTTTTCTTATGTGCTTTTATACTTACACTAATTTATGTTTTTTTTTTCACTACAGACCTGAACCACAACAGACCACACCAGAGTTGACTGAGCCCAGTCCTTCAGCCTTATAGGGTGCATCTATCTGTACTCTGCAACTGACTCATTTTACGGTAATTTATTAAGCTGATAGGGAAACATCACACTATCGCCACTGGGACTGGACAGAAGGCCCAGAGGTTCCCCCCGCTGGAGCTCTACGCTGTGCCTGGCAATGCCTCAGGTGAGAAGGAGAATATATTCTATCAATTTTGCATCTGATGGAGTTAAGATTTCCAACCTTTTTTTAAAATATATTGCAACAGGATAGGCAAAACTGTATTAATTTTTTTTTCCAAATTTATTATTGAGAGCACTGTGCAGTTATCTTTGTGTTTCCCCTTCATATAATGCAGCCCAGCGTCAGTGGGATGGAGCCTCCCTTTGGGGATGCCTTTCAGAACTACTCATTTGTTGACCAGGCCTTGACCAGCACTGAGCTGCTGGCCACCAGCTCTGACCCAGATTTCATGTACGAACTGGTAAGTAGCCGCTTAAGCCGCCCACACATGGACCAGTATGTTAAAACAGTTTAGCGGTTGTGTTTATTTTATGCTTTCTTTATAGTAAGCAAAGCGGTTGCATGTCATTCATCACAGTGAAAGTCATATAAAACCATCCCAGCTTCCTTCAAGTGTAAAAATGATTCAGCTCCAGGTTTCAGCCACAGTTATTGTGTAAAAACAGTGATTTTCTGTACAATATTGTACAGTATTGTGCAGTACTTCAAGAGTTATATGATCTTTCAATTTCACATTGGTAAACAAACATGGGTTTTGGGCCAGAAATACTGAATTACTGAGGTATGCGCTCTCTGGGTTAGTGTTAAATATTTGATAGTAGCTCTCTGCAAGTTTAAGTGGAATATTAAGTTAAGTGTTACATAGATCACAAGATCCCCACAAACATCAGAAAGAATTCAATGAACTCATGCCAAATGGCTAAGCAGTCATGTGATATTTCGCAGGCTCATAAGCAAATAAACAGCTCACCTGTCACCCCTCATGTAGGCATCTTTGTGCATCTGCATTAGTCTGCTTTAGACTAAACAGTAATTATTCACGACTGCACTGGCAGTTTTTATATACTGTATCGGTGCACGAAGGAAATGAAAAGTGTTAAAATCAAAAAAGTATGTATAATTGATGTCTGTATATCAATTCATGTTTCTGCCTTAAAGACTTTGCAAACTGGAAACTCTCACATATTAAAAGCAACAACCACTCATTTTTTCCTTTGCAGGACAGAGACACAAACCACCAGCAGAGCCCGTGTGGGGACAGCATGGTGGGCGTTGGAGACGGGGGAAAGGAAGTGGAGGGCTGCGTGGATCAACTAATGGGCTTAGGCGAGTGTGAGACAGTCCACAGCAGCTCTGCCTTCGAACAGTGGGACTCCTACTGGGAGGACCTCACCAGGTACTGGGTTATTATTCATTTATTTACTTGACCTAATCAGGTTTGTTAACATGGTTCCAGTAATAAAAGCCATCCATTTTCTTTGTGGTGCATTTGTAGCCCCAATGTCATTGGTGAAACAATGGAACAGACTTCTGGAAGGTTACAGTCCACATAAACTTTTAGGGTCTGAAAATTGGATCAATTATGCAGTGGGAGAAAATCCTCTGTTTTGTATAATCTTGCATATTCATGAGTTATATGCAACAGTCTTCACTGTTGATACAACTTCACGTTTCTGTGGTCAACAGATACACACGACTGGCCAGCTGTGATATTTGGGGCACCAAAGAGGTGGATTTTCTCGGACTGGATGATTTCTCAAGTCCTTACCAGGACGAGGAAGTAATCGGGAGAACGCCGACGCTGGCTCAGCTCAACAGCGAAGATTCACTGCCTGTGTGCGAGGCGCTCTATCCCCCCGCTGACCTGACTCTGCCTGTCCCCCAGCCTCAGTCTCAACCATCCCAGCTTCCTTGTCATAGCAAGAGACCTGTAGTGCCTGGCTCTGTGCGGTCCTCCTCAAGCTCCACATCCTCTTCCCGTCCTTCACGGAGCCCTCTACCAGACTTTGCCGAAGGCTCTCAGAAAGCTACTCGGCCGGTCCCTTCGAGTACCGAGACCATGGCCAAGACCCAGAATCTTTTCAGTCTCACCCAGGACTATGGCCAAGGCCAAACCAAGCTCCAAGGACGAGCAACTAAGATGGCAGCACCTGCATCACACAACTCTGACTTTGTGCGTAAGGCCAAAGTCCGTGTGAGTGCAATGCACAAAACTCAGCCTGATAAGCCCTCCCATATTAATTTTGAAAGGGCAGATCCCCCTTTACCTCCCTCACAGCCCCAAGATGAGAAGGCCTCCACTTCAGCGAGCGCCCCCTTGGTGGCTCTACCTGTTAAGGCAGCTACTGGTTCCAGCAGCCTGATGAGCTTTGAGAGGAGGGTTGAGGCAACAGGGAGGACAGATGTGCCTGCAGGTTGGTCCTCTGCTGTGCCTCACCTTGTGGAAGCAAATCAGGTGTTTGAGGTCAATGCCTCCGGACTGGTCAGTGAAAGTGACGGTGCAGCAGAGGCAGTCTGTGGTGGAAGTAGCGGCATTCTTGTTGTTGAAGGAACAGAGAAAAGCAAGGAGGAAGAACACAACTACTCTCTGTTCCTGACCCGCAGCAGACTGGCCAACAGAACCCACTCCCAGCTAGAGGAGGAGGACGAAGAAGAAGAGGAGGAGGAGGAGGAGGAGGAAGAGGAAGAAGCAGAGGAGGAGGGTGACAGGCAGGAGCTCGATGATGAAGATCACGACGAGGGCTTCGGCAGTGAGCATGAACTGTCTGAGAATGAGGAAGAAGAGGAGGAGGAGGAGGACGAAGACTACGAAGCAGACAAAGATGATGACATGAGTGATGCCTTCTCTGAGCCAGGTAAGCGTTCAGTCATTGTCCTTGTTTACATATGTAATCAACAGAGTTCCTGCAGATTAGCAAAGGGCATTCTTGAATAATTTATATCAAAATGCATTCAGTACGGCAAAAAATACAAAGACATAAAATTTTCTTTTTACTGTTTTTTTTTTTTTTTTTTTTTAAACCTGCAGTCTTACCTGTGTCCGTTTCTCTGTGAATTTCCATTAAAGCTTCTGTAATGTTCTACCTGTGTCTGTTTCCTTTGGTTTTTTGGTCACACCAGGCTGTGACATGGAGCTGATGGAAGATATTAAAGGGCTGACAGCAGGAGTCTCTAGCAGGAAGAGAGGCAAGCGCCGCTACTTCTGGGAGTACAGCGAGCAGCTTCCCCCTTCTAAGCAGGAACGCATGCTAAAACCATCTGAGTGGGACAGGCACACACTGCCTAGCAACCTATACCAGAAGAACGGGCCACTGCATGGTATGCATACTGCATACAGTATATTATACAGATGATGTCATATGAGCTTTGTTTGCGCAGAAGTTGTATTACATCTACAGTGCTGAAAGTAATACACAGAACTCTATATTAGTATTTCTAATATTATAAATATGTTTAAAAAAATGCACATTTACCTCACATACAGTGGCTGTGTTGTGCAAAATTGTTATAAGCAGTTGAATGCTTGTAATATGTCTTCCAAGTAGTAAAACAAATGATGTTGGAAGTTCCAGGAATTTATAATTCATACTCAGGACTTTAAGGGAAGCAATGTTCATTTTATTTGTAATGCTGCCTATCCAAGGTAAGTACATGCTGAAGAAATCACGCCGCACAGATGTGGAAGACCTGACTCCCAATCCACGCAAGCTGCTGCAAATAGGCACCGAGCTCCGCAAACTGAACAAAGTGATCAGTGACCTGACCCCGGTGAGCGAGCTGCCTCTGACTGCACGGCCACGGTCCCGCAAGGAGAAGAACAAGCTAGCATCCAGGTAAAACCAGTGCACATGTGAGTGTTTAGGTGGAATAAGATTTACCTCCGCAGTAGTAGCTGTAGCGCAAGAAAGCATCTGTAATGATCTGCTGTGGGCTTGTAGGGCTTGCCGTTTAAAAAAGAAGGCCCAGTATGAAGCAAATAAGGTGAAACTGTGGGGCCTCAGCACAGAGTACGGTAAGTCAGTCAGTCAGATAATTATTGTAATTTATGCACACACACCAACATTTAATCTAGATTTGATCTAACATCTTTTCTCTTTTTTTCCCCTTCAGACCGACTCTTGTTTGTCATCAACACCATCAAGGAAGAGATCGTGGTGCGAGTAGAGGACTCTTCTCCTCGCCCAACCAATATGACTGACACTCTGGAACATCTAATCCAGCAGACACTCGGTGAGAATCCATTTAGACTGGACATTCAGCAATACCAGACTATTTTCTAAAAGAAAGGGGAAGGGAAATAATGGAAATATGGACTAGAAATACATTTTTAAAAGTTTTTCTTTGTCTCTGCAGTTGCGCCACCTGTTGCCGGACAGACTTCTGATTTTGTCAACAAGATCTTGGACAACACCGGACGCGGGGATCCCACGGGCGGACTGGTTGGCCTGCGAGTCCCGACCTCCAAAATCTAGAAAAAGAAGCGATGTCCACCGAGAAGAGTGGAGAAAAGGGACATTACCACCACCACGTGCTATCCTGTTGTAACTATGCTCCTCTCTGCATGCCCTTCAACCCAGAGTGCATACACATTGTTTGTCACACAAACACACATACCACTTCCTGTGTGTGTATGTATGTGTGCTTGTTTCAGCCCTGCACCTGTACAACATACACCCTAGCTTCTGTTCTCTGCATACTGTGAGCAGAGATGACGCATCACTGTCTCCCAACCCATTGTGAGCATTTATTGGGAAACACATCTCTAAGAGCAAGGGATGACTTGGTGTAAGGCTAACGGAACATTCGAAATTCACTGGTGATTCTTAGGTGTGTTTAACGTAGCATCGTGTAGGCTATGCTTCCAGGGCCGAGACAAACTGTCACACGAGTGTAGCCACTGGAACACTTTCACACAACTAGTTTGGGATTGTTATGAGAGTGTGTTACGCACCAGAAACCACGCTAGGGCAAAAAAAAAAAAGATCTTTTAAACCTATTATTCCTAGAGGAGGTTCACTTCATGTGGCAACAATTTACAAAGATGTTTAGTAAAGTATTCGGTTTGCCAAACCAGAACAATGTGCTCCGAGGCATTTCGGGGAGGCAGGAAATATTTTGTACTGAAAGTCTAAATATGTTGCCTAAATATGCCATCCCCTCTCTGCCAATCAAGTCTGCTCTCGTTCTATAGCGAGAGTAAACATTCAGCAAATGAAAGGGTGAAATAAGGCTGAAGTGAGATTTGAAATAGCACGCCCGGTCGGGTCAAAGATTTCGGCTGAATTTTAACGGCCGACAGCGTGAACCTAAGCAGCAGAAGGTGTCTGACAATGTGGAGTGTGTATAGTTTGGTGCTTTTTTTGGCCTTGTGCTGGTTATAACTGGACTGGGTGAAACAGGCACATGTTGCCGCGGCGGGAGCAGATTTAGAGGAAGACGGTGAACAGCGATCCATCACCTCTAGGAAATTGTACATAAAAAAAAGTGTCTCCCTGACAAAAACTGCACCGGCTTCCCTTTTTTTGTACAGTGAAGATGACCAGGCTAACAGTTTGGTGTGTTCACACTAGTCTTTGATTAGAGGTCTATTCATTGTGCCTTGTGTATGTTGTGTGTGTTTCTGTAAATGCTGAGCTTCTGTGTGTGTGTGTGTGTGTGTGTGTGTGTGTGTGTGTGTATGTGTATGTGTATGTGTGTGTGTGGGAGTGCATGAGATGAGGCGATTGGTCAGAACTCCCAGAGGTCCAGCCAAGGAGAGAACTCCCGTACACTTAAGGTTGTTTGTTAGTGAATGTGAGGAGGGAGATGTTTGTGGGATTTTGTGGTGTATTTCAGTTGTCTGAAGATATTCTGAATGTACATAAATGAAAAGGAAGCTCTTGTTGCATGATGCCACAGAGTCTGTGTATATAGGAGGGCTCTGCAATAGATTACTTTTGGTTTTTGGTACTGTGTCTTTAGGGACTGGGGAGTGAAGGGTTAACAGATATATTTGTGTAGAGTTACAGAGAAAAAATATTTGCACACTATATTTTGATTGTTTTTTGTACCAAAGACACATGCAACGAAATGGCAACCAGCCAGTTAAAGTAAGGTTTTGCACAGCTTACCTGACGCCGTATTGAATGTAAGAAATGTGGGAGGGTCAGGGATGTTCACTGAACTGTGAAATTTGATTGGGTCCAATTCTGTACAGAAAAGGAACATTCGTTAATTTTATTTTGTTCTTTTTATTTGAAATTTACCCCCATCTATGGGCTTCTCCGGTAGATTTGTTGCTGAGCAAGCACTTCATTCCTGAACTGATTCCTCCCTTCATATGCTAATTGTGTTAATGGCGCTATCTAGGACAAAAACCAAGACCGCCAATAGATAAGCTATGTTAAATATTTTGCTCGTTTGTCAAAATGTCACAGAATAACCAAAATGTTTGTTTCTGTGTCACTTGGTTGATTTCTATATGTAGTCAAGGTCTAGTTCCTCAACAAAGTAATACCTGAGTTGTGTGTTAAAGTACTGTATATAAAACATTAATGGAGTAATGCCACTTTTCATGACAGTTGGATTATTTTTGAGCATGACACATTTATAAAGCCTGTCCTTGCAATTCAGAAAGTTAGAGGAAAAAGCAAAAAAAAAAAAAAAAACTTTTAAAAAAAGGCTCCTGTTATATTTTTGTACTTTAGCTGTCTGTTAGCTTTTCTTTTATTTCAGAAGCATTCAGTCAGGTTCTTCAGGTGGAGGAAAATAGATATTCTGATCTATAAATCCTCACTTTGGTCTGCTTTGGTGGCTGAATTTAATGGTGAATAATCCAGACTGGAGATATTTAAAGCACAATGCAGCAAAACCACAGTCTCGTTTGACCGGTCCAGTCCATAAGAGCGTGTTGTGGGAAGCAGCCGTGTGATGACGGAGGGTCAGTGGTTGGGAACTGAAGCCAAAGTGTCATAGTTTTGTTTCTGGTTGATTCGTTGCCGGTTGAATTCCCGGGATTTTCATTCTTTCGACCCCTGGCTGCCAATCTGGTTACAGATTGGAAGGCTGTTTCCAGATAATTTTATGTCTAACGATAATTAGTTCAAATCAGTCAGAGTTTGGTAAATTGGAAAGGTACTCCCTCACAGAATAAAGTCCAGTTATGGTGGCGCTGTGGTCTTTCTGTACTGTGAGTGAACAATTACTAGTTCTACACGTGTAGGTATACATATATATTTCTTTCTGTTTTGTTTAAAAAGGGAGAAATGGTGCTTTTTTTGACACAAGAAAGACAAATATCCACGATTTGACTAGTGTAGTTGTAGCCTAGTGACTTGCTCTCACCTACCGTCCATAGCTATTTTCTATTGATTCTATTATTTCTATTGATTCATTTTTGTAAATAGATTGAGTTAAAACGCATCTTCTACCTGTTAGATATTTGTAGAGTACTTTATCTTATATGTTTGAAAACAAAAGCACTTTGTCCAAAAAAAAAGGAATTAAAAAAAAAGAAAAGCATTTTTTTTCTTCCATTTGCTGCTAAAAGGCCTGGTGTGAATGCTGCAAGTGTGATTAACCGACTACTTGCTAGGATAGGTCTATTACCTGCCTCGGCTGGGTTTACGAGCTGGTGAGGGTTAGATCTACGTGTTTCTGGAGCCGTGTAATGATATGAAATGGTGCTCGACAGCGTATCATTCCCTGGCTTTGGGAAGCTCAGTTTGTTGACAGGATATGTTTATTTCCTGGCCCGGGGCTAGTGTGTGTTTTTTGCGGTCTTAATAATGAGAGGGTTTCGGCTCCAGGGCCCCTACTTCGATCCTGATGCTGATCCCCTTTGGCGTCTTGATTCATTTGCCTTCAGTAGAGGTTTCCTATGGAAAAACTGATTCTGCTTTGGCTTCCTCTTCAGGGTGATGTACAGTGTAGAAACATTTCTCCAGAGAGATATATTGTTATCATATGTAAACTGATTTCTACTTGTGACTTAATGAGGAGGGGGTTTAGCCTGAGGCGGCCAGGCCAACCGAAGTGTTGTTCTGGACCGCCTCAGGGGAAGTAAATATATATCACTGTACTGTATAGCAAGCCAGTTACACATGGAGACTCAAACCGGACACTTATTGCCTTCTTACAAAACAAAACGAAAAAAAAAAAATCACTCAGCTTCAAACTAAAACAATAACACGGCAGATACGTCAGTACACGTTCTGCCAAGAAACGGTCATCAGTTACAACAAAAACAAAACCATTCAGCCCGATTGGCTCAAAACAACCTTTGCCGTGATGAGCAGTAGCTGAAAAACGACCTGAAGAAGTCGTTTTTGAATCGTTCCTTCAGCTACAGCTGTGTTCGAGTCTGACGGCGTAGGTGGACAAGGTGGGCGCGGGTCAACTGCGGTTTTAAAGGCCTCCGGTTGACTGTCCGTCAGCTTGTCTGTTTTGTCGTCGATCACGTGGCTGGTCTGAGAAAGAAGTCCACGCCGGTCTTTGCATTTAACATGATAGGCGCAAGCTGTGCAACTTTACATTCAAAACCAGGAGACTCTGTGGCATTTTAACAGTGGAGGAGAGAGTGAAATCCACGCCAGTAAAATGTTTCTTTCTTTTTTTAATTTCTGAAGATGTAAATCCTATACTATTTACTAACTAAAGCAGATAGTGTGTTACTTTGTGCTCCTCTTATCCGATAAACCCTAAATGGATACATAAAGCTCATAAATCAGGGTAAATATCCTTCTGTCTGACAATTACAGCCGTGTAAAATCAAAAGAAAGATATATTTCTGTACTCCAGTTATTGTCGCTATTCTTTACTCTGTATAGAAATATTTTGTGTGTGTATGTTATGAATTATCAATGTCAGTCAGTATAGTGCAAAGCCCTCTGCCCTCACTCAAAGAAAAGGCCGACAGATTTGGGCATCGACATTCACATATTGAACAGGCGTTCTCCAAACGGGATTGACTCCAACACAGGTTTGTCGTGTGGTGCTGAGTTTGTTGTGTTGCATCTGAACTGGACTGGTTTCCACATTCAGACCAGACATCCCTGTTGGACCAATCAGAGGACAGTATTACATCCTTCCTGTACAAACAGAATCATTTTTGCATGGAGGACTTGTATGTTCAATGTTATTGAATATGCCGAATATGCCATTGTTTCTGTTGTAAATGTTTAAACACTTGGGTTTGATATCACTGCCCGCAGCTCCAGTCTGCTGAAGCGATGCCAAATATCGGCAGAGATCTTTGTTGGACGACAATCTCAGTGTCATGGAATTAGAAAACACCCAGCGTGAGCCTTGCGAGCTTGCAGTTTTTGAAAAATAAGCCTTTTGGTGACATTGAAATTATTCTATTTGATACACTCAATCGGCGTTTGTACACTCCCGGCTCTGCTACAGGCTTAATTACCCACAAGTGGTCCTTTCCTTCCCAGATTAGGTGTTGCTAAACGTGGGCGCTGCTGGCAGTGGTGTCAGGTCCCAGAGTCCAGCTTTCAGTTTATGTTCCAGACATTTCAGATCTGTTTTTTGCTTGAAAATACTCATTTCCGGCGCCTGTATGCTTACAACCCGCCGTCCCCATTTCATTTTTGTGTTTATTTATGCTACAAAATTGTATTCTGTTTGTCTGTGTGAGTGTGTGTGTTGGGGGGGGGTGCTGTCTCCATGCACCGACACCCCTGCATCGCACTGACAGAATCGAATCTTCGCAGACTGGTTTAGAATTTAAGTGATTTCATACTCGCTGCTATTGAATGAGCACAAAGACATTCAAGACTTTGGTTTCGCGTCACCCCCAGCCCCCCCACTCGCCCCGTTTTCCTACGACGGTCAAATATAATCAACAGTGTTACTCATCTTGCACTTGGTTTGTACATAAACCATATTTTGAATACAATGCCTGCAGAACCAGGTGCCTTAATCAAACATATGAGGACACAAATCTGCACCTTCTGTCAGTCTGGAGGGGGCTTCCTTACAGAAATGAGGGACTATGTTTCCCAATTCAGCTGAAAGCATCACAGATGCAAGTCGCGAATGACAAAATTGAAATAAAATTCCTGTTTTTGTTTTATTGATTTTGGGATCCTGGTTTTGTTCTGAACTCTTTCTCTGCCCACTACGCCACATTATTGTGTTTTTTGTGTATTGGCTGCTGCTGCTATCACCGTTGGTGTGTCTGTGTAGACAAGAGCAAACTTCCACTGTGTCTGAGGCAGAGGGAGACCGAGGCCTGATTTTTACCTTCTCATTCACAATGTATTCTTCTTCTATGGTGTTGACGTAGAGCACCATGTTGCTGCCTCTTGACCTTTTTCTGAGAAAGAAAGACAAAAAAACAGAATAAAGAACTTTCTTTTTCTTAACTTTGCTATTATGAAGTGCCAGACCCTCCTTGAAGTGTGTGGAGCGACAAACTGAGCATGGAGGTAAACTGTGGTGCTAATCCGTTGGCTGGGTGCTATCATGGCTGTCTTTAAAAAAAAAAAAAAAAAGGAAAAAGGAAAAAAACATTTTTAGCCATATTATTCCTTCTGTTGAAGACTCTGGTCAGTCTGGTCTTTGTGAGTGCTGCACTGCTGTATGTTGACATAGCGAGGTATAACTGCCGCCGCTGCTGCTGCTTTGCTGATGAATGTAGAATAGTCTTCCTCAGCAGGATGTGAGTGTCGTTCTACTTCCTGTTAGACTTTGGAACACGGAGGGAGATTCATGTTGTCAGGATCCAGTGAGATCATAATCATGATTAGACTTTTGACTATTTATCGTCTCACTCTATCAAATGTTGCACTTTTGATTTGTTCTAAACAATTTTTTGTCTTTCCTGGTTACAAAGAGTTCATACCATTCCTTTGATATTTATTACTAAATTAAGGCTTTTAAAGGTAAAAACTTCACAGACATCATTTAAAGTCACAGTGAATTATTTTTATATATTTTCCCTAAATAATTAAATGCACTTTTGCCAATATAGGAATTTATTTTTGTAAAAACAGTATTTCTGCATAATATTTGTGTATTGCTGTCTGACCAAAAATCATATAATGCAGAATTTTGCATTAACTGAGACTTAATCATTCAAAATTGAATAACTCCAGCAATTCAGTTTAAAAATACCTCATAAGAACTAATTAAATAAATCAAATTCTCCGTCTAATTAGGTGAGAGAATTCTTTAATTAATGAAAAGTTTTTTTTTTGTTTTTGTTTTTTTAAATTGTTCACCAATGTGGTTTTACAGAAGATGCCAGTTTCACATACTTGTCTCAGACTTTTAAAAACATGTATGAGACAGTTACTTGCGCCCTAATCTCAAATGTTCCAGAATGTTTATCATTGTTTTTTTTTTTGTTTATTTGTTTTTTTGCTTTTGAAGTATGATATATAATAACACAAATCTAGAAGACTGACAGCAGATTTTAAAACCTATAAACCAACCTGGGCTTTTAGTATATCTTATCTAGCCTTTTTTTTTTTGCATCCCATTTTTATCATCCTTTTCCCACTCAAAGCACTGAGAGGTGCACTTTCATTGTGATTTTGAGTAATGATCGTCTGTGAAGTCCAAAAAAAGTCTGTCGCCGGGTGTTTGACATGGTCCATAGGGGGCAGTAAAGCCTTGAAACCAGGTGAGGATCTGGTTCTTAATTTTGCTAATAGAAATAAATCAATCAGATCAGGATTTTGACCTTCACCACTGCACCAGAGTTGTATTTTTCATCAGGAGGGCTTTGGTTTGCACATGTCAGAGAGCTCCTGACAATAGCCAGGGGTCACTTTAAGGCTGGTGGGCAGAGATCCCTCACCTCCCCTGCTGTGAATGCTGAGGGAGAGCTCATTTCTTCTTCTGCAGACTGATCTTAAAACAAATTAATAAGAGAAGTAAAACCCCTCTTTTTAGCTTGTCCCACTCTGCAATGATTTACATCTCCCTCCAAACTTGCCAAAATGCATGGAGCGAGAGAAAAAGGTTTATCAATACACATCTTTTGTTTGTTTTTTTGTTGTTATTTAACTATGGATTAAAACACCAAGCAGAATGAAGATTTTATAGGAAGTCCATGCAAGTCTAACCATGTAGACATTGTTGGAGGCATCAATCATCTAGAGCTCCACAGCTACATGCTATTGTTATGAAGCTTCTGGTCTTGTACGGTATCTGCATGGGATCTTTCTCTAGTTAGTCTTGTCTGTGTTCCTCTCCCCGGTGTTAGTAGGAAGGCTGTACTTCATTGCTAAGTGCTCTATAATAGATCCTCTGGTTAATAATTTTATTTAATACAGAAGCAAAACCTGCAGAAAAAGTATCCTGCTGAAACTAACTTGATCCTCTCTAGCAATGACGTCTATATTTGTAGATCACATATATGCCTGTTCAAATACAATATATTGACAGTTGTTATATTTATGTTGTGTAATAAATGTTGTGCTGGGTTTGTAACATTGTTTTATCTAACTTTTTTTTCTTTGCTTTTTTGGAGGCACAGTCGGAGGCTTTATGCACAGGCTTAAAAGTGTAAAAGATGTGGGGTTATTGTTCTTTTTGTACTGTAACAGCTCATTCTGTTTCAGAGCTTCTGACAGTTTGACACCTGCCCTGAATCTGTGTTATTGTGCCTCTTTCTTTTTCTTTGTTTCTCTTTTTTTTTTTTTTTTTTTTAATCAGTCTTTGTGGCGTCGGCCAGGAGTTGATGCCACGGCTCTGCTTGTATTCACAACAGTAGTCTGATTATGTTTATTGATTTTAATATCGAAATAAATAAAACCATTAGCACCCCATTTGCTTAGTGTTTTGAGTAATTATTTCAAGACATTTAGCTGATTTCCACTCTAAGCAGAAGTATGAATGCTCTATAAATTGTTATTCGCCTTTAGTGCGCAAAAACTTTTTGGACCTGCGCGTTTGCCGTAGAAAAAGATTAAAAACAAACATGTCGACTTACAGTGACGTTCACGTCCGAATTTGCGGGCAAGAAATTATTAAATATGATCTGGAAATTAAGGCTCTGATTCAGGTGAGACTGAAGCCGTGTTTTGGGGTCATTTCATTTATTGATCCAAACTTTTTTTCGGCTGTTTTATCTTCGAATGGTGTCAGTGAAGACGTCGATTTTAGTGATGCTAACGCTAGTTTAAAGTTTAAAAAACGGAACAAAATTACGACAGGAAAATAACTGCTAATGATTGTATCATGTTACGTTATAGTTTTAATTGATTTCCGTTGATAATTTTATATAGATTCTTCCCGTGTCAATAACACTCAAATAGAAGAAACGTAAAGGCAACACAACACATAAAACACCAATAAGAATTTTATTCACTTTTATTTATTCTACTGCTTTACATTTACTGTGTCCCTTTTAAGAGAAAATATATAGATAACTTTCCAAATCACATTGATAAAGTAATTAAATTGATTTGCTCCGCAAAGGGAGGCGGTTACAGTCGGTGTTGTGCCGTATTATGCACCTCCTGTCGTAAAAACAACCCCCGTATGTTTGTTATTTTGTTTTTTTTTCCCCCTGTTGATCCCAGCATCACATGTTTATTACGGTAGGGAGTTGGGACTACTATGTGTTACCAGAGTAAGTTTCATGCATGTGACACTTTCCTAGTAAAAGTTAACGGGGGTGCACAATACGGCACAACACCGGGGATTTGTTTGTTTGTTGGCGAAATAACTCGAAAAGGTATAAATGGATTTAGATGAAATTGTCAGGATACATTCTGGAAACGTACAATGGTTTTGTAGACTGTCCAGTGTAATATAATCTAAAAAATAGTATTCCTAAGGACCTTCCACATGGTTTGCGTGTGCGCATGTGTGTCTCCTGCAGGATATTAGAGATTGCCATGGGCCTCAGTCATCTCTCCTGGAACTCAGCTCACTGGTCAAAGACAAGTTCAACAAGCTCAGAATGCGAATACAGGTTGGTTGTCCCACATCACCGATGCATCTGAGGAATATGAACATTCATTTCCTCCGCCAAGGAGGTTATGCTTTTGTCAGCATTTATCTGTTTGTTAGCAAAATAACTTAAAAAGTTAGAAATGGATTGTAGTGAAATATATTTAGGAAATGATAATGGGACAAGGAACAAATGATTACATTGTGGTGATGTTCCAGATTGCTGTTTTGGTTGTAAGTCACAGTATGGGGGAAAGGAGCTCCTTGGCAGAGGTCTGCACTCCCCAAGTGCTTCTCTAGTTTGATTTGCTGTTTTGATGTAAGGATCTGGAGCAGATGGCCAAGGAGCTGGACAGAGAGTCAGACAGACAGTCCATCCAGGCAGAGGCAGAGAGCCAGCGAAGGCAAATGCTCAGGTGAGTTCCCACAGAGGTTATTTGGCTATTGAATCACTGAGGTTTAATGCCTGGCGTGTCAGTCCTGGCCTTTACTGACCAAATCTTTTAGCTACACTTTGGAGGACAAACTCAAGTGTTGTTTCTATGATTCCTCCCCCCCCAGTAACCAGACAGCTTGGAGGAAAGCAAGCCTGGCTTGTCAACTAGCCATAGACAATATGGAGAAAGATGAACTGCTGCATGGTGGAGAGAACCAGAGTATGAGACAGAGGTTTGTACAATGTTGTACCATAGCATGTAATTAAAAAAAAAAAAAAAAAAAAAATAGTAATAGTTGTGGTCAGTGAGTGAAATACAACTGATTCTGGATGGTCCAGTTTTGTCTTTAGTGCTTCTGTATTGTGAATTATGACAATATTATTAAATATGCATTTTTTTATTGTAGCACTTCAAAATAAGTGTACAAATAAATGTATGCATTTAGCAGCATAATGTAATTAATGTGATCTGCTTTGTTTCTGACTCAGGAAGGCGACCAAAGAAAGCCTAGTTGAATCCAGCAGCAACATCACAGAGAGTCTTATGTCAATCAGCAGGATGATGGCTGAACAGGTGAAGCAGAGTGAGGACAGCATCAGCGTTCTGGGTAAGATTGTTAATCATTTGATTAATTCTCTGTCGTTGCTGTACATTTACTTAGAGTAAATATATCAATTAATGTGGATAAATATTCTATTTTGTGCTCTTTATCAACCACAGCCACTTCCTCCAGGACGGTGCAGGAAACCAATGAGGAGTTCAAAAACATGACAGGAACCATCCACCTGGGTAGGAGACTCATCCTCAAGTACAACCGACGAGAGCTGACAGACAAGCTGCTCATCTTCCTTGCTCTGGCGCTCTTCCTCGCCACTGTCCTCTACATCCTGAAGAAACGCCTCTTCCCTTTCATTTAGCTGGCCGACACTTCATTGTGTCTCCTCAAACTTTTGCTGCACTCACTGCAGGAACCAAAATGAAAAACCCTTTTTTTCTTCAGCCTGAAGTTGCTACAAGGATTTTTAGCAGGTATGAAGTAGACGCACGGGGAGTTTCACAGCAGTGATGCTGTATTGCTGAAATAGAAATACAGTTTGATAGAAGTTCCTGATAAACACTCACGTTTAAGAGAGCAATATGCAACATGTAGAAATTGTAAATTAGAAATGAAGAGTTGATACAGTCACAATCTAAAACAAGTGCCTTGTGATTTAAATTTAGAATATTTGCTTCTCTTTTATGCAAACAATAGTGAGAAGATAATTCTTGCTAACATAAAGAGCTAATATAATAGTCTTAACTTGGGTTTAATGGCTCACTGGGGCCTTGATGCATCTTCTGGCAGTCAGAATCAGCCAAGCTCAAGGCAGAAGTACATAGATGACGCTCTTCCTTTTGTTTACATTGGTATTATCTGTGGTTGTGTAGAACGCGAGTGTACTACTGAACTAGGCTTCTTCTAACATACCCTGAAAACAGGTTATTGTGAAATCATCAGCACTGGATAATCACTGTTGACGCACTTGGCCACCAGATGGCCCTGTGTTTAAAAACGTATGTCCATGTATACACTGTATGTAAACATTTTCAGACGTAGCGTGAGTCCCCCTCTCCTACCCTGTTTGCCACAGCTGCTGCTTTTGTGTCTTATCAGGGATTTTTAGGGATAAAACCAGTCAAACACGCGTGGAGAGCTGAAGAGTTTGAGTCCTAGACTGTAGCCGTTTACTGACGACACTTCTCTGTCCGGTCACATGATTGCATTTTTATTTCATTTCAGTCAAAATACCTACAAATGTATTTTTTGGATCTATTTAAATTAATAAAATAAAAAATACAAAACATAGCTTGGAAGCTGGGACCTGTATGAAATGTGAATGTTCAAGTACAGTATTAAAATCATGAAGCGCAGGATAACCGGAGAGCTTTTGCCTTCCCGCAGACTGCACGGTGGCTGCCTGCAAGGAACGGCTTGGTCGTGTGTCCATTTAACAAATACAAAAAAAAAAAAAAAAACAAACTTAAATAGGTAGAGTTGAGACTTTTAGCCATCAGCTGCACTTGAGCTAGTGTTTGTGTGTCTGTGTCCTTTGTGGAATGCAGGCACTCCTGGTAACTGTGGTATCGAGTCGAGGTAGATAATTGGATAAAACAAATATACAATAGATTAAATAAGTTAGTCTAATCTGCAGCATTTTAGCTCACATCACTGTTATAATATACTAATAAGTGCACAATCTTTGTGTACCCTGTCTTGACCTTTGTATGATTCTCCTCCTTTATGACATGGAAACATTCACCTTCTCAGACCCTTGAAATTCAGGTTCTGTCCTGTTGTCCATGGTGTGCGGCTGGCTCCCTGGAGCACTCAGGGGCCAGGGTGCTAATGACGGCACCATGGTGGTGTTCTGTAGAGTGTCCGATTGGTTGAGGGGGCAGCCGCCACCGAAGCTGCTGCACAGCATCCCCCAGTGCTGCTCACATTGCCCACGCAGCCGCCAGCCAACCCACAGCCTCACTTCCTCTCCGCACTTTAACAGGAAGTTCATCAGTTCCACGTACGGTCTGGAGGGGACACACATGCACAACCAGGTAAAGTGATTTACAGTAAACAGGACAGTCTGAAGGCCGTACGTTATTGAAAGCCTCGAGCATCTCTCACTGAAAGCTGAAAAACGTGCTGAATGTTGGCTGATGTGTCTGCCTCACCCTGGGGGAAACATCAGATGGAACTGGATCAAGCTTCCCATGGTGTCCATGTGATCCTGAAGCGCCAGGCAGAGCTGGTGTTTGGAGTAGCACTCTCTCTGGAGGGAGTACACCATCTCTCTCACGGCGGAGCACCGTCGGCTCACGCAGCTGAACCGCTGCCGCAGTCCCAGCGCCATGCACCGCAGAGCGTCCTTCACAAAAGACTTACCCTGGGAGGGGAAGAGCGGGGAGGGGGGTCGTCAGCAGGGGCCCCTACCGAGCCAGGCCTGAGGCATGCGGCACTTCTGTTAGAGCCGGAACATCAGCCAATGTGTCCATCCAAGCTGGACACACTCTGGACTTACATAACCCTCTCATGCACATCTGTTCTAGTGAAACAGAGACTGTTCCCCCTGCCTGTTCTGTAACTACGCTGCTCCTTATACAACAAACATTCCTCCCAAATGACAGATGGGATTCAAATAAATAAAAAACACATCCAAATATTTATCACGTCAGCCTGCTTCAAATTGGAAGTGGCTCAGCGAAAAGTGCTGAAAGCCAAGCAAACTGCTCTCCGACCACGTCCCAGTGTGAGGAGGGGAAAAAAGCGCCAGACTTCTCCCCACCTGTGAGTCGTAATGGCCGGCGTTGTGCAGCAGAGTGAGGCAGATGTGGTGCAGGCCTTGGATCTCGCAGGAGTTGTTGGTGAAGCACTGAAACGTCCCACAGCCGACGTCCCCTGAACTCACCAGGCAGCTCTGAATCTCAGCTGAGGCACAAACACAAACAACCGCCAGCTTTTACTTCAACGCCTCGTCATGTCTCCCCAAACCTGCAACTTCAGTTTGAATAAAGCAGTTTCCATATTTTTGCTGTAATGATGCTGTGCTGATAAATTGCAGTCCTCAGCCGACGTTAATCAAATCCTACAATTTCCATAATTAATTGACTTTTCCAAAATTAAAATATTCACAAGTGGAAGCCACCAATAACTCCATTTAGATTGTTTTTGTTTTGTTTTTTTCTTTCTGGTGATAAATGCTTCAGTACAATCTATCGATCTCTCAACAATTACAGCGTGCCCAATCATCAGCCATGTGTGACAGCAGGTGTGCGCTCACCTGTGCTCTGCAGAGAGAGCCTCCGTTTCACCTGACTACCCTGTTTGTCCTGGACGCCGTGAGGATCCAAAGCCAACGTCTGCTGGCAGCTCCGGAGCAGAACAAACACAAGCAAAACGGCGCACGGATTCTTGGACATTCTTCAGTCTGAATTAACCTCCCGCTGCGGTTTGGTCGAGACGTCGGAGCGGCTGGAGCAGAAGTGTCGATGGTGCGCAACGAGAGCGCGACATCATGGCTCGGGTACGCACACCTGCGCGTTCACGGCTTTCAAGTTTGCTTCTCCGCCAATGACAGCGCAGCGATGGGGGCGCGCACCAGAAAGAGGCCAGTTTATCATGGATGAGGGAAAGAAAGCCAACTGGGCGAGGATTAACCATTCAACACATCCACAGCTAATAAGGCAACAGTGTGCTTGTGTGTGCGCGTGCGCTTGAGCGCTAACAGCTGCTTGCCTGATGGGGAGAGCATGAGGAATGTACCAAAGCACCCAAAGAAAGAGTAAGAACACTCCAAAAAAGTGTCTTTCGAAATAAATCATCAAATTATAAAGTTCCTCGTTTCTTAGAACTCCAAATATTATTTATTACTGTGAAACATCTTTCTTTACAAGAAAGATGCATGTTTTATCAGGATTTGTTGCTAAACTTTTATGATCGGGTGGGAATAAACCCTGGACTGGTCACCAGTCCATCAGATAAAAACTGCAAATGTTCTATATGGTTTTAAATCTCCTAAAGTTTTAAAACTGGAAATGTCAGAAAACAAAAAGAGACAATCAAGTGGTATCAAGGCCACCCAGAGGACACTGTTCTCAGTCTTCACCGTTCATCCAAATCCTGAAGCTCAGTTATTGCAGCTGTATGTTTAGATGAACTGGGACTCCTGACAGCGACAAAGGAAGAAGCCACACTCGTGACATCAGCACCTCCGTTTGAATTAAACAAAAACCTCTCGCGTCGCACTCTCCCGCCTCCTCCTGCGTCTAGAGTCAGGCAGACAAGTTGATGTGTGTGTGTGGTAGTGGGGAGGTCAAGGTGTGTGCATGTGTGGGTCTATGCTGGGGCCCAGCTGTGGAAGACATACTGTTAAGAGGGAAATGTTTGGATTTTGTCGGAGGACTTTTTTTCCCTCTGACCTTTCCTGCTTATTCTCTCTCATCCTGCTTCAAAACAACATTGCTCACACAACTCCTGATGACCACCCACACAATGACCTTTCACCCAGACATTGAACACAAAACAGATAGATGCACCACTGTGCAAATAGTCCAGATCTTATACTCCCCCATGAGCACATTGTAAACATGTCGTCCTGTGGGACTGTACAGCATCCGTGTGCACGCAAATGTCTGCTCATCTAATTTTTGTGATCAGGAAATATATCTGATCCTTTGTTGACTGTTTAATTTTATAGAACATACACGGAATGTCCCAAAAGTCAGTGAAATTCATTGTTCGGGTTAGGCAGTTCTTCTATGAACAGCTGGCTAAGGAGGTTATTTTTTCCAGTCATTATCAATAATCAATCAAGTCACCATTTGGAGAACAAGAGCCACAGATATTGAAGCAAGAAACTAAAGTGTTAAAAAAAAGTTACAATACAGTATAACTGTTGATTGTTGCTTAAACCAAAGATAACTGCGCGTGTCCAACGTGCAGGCGGAGAAAAAGGCAGAAAAACAAAGAGCGGCGGATTCATAAACACGTGCTCACAAATATAGGACTGACACAAATATGGACAGTCTCCAGCAAAAACACGGCGTTAAATCAATACAGTTACACAAGGAAAGACCAAACACACGCTGGTGACCTGACTGACCAAGAGCAGAATGTAAACCATCTAAGCTTGGCTTTGTTGAATTTGTCAAGGAAGTGTAAATATTGAAAGACTAGAGCATTTCTAAACACATTTAAAACCTCATTGTTTGTAAAAAGCAACAAAGTTGTTTCTAGGTATGCTCAGAAATGGTGACAGTTTGCCTTAGTAATACTCAACTACAGGTCTCTATCGCCACCTGTCTGTCTGGCTGTCAAACTGATGTTGAGAGTTCTCGCTTTGACTTCTCATTTCCAGGAAAGGGCCATTAAACAGACTGTAAACGTTAGAAAACACTGCCACCAAGAGTCATAATATAAATGCAAAATGTGTTTAATAACAGACAAAAAAAACCACTCAATTCCACAAATTAAATACACCAAAGCAAAAGCTAAATTGCAATGAAAAATGCTGAACCAAATATGCTCATGAGTGTATTTGAACAACTGTTTTAGACCACTAAAGAACCAGCAGACACCTGTCTTGTTGAATAAAGTCACAGGTTCAATAGAAACTACAGGTTCCTCTTAACAACAGCAAAACCTGAAAATCTGCGCGCTTCATTCATCAATTCTCTAAGTCAAGTCTCCTGACCAGGCTCCTGACTTTTCCAGTTATCGTACAGCAACTCTATGCTCTTCCCTTCTCATTTGTCCTTGTCACATCATGCTGCGCCACTGAAAACGTATGCAGCGCTGTGTAAACTGCCAAGAATATCTTCCTGCAGCGGGAAAATACAGATCTTAATATTTCCAAATTCCCAGTGGCCTTCAACTGTATGTCAGGTTTAAAAACAAAACCTCAGGGGGTTTTGGGGCCAGAAGCAGAGGGTGGCTCCTGCGTTTCTGTCGGTTCAGGTGGCCCAGGCGTGCAACCTAAACTGTTGTCCTCTTTCCTATCACCTGACAGAAAATCGTGAATGGCAGTTTCTATCTGAGGTCGGAAAGTGTGGTTCATCTTTGGGTCCACAACCTGAGTGATGATCCTGTCCACACCAGACTCCAGCATGCCAGACCCATAAAAAACAAGAAGAAAACCTGGGTTACAGTTGGTTGGTATTGCCAGTGTTAAAACCCTAAATTAGATTAGTCAAATAGTTTCCATTGAAAAACATTAATACAACAGAAAAAATAAAGCATTTGTCTCCAAAACTCAAGTACAATCACATCACATTTTCTTCACGTAGTGACTGAGCTGCATTTCATCACGCTGATGGCTGATTCAGACTTACTGAACAACACTTTGCCTCAGTCCATTCCTCATCTGATTCTTGTTGATGGATGGATTCCAGTCCTGTGTGCTCAGATGAGACGTGACAAAGTTGTCAACCTTCTGTCGCAGGTTTTGATAGGCAGGCTGTCAGTAATAACACGGACAGAAAAGTAAGCGAGGGTCCAGCAGTTTAACGTCGCTATACTATAGCAACGCAAAACCGAAAATAACACATTACTCAATGTGTCCAATGCATATGTAACTGGATTTACAGTTGTAAAAATATCAAATAGACGCTTACCCAATACTGTCTAATATTAGATCGCAATAGAACTTTGTGAACACACTTATCAACCCAGACAAGTTAGGGCAGCATTAACTAGCTGTTACCTTGGTATCAACATCGGCCAGACAGTCTCGCCGGAACTCATCAAACAACCCCCGGTTCTTCAGATGCTCCACAATCATCGCAATAAGCTGCGGATCCCCCGGAGGAAGGCCGGCTGCATTTGCGTTCATATTACCACTACCTTCTGCCATGCCAAATTGTAATAAATACTCAGTAGATTACAGTACCTGTTAGCAACATTAAGATCAGTTAGCAGAGATCTAGGCGCTTGTTTTCTCATAGAAAGAGCAATTGATTTGTTCAACTTCTGTTAAGAGCAGCGGGCGGGTTAAGTATTTTATAGCCGTGCCCCGCTCTCGACATTTCCGAGGATCAAGAGGTAGAAGCTGGAAGACAAATCGAGCGCTTCCATTTTGGTGTTTCGCAACTTGACACAGGAAGTAAATGATGGTAAACGTTAGCAGGTAGTAAAGAGCGGGTTGTTTAATGTAAACCCGATGTTTGTGTACAGTTAACTACACAATTAAAACACTTAAAGCTAGTCTGTCTTCTTTTTAAACAAAGGATTTCTTTCAAACTTAACGACTAATAAATTTGAGTTTCGTGGGACTGTCGTTTGGAAAGGTAATATGGATCTGGCTAAGCTAGGCGGGCTAACTTCAACGCTTATATTAGCCATCTGTGCTCGTGCCTTCTAATGTCTAACTGGCACATTGTTTTGGTTTGACTTTAAAACCTATACATACACGCGTAAACAGCAGATTTTAATGTCTGAAGTAGCATAATGTCAAATCGTATGTTTACAGTAATTCAACAACTTGTATCAGACTAAATAAACGACGAAGTTGGCACAAGTTATACATTACAGGAGAAACAGGGCTGAGTGTACAATATTAGTTAGCCAGTTATTATGTATTGTAACTATGCAATTGCTAAATGAAACACAATAATTTTGGTATGTTTTTTGTTAATTTATAATTAATTTATACCTCAGTGGTAAGCTTTAAGTAATTGCTTTTGTCTGATTGTATAGCTATTAATAAGAATATATTTTAGGCATGTATGGTGCTTGATGAGAAATTGATTAACAAATATGTTATTCAAATCTATGCTACATTAATATATAATAACATCAAGTTGTGATGAAATTTAATTTCTTGGTCTGAGTATTTAAACATTTCTCATAATTTTTCTTTTAGATGAGTGGTGGGGATGAGGCCAACAAAGAGTTTAAAGAACAGCTGCGGATGCAGGAACTTTATGCTCAGAGGAATGCTGGTGACTCTGAGCCCTACACCTATACTGATCCAGAGGATGGCACAGTGTATGACTGGGACCATGAGAAGAAGGCCTGGTTTCCTAAAGTATGAACTTTTTTTTAATTGTGTGGGTTTATTATTGTTAGGTCCGGTGTTGAAATCCAGTCTTTGAGGTTAAAATCAGCACACATTTCTGATTTTTTTTTTGTATTTTGGGCAGATCAAAATCATATCGTTGTTGCCTGAGCAAATAAGAATTTGTTTTGTTAATGTTTGATAGAAATTTGATTGATTTTCTAGATAACAGAAGACTTCCTCGCAGCCTACCAGGCCAACTATGGCTTCACACAGGAAGGAGGTTCAGATTCAAACAGTGCTGCAGTGAGCAGCAGCGAGCCAGCCAAACCAGATTTAAACAAAAAGCCCCCAGAAAAGCAGAATCCTGGCGATCCCACTCAGACCTCCAATGTAGACCAGCCTGAGGCTCCATCCAAGGAAGTCAAGCAGAAGGGGGAGAAGAGAAAGGCAGAGCCAGGTATTGTAACAAAGACAACCAGATGAGAGACAACGAAAGTCATATTGTGGAGAACTTCACTTCTATAGTATTTTGTGTTTTGCTCAAACAGGATGGTTCAGTATTGACGAAGATAAAAACACAAACGTCTATGTTTCAGGTTTGTTATGAATTTCTTTAACAGTCTGCTCACCTTTTCCCCATAAACTGCTTATTCTCTCTCCCTTTTATTGTTTTGGTTTTCCTCATCTTTTCTACAGGCCTGCCTCCTGATATCAGCACGGAGGAGTTTGTTGAGTTAATGTCCAAGTGTGGAATTGTGATGCGAGACCCCATGACCGAAGAGTACAAGGTCAAACTCTACAAGGACAAGGACGGCAATCTGAAAGGAGATGGCCTCTGCTGCTATCTCAAGGTTTTTGTTTTTTTGGTCGTTCTTATTATTTCTATTTGTCACACTGCTGTCCTTCTGAGAATTATGTACATATTCCTTTAATGTTGTGCTACAGTTTGGTACTTCTGCATCATTTTATAAAGTTTTCCTAAATTAACCCTCAGGTAAAATATACTTATAAATAGTTTGGCATTTCAGTCTGATAGTTACACTGTTAAATACTATTTAAAATTGTATTTTTGTGGCCTCACACTGCGCCAAAATAACAGTGTTTGCCCGTATTTCTTTACAGAAAGAATCTGTGGCGTTGGCTATTCGTCTGATTGATGAGTCAGAGGTCAGAGGTTACAGGCTACATGTGGAAGCAGCACGATTTGAGCTAAAAGGCCAGTATGATGCCAGCAAGAAAAAGAAGAAGAGCAAAGATTATAAGAAGAGGCTACAGCAGCAACAGAAGTACGTTTTCATTCATTATCATTTTTAAAGATAAACTTGCGACACAGGCTTCTGTTGACTGTAGCTCTGCTTTTGTAGGCAACTGGACTGGAGGCCAGAGAAGAAAGGAGACAACCGGATGAGGCATGAAAAAGTTGTTATCATTAGGAACATGTTCCATCCCAGCGATTTTGAGGTACAAACATATACCTGTACAGTGATCACACACCCGGCTGAATGATGGTGCTCATGCCTGTGCTCGGTGTATATGGGCTGTCGGCTTTAACAGGAAGATCCACTGGTGCTGAATGAATATCGTGAGGATCTGCGGGTAGAGTGTGAGAAATTTGGGGTTGTTAAAAAGGTCATCCTTTTCGACGTGAGTTCCCTGATTCAAAAGAATCAAAGGTAATTGGTATGATTTCTGTATTATTTTTTGTTGAGATGCTCTGTGTGTGCTCCAGAGACACCCGGATGGCGTGGCGTCAGTAGCATTTAAGGAGTCTGAGGAGGCAGATGCATGCATTCAGTCATTCAATGGGCGCTGGTTCGGAGGAAGACAGCTTTCCGTTCAGTTTTGGGATGGAAAAACAGACTACCAGGTAAATACAAACACCTGTGGCCTATGCAATGACGGAAAATTAAATCTAACCTAATCTAATAGTTTGTGATTTCATTCCTTTGTGCCATCACCGAGTCTAAACTAGCGGTCCTAGGATATATTTGAATTAATTTAGATTAGATTTATTAAATTTTAATCTGTGTCTTTCATGTTAATTCTCCGTGTGCAGGTGGAAGAAACGACGCGTGAAAGGGAGGAGCGGCTGAAAGGTTGGTCCAATTTCCTGGAGGGGGGGAATCCTGGCCAGCAGAACACTACAAAGCCAGCAGAGGGCGCCACCACCGCAAAACCCAGTGAACCTCCAAGCACAACAGAGCGGCCAGAAACGGACACACAGGAACAAGAAGTGGACTCTACAGACAGCAGTCTAGCAGGAAGTGATGACGAGGAAGCTTAGATCATCATATTGAGCCTCCTTGTTAAATTGGAGCAAAGCTCAGCGTGGAGCAAGCAGGGACAGTGTGAGCTGACACGTAATTTAGAATATTTTCATATTTTGGGTTTACATTGTAGTTAGACCTCCATTTGCGCAGCTGGTGAATCACAGCTTTTCTTTACTAATTGTGTCATTTGTCATTGACTGTTCTGTTGATAATGCAAATTAATTACAAACACAACAGGTATTGATCGTGTGCCGTGTTTTGGTTGGCATCACGAGGTATGAAGAAACTGAACTCTGGAGGATGACAAATAACAGAGCCTGTGTAAAGCTAAGAGTGACATTCAAACAAATCATTTACTGCACATAGGATATAAGGGGAGGGGATTTTGAGCAGGATGTTGTTCAACAGTTAATCAGTTCTTGGCTCCCCCTTTGAATTAGACACTTTGTATTATTGATGTTCTGGCTCAGTAATTCAGGTCCCCAATCTGGTGTCTATAGAAGTCAGATAACAGGAGAATAAAGGTCTTATTTTCCAGTGAGATGGTGATTCTATTTATTTTTTTAGTAACTGAAGGATTTTGATCATTTGCAAGTTTTATCTTTTACATTTTGGAGTACCACTACTAAGGTAAGATGTTTACTATCATCAGTATTCAACTGTATAACGAAATATTCTGTTTTTCTGCACTGAATTCTTACCATTTGTTTCTTGTGTTTCATTTGATTTTGCAGTGATTGAGAGACGAAGACCAGTTCAAGAGTTTCTTAAATATAGTTATGCAAACTGTTTTAATCCAATAGAAATTGCATTCAAATACCTTTTCTTTCTTATTTGTGTAAGTCACCTGTGATATCCATGCCGTCATGGTAGATTTCTTACAGCGCAGCAACAACCTCAGCACCGGCCACAGCTCAACGACAGAGTCCGCCGGTGACCCTCTGACCCGGGCCTGTCACACCGCCGTTGCCGTCGCCCTCGGATTCATCCTTGTCCTGGGCTTCCTCGGTAACTTCCTCATACTCCTGGTGTTCTCACGCTTCCCCCGGCTGCACACTCCCATGAACCTGCTGCTCATCAACATCAGCGCCAGCGACATGCTGGTCTCCATCTTCGGGACTCCGCTCAGCTTTGCGGCCAGCGTGCGCGGCAAGTGGCTGACAGGACACGCCGGGTGCCGGTGGTACGGTTTCTCCAATACACTGTTCGGTAGGCAACTCAAACAACATCAAACCCGTGTTATTGATGAATAGATTAATTCTTTAAAAGAACGAAATGCTTCACTCTGATTGGTTGACGTCAATACCGCTCACTCGCTACACCTGCGCGTAAAGGTGGAAAAGGCAAAGCAATTCGGCTGGAATTTGCAACTTGTTTGATCCAAAAACATGTCTGACGGGCTCTTTAAATTTGTCCCCTTTCTGTCAGGTATTGTATCTCTAGTTTCTTTCTCTCTCTTGTCCTTGGAGCGATACGCTGCCGTGCTGTGGGACACTCAGACGAACTCCTCTCGGTACCACAGGGCCAAAATCGCCGTCGCTACTTCCTGGTTTTACTCTCTGTTCTGGACTCTGCCTCCACTGTTCGGCTGGAGCAGGTCTGTCATTGCCTCATCTCTCATATTAAATAGGCTTCTTCATTGGAGGGAATTTGTGTTCCGTGTGAGTTTTAAAGGAAATCCGGATTGTTGAATGATCTGTTATAGTTATGGACCACAGGGCATCGGCACCACCTGTTCGGTCCAGTGGCATCAGCGCACGGCTTCGTCTCGCTCCTACATTATCTGTTTGTTCATCTTCTGCCTCCTTCTGCCCCTGCTGGTGATGATCTTCTGCTACGGGAAGATCCTGCTGGCGCTGCGGGCAGTGTCGCTGCGGGTGAGCGCATGGAGGACGTGTTATTCACCCTTCGCAGAAGGAGGCAGTTCAAATGTTTGCACCATTCGTGATCTGCAGGTTGGTGGGGCTTCAGGTGAGCGGAGGGAAACCCGTGTCCTTCAGATGGTGGTCTGCACGGTGGCAGGCTACCTGCTGTGTTGGATGCCGTACGGGGCCGTGGCGATGCTCGCGTCCTTCGGACCCCCTGGAGTGGTACCGCCTACCGCCAGTTTAATTCCCTCCCTGCTGGCAAAGACCAGCACGGTCCTCAACCCTGTAATTTATGTGCGGCTCAATCATCAGGTAGTAATGGTCATATTATTTGCACCAATAAACCTAACCACGGTACACCTTTTTAATTTAGCAACGTCGCTCAGTTCTGCAGGTGCTTCTTGTACATGATTGGTTGGAGCTCCGAGGCCTCTCCCAGCCCAGTCAACCAGACAGTTTCAGCCTGCCAGGGGGTGTGGATGCAAGTTCCCAGCTTGCCAGACCAGGAGCAAAATCCTGCCGCTGCCACGTTTAAAGCACAGCAGGGCTGCTCAGATTCTAGCTGCTCTGTGTGCAACGTCGATCTGAAGAGTCACTGAGTGATTAAATCTGTTACGGTACTGGGGTGTTTTAAAAAACACAATTCACATCTATCTACAATTAAGATTGTATTCCCTGCCTGTTGGTATTACAGCCCTAGTTGTATTGCATTATGATGTGTTGTTCTAAGTATTTTTGAGACGTTTTCTTCTAAATCAACTCGACTGTTATTAGTAACGGAGTTGTACCACTAGAGGGCGCGGTAGCGATGACGAAGCAGGGTGAATAGAACTGAAGGTCATGTCAACAAAGTACAAAATCAATAAAAGTTGAAACTTGGGCTCATTTTAATCACGTTTGACAATATCACAACAATTGAAAAGCATCAATTTAGAGTAAACAAACTTTACATTCCTGAAAGAATGGTCCTCATTAAAATAATTTATTATGAAAATAATCATACATCATCAAAAAATATACAGTCATTACGCTTCATGGACATGACTGGACTCTGAGCCAGTGAGACATCTGTCAGAGGGCACATTCACATTTGTGGCGAATCACAGTAAGTTACAGACATGTCAAAATACTTTCAGGTACAAGGTGAGAGGACATGTAAAATGCAGTTTGTGTGGGATTTAAGATCCAGCACATGTCAAAACTATGACAACAACCCCCAAGATACTGTGCACAGGTCTTACAAATGCTACAAAAAAAAAAAAAAAAAAATCACACAAGACATAAAAAAATCTCTCATTTGAGGTGTAACTGCTGCTTGGCTGAAAGTGTGTTTAAAGTGCATCCACATGGTAGAACAGCAGCAGCAACTTCACTACGTTTTTAAATGTTGGGTCTCAGTGTGATGTTGGGCCTCTGTTGGTTTCAAACTCTGAGGAAATATAAGGTTCAGCATTACAGGAAGTAGGATCGAAAGGTCTTCAAATGATTGCATGACTCACCTGTGAAGAGTTGAACATGGTTTCTGGCTTTGTGTAGTCCGGTGGGTTTGCCTGGGGGTCGTAACCCAGGCGAGACAACATGGGGGCGATTTCAGCCATTTCATTAATGACATCAGCGGGGATCTGCCCGACCCACTTGGAGAGAGCGTCTCTGTTGACAGGCTTCACCACCTGGTCCGTGGAGCGTTCGACCCTGCACAAACACAGAGGACACGACAAGAGGTAAACTGTAAATAAACAGGTTATTAAACACCAAAAGTACCGTTGCATGTTTCCTATTTTCAATATTTACTGTGTCATCTTAAAAAGTGTATAAAACGCAGAAATATACAGGTATGTGTATGCTCATGCAACATTTAATAAAAACGTACATTCTCAGCTGGCTGTGAAACGTCAGGACCTGCCACCAATTGTTGCAGTGTAATATAAAAAGCTCACTAATGCTGTTGATTCCCTCATCTTGTGGTCAAATATGTGCCAGATTTAGGTTTTAGTGGTCTGAGTTAAATCAAATCTGCAGAACTTCTGTCTTGGAAAGAGGCTGAGCCTTTGATCACAACACTCAATATGAACATTCCAGACATCATAATCCCACAGGCTCTTGTGTGTTCAGAATCCATGTGTGAGTATCTGTGAACGTGTGTCTATGCTACATGTAAAAGTATACAAGTTTAAACCCAAAATCTGCATTACTGGTCCAAAGAATTAACATTTTCCTGTAGCTTTACAGTGAATACATATATATCACCCAGTCTGACTTCTACAAACTGCTGGCCAATGATGCCAAAATCACAGAGAATCCAAAGTACGACAAATAGCAAATAACTTAACTATGCAAAAGAATAAAAACAACAAAAATACACAAAAAAATGAAAATAATCATTAGAAACACCTAAATATATGAAATATGGAAATGGAGTTGCAGTTTACTTTACTGAATGTACTTTGAAGATTTGATGAATTTGAAAAAGCATAAATGAGCTGCGGTTAGGCGGTAACAACTGTGTGCACAGGCAGACACATGAAAATACTAACTTGGAGAGTGACACACCGCCAGCCTTTCCGATCAGCTCTTCGTGGTGCAGCACTGCCGGATCCCACTGCAGCTCCAGGAAGTGAAGCAGTTTCCTCATTTCCTCCTCTGTGTGAAGCACGAGGTGTTCGTAACGGACGGGCAGACATCTGTCCTCGCCGGCGGCCTGACACTGATCGAACATGGTCTCCACGGCGCTGCTCCACTTGGTCAGACAGTCTCTGTAGCTGGTCAGGTCAAAGCCAGAGATGGTGACCTGTGCCCGGATGCAGAGGAACCAGATAAGTGAAGGAGAACCTTTGTCACAGACATAAACATCCGCTACTTAATGCTGTCATCTGAATGAGACCCCGCCTACTTTCCGTGATATCATGGAGTGAACGGTCGCCCGTCCGTCACGTAGCATCAGCACAAATTTGGCCTTAGGGAAAATGTGTGACAGATATGAGAGGGACTTCAAAGCAAACGGGTCTTTGTTACAAAGACGAGGTGCAGGTTCCCCGTGGCCAACAATCACCTGTAACACACGCAGAAGCAGTTTAGCAATGCAAACAGTGTTCCAGCATGGAGACGTGGCGTTGAATCCGTCACAGGGACAGCTCACCTCCAGCAGGAAGGCTCTCACTGCCGAGTCCAACACCTGGTCGGTGACGCCAGCCTCATCCAGTCGTATTCTCTCCTTCACCGAGCGACTCCAGGTGGCTCGCATGGTCAAGAGGCGGGGAATCACCCGGGTCTCTTCACCACAGCGCACGTGCTTGTGGGCATCCAACATCACGCGCATCAGCGTGGTGCCGCTCCTGGGAAAGCCGCCGATGAAAATTAGGGGTGTGTCTTCCGGAAAGTGTTCGTTCAAGGACAGGTTCTGATTGGATGAGCCGAGGTTGAGCTCCATCCACCGGTGACGGTGGCTTTTTGGGGGGCACTCGATCCCGCTCATGCCCAGGTAGAGCAGGGAGGCGGAGCAGAGGAGCACGCAGCCTAGCAGAAGGCTCAGTCTGGTGTTCCTCATTTCTGGTCATAAAGCGATGCTTGGGAGGAGGCTGGATGTTGGTGCTGAGGGTCACTCCAGGGATTAGCTACAGACTGAGAGCTTGAAGACCACCAGGTAGTGCGACCTGAGTCAGACGTTCAGGTGTGGGCTGGACGGACTCCTGACTTTCCTGCACTTCTTCTGTGGCGGTGGAGAGCAGAATCCAAGTCTGTCGCGCTTGCTGAATAGCCATGCCTTTAATCCATAATTCCTAACAAGAAGAAGAAGTGACACCGAAGACATGTATGTTTTTAAAGATTGTTAGTCTCACTATCTTGCATCACATCACCAAGGGGCACTTCCTGTTTCTCTTCTGACTCCTGCTTACACCACCACCCTAATTCCTCTTTCACACACTTGAGAAACTAGAAGCACTGTTGTTTTACAACTGTATTTCAATCAGATGGAGTGATCTTACACTGATGCCATTATATTCCATTTTCTTTACATCCTGATGATCATACTTAAGTACAAAGAGAAAAGATTTATGGAAAAGAATGAAACATCCATCCATCTATCCATCCATCTTCTTCCGCTTATCCGGGATCGGGTCGCGATCGTGCGATCGCGATGCGTGAAACATATTTTTAAAATCTCCAAAGTTAATAATCATTGCAAAATATTAAAATTGAATATCTAACATAAATATATTTCTGTTTTTGCAGTCACAAATTTCTGTAGGAACGTCTGGTTAATATATTTGCCATCTCAAGTTCTGGTATTTGTCTCTTGGAGAACGCCTGACATCTGGATGCCATTTGAGCAGCACTCCTCAGCCTGGGCCGGATCAACCCATCTGTAAATTCTAGTGTGACTGTCCAAACAGCTGGAAATCAGTGCCTCAACGTGGCTTAGACACTTCGTTTCTGCCTTAAACCAGGCTAAATCTCAGCATATCTGCAAGCTTTACACATAATTCTGATGCCTTTCAGGGCAGAGATTAGGCCACTGGAGTTTGTAAAGAATTAGGCCAGCAAAATAGCTTTTTGTCCCTCATCAAGGGCATTTTTCATTGAGTGATTTCAAACCCTTTTCACTCGGAGCCAACTTTTACATTCCAAGCAATCTCACCACAATTTACAGTGTGCTTAATGAGGCCAACACCAGCAGAATGACAGATGGAGAAACCTCTTTCTGCTGTGGTTACACATTTATTTAGATAAAACTCTGAAGCCATTTAGAGTCAACACAAATGTGTGAAATTCATTTGTATTCGCAGTAAGTGCTTCTTACTCACTTTCTCAAGATGTGATTGGTCCTATTACAACTGCTTCATGTGTGCAGAATGTTGGGGTTTCTGACCAGCAGATCTAAGAAATCTAAAGCCTCCTTACGGCTCAAAGGAAGGGTAATGACACACACTGGTGAAAGGAAAGTGAGAAGACTCAAAAATTTGAAAAATCTGGTCGAGTAATGTTTTCACTAATAGTTCTACTTCATTAAACACGATTTAATTATCTATCCAATGCGTTTTAGCATGGGCACCTTATTGCTAGGCTGTAGCAAGGACAAAAACGTGTTTTTAATTCGCAACAACATGCACAGGAAACAAAGCCGAGTTGCCTCCGCGGTAAACAGTGTGCGCTGGTGCCGCGCACAAATCCACAGCTGCAGGGCAAAGGGCCTGCAGCCGCAAACATCTGGCCTGGCTAAATGGTGCATCCTGGTGCACCCGAGGCAGGCGGCCTTCAGGTGAATAACCTGTGATCACATAAAACACACCAGTGGCCACCTACGACTAATCACGCCAACTAATGGTATATTGTGTCTAAGCGCCGCCGCCTTAACTAAATAAGAGGAAATACGCGACAAATCCCATTTTTTAAAAAAGTGCTCACCTACCAGCGATACGGAAATGTCGACGGGCCAATATCCGAGGTGAAAAAAAGCAAATAAACAAATAAAACCACATCAACCTTGAACCAAAAAAAAATGCTCTCCTGTTAACACACCCTGACTGGTGTTTTCTCCAATGACGGTGATCTAAAATATAGTGCCAATTACGCCATTATGTTTTTTTGTTTGTTTGTTTTTAAAAACATATTATTACGGCACGCAGCCTTCGGTCCTGTCTCTCGTTAGCACCGTGAGAATCGGCCACTCCACCGATCAGGGAGGGTAAAGAAGCCCATCGCCTCCCCCAGCGCGAGGCAGAAAAAGCTGCTCACTGATTGGCGGACGGCGTCTGGCGGGGCGTTCCCATTGGTGTACGCGTTAAAGGGCAAATGTGCCACAGCTAGATATTCTTTTTTCCGCACAGGGGGGTACAATTACATTACTCAATCGATTCGTATGCTTTCAGTAAAAGCCCACAGGGGAAATTCATAGTGTAGTATTTAGTTGAGGTTAAATCTGTCCCATTTGATTTACCCACAGTTTTATTTGATGGCTACAGCAGAGAACGTTTCATGATATACTGGCTCTGCAGCAGACCAAACAGGTACTGGTTATACCATATATACCAGTTAGATTGCAATAACACATATAATTGATCATGTTCACAGTTGCTGCAAGAGGAAATTTGGTTTGTTTTAGTGATTAAAGACATACTTCAGTCTAAAACATATTACAGATAACCAATGAAAACCTAAAAATGTCTGTTTTGTACTTTTAAATTGGCTACATTGACTGGTTCACTATCTGGGGAACATCTGAACATTCTTGTAATGTAACAAAAGGGAAATCCCACACTAAAAATACACAAATCTAACTGCCACATCCTTTTTTTGCACTACAGTTGGTATGTGCGCTTTGAGTAATGCATGCATGTTTCAGTGGCTATATATATCTTTCAAAAAATCGCCAAAATCATTTTAACAATACTGGAGGATAATGTGAATAATATTGAATAATAGAAGGTATCCAAAGTTGTCACCCACCCGAGTCTTGATTTAGCTCACAGTCACTACTGTCACATGTGATCCAGATACAAACAACCCTGCAGCCTGTCAGGAAATGTAGACAATTTAGGCAAGTGACGAATATCTGCAAAAGTTGTTGTTTAATACATCTAACCAAAGACAACATCCCCCACTTTGTCCAAGCCGCAGCTGATTTTGCCATCAATGTTAGCCATCATCCTTTGAGGCTTGTGTGCATCCAGATTTTTATTCTGTCGTTCAGGACAACCTGACAAGTTCTCCTCCTACAGTATGCAAGTCAGTTCTGGTAGTTCATGACTGCTCGCCATCTTCATTCATTTCTGCATCTGCTGAAGCTTGGTTTTCTTGCTCAGGGTCACCAGGTAAAACATGTGCCAGTGTCTGGATGAGCTCCTCGATTTGCTCCTCTGATAACCGCTCCTCACTCTCTTCCACCATCTAGAGAGAAACAGGATTTTATAAAGATGAATGAAAGTTAACGTGACTGAAATTATTAATCTATGTTGGAGCACATTTATCAGTGAGAAAAAAAACACAATAACAAAATAAACTATTTGTGTATCAATCCATTCAGAGAAGCGGTGGGGAGATTTAAAGGAATTTAAACTATACATGATGCCTTTAGTGAGATTATTGAGGTTTAATCAAAACTTGTGCCTGAAAAAACTTCACAGAAAGAGCCCAGCATATGTAAAAGAAGGCATATTCCATACTCTTACCAAAAGTCACACATCCGCACTATATGTCTCAACCTGTACATACATGTAAGTGAAACACTGACCCAAATTATTAGTGAGAGATCAATTTTGCCCTCATAGATATACTGTACCTTCATGGATTAGAGATTTAAACAATTTAAAAAATATAACTGTTTCTATCAAAGTAGGTATGAAACAACCATAGATATGTACAAGATTTCCAGAAAGTTTTGGTAACATGTAATAATAGATATTAGTCACACTCACCAGCTGAATTTCCACTGCAGTCTGCGGCCTGTGGTTCAGCAGTTGAAGTTTTTCTGCCCTGATGAGGGAAAATAGCAATACAGCATAGATGATAAAAATAAAACATTACATAACAGCACATATGGTTTTGTGAGAATACACTGACTTTGTGAGTTTGTGATGCATCATTGTGGTTAGGAACTCTTTTACAGTCTCTGGTCTCTGCCTGCTGCAGGGCGTCTGTGACAGGTACTTCAGCGTCTGACGGAGAGTGCAAGGTAAAATTATATGGGTATAAAGTGACACAAAAAAAGTTAGCTCTAAAAGGTACATTATTAACGATGATTGCCAACCTCATACATGATGGTGTTCAGGTTCTGCTGTCCAACACTGTGCTTGTTCTTCCCGCTGTCTTTCCTCTGTTCCTTCAGGTCTGTTAGGAGCTGGAACACCTGAGAAACAAGTTGTGTATTGTGCCGCTTTTATTTTATGTCTGGTGTATGTGACAGAAGAAGACGGTGTAAAGCATAGGGACATTATTTTACCTCGTAATTACTAAGCATTGCGGCATTTGCATTTTTCCTAAAAAAAAAAAAATAAAATAAAATACACGATGATCAACTATAATATCCATTCATAAGCATTATAAAACATGTCTAATAAATGTAATTTAAAAAAAAATCAACATGCCTGTGTTAGCTTAAAAGCAACATCAATGGCCCTCTACTATTTTGCTAGCATAAACGTGTACTTCAACTAGTTATGCTACGTTGACGATGCAAAATAAAATCGAGTTTTCTTTGTTGTGTGTCTGTCACTTCAGGAACTCACTTTGACAACCTCCTACATTAAACGAACCATTATTTAATCTAGCTATTAATACAATTCAAGAATATCATACTTCCGGATTAGGATTTTTAAAATTGTCTTTCACATTTCAAACGAAATGGATAGTACGACTCCTTTTTATCTTTTACTAGCGTCGTCAAGCGTTTGTCCACTTAAGCATCATTTATAGACAAAGGATAAAACCAATTTAATTTAGAAAATGGATGATAAACATCTATTGATAAAAACTCACACGTCCATTTGAAGCGTCTTTGACTGGTACGTCACCAAAAACTGACCGTATGAAAAATAACGATTGAGCCACGTCGACGTTCCGGCAACAGCAAATTTGACGGAATAGCCAACATGCTGCAGGTTTGCTCATCTTATTTACTTAACTGTGTAATTTCATCATTTTGACTGGATAATTGTTTAAAATGTTTTATGGTTCTATGCTTATATTTGTATATGTATACATTTATGTAATCACGGACAATTTTAAGTCCCAAAATATGGAATCATTAAAAAAAAAGTACTGTATTTTCTCTTTGTATGCCTCTAAATCTAAATATGCCTTTGTAAAATATTTACTCTACATTATGGTAAAAATGTGTTGAACTTGCCTATAATGTCGTATTTTAATGATATATTTATAACATATCGTTGTTTAGTACTTTATTTAATGATGGGGGCGCTAGGTCCTCTTTTCCAATCCAAAATAATAGAGCCCTCCCTTTTGCCCCTTTCACAGGAAGTGCGCTGCCTACAACGATAACCATGGCGAGCACCGAGGTGAGCTGCACATTCAACTGCAGGCAGTAGCCAGCTTACACACTATAGCACCTGTTATAACAATATCAATAATATCTGTGCAAATGGCGTCGCTGCAAATGGCTGGTTTCTTTTTTTTATATATATATATATATATATATATATATATAAACATCTGTTATAAAATCTCCGAGTTTATACGGTTGCTGCAGAAGCGAGATGCTGCCGATGTGTGACCTACTAACTCCTGTTTTATCAGTTTGGTATTAGTTTCAGAAAACCCAGAGACGTTAGATAATATTGTGTAAGTATTGACTAACTCCAGGTTAAAGAAGGACAGCATTACGCAAGTGACATGTTTGTTTTCAACTAGGCAAAGTTCGCTAAAGACGTGCGTGAAAGTTCATTCTAAGCCACCAGGGTGTCTGTATATTGCAATTAATTCATTGCAATATATCACATATATTCTTATAGCGCATTCTTTGTTTTTTGCCTTTTACTTTATATCTTTCTTTTTTAATAAAACTGGCAAAGATCACCTGACGCAAGTATGTCGCCCTCTAATGGTAACTGTGGGTACTGATCTGATGGCGGCCGTATGGCCATGAATATTTCCAAACAGTTTTTTGTAGGTGTTTTGAAGAAAACTTAGGCGAAGAATACTGTGAATCAACCTGGATGAGTACACTGAGATGCACTTAGCTGCCAAGGGGCAGGTACTTATAACAATGGCCGCTGATTTCTTTTCTTTCTTTCTTTCTTTTTGTGCTGTGAGATATTACGGTATTACGATTTAAGCATTGACTTGAACTTTACTGATTTATAGGGAAGTAAACTTTGGGGAGGCCGTTTCATGGGAAACATCGACCCGATCATGGAGAAGTTCAATTCCTCTATGGAGTATGACCAGAGAATGTGGGATGCAGACATCCGAGGAAGCAAAGCTTATGTAAAAGCTCTGGAGAGGGCAAAACTGGTGACTACGGATGAGATGAACCAAATCCTGCTGGGTCTGGATAAGGTAATCTCTAATTGTCAGGAATTTAATTGTTTAAGCAAACATTTGCAAAGCAAGTGGCCAGAAAACTTAAGGAAATAAACAGAATGAAAAAAAATATTCCTAAAAAGGAATAGATGCATGTTCAAAAGATGGCTGACATTAACAATGACAACATGTGGAATCCCAGGTATGTGGCATACATCAGATGTTTCTTTCAGTCCCTGCTTTTGTTTGTCTTGTGCATTGTCCAGATTGTAACGGTAAGCAGTTAAGTACAGAAAAACAAATGATGCTACAAGATGCATATTTTGTACAAATTCATAATGGTTTTGATGTACTTGATGATACAATTTTTAATTATCCAGATTTTTGAGGAGTGGTCCAAAGGTGCTTTTGTGATCAAGCCTGGGGATGAAGACATCCACACTGCCAATGAGCGGAGGTTAAAGGTGAGTAATTGTTGAGATGACCTTAGCAGACATCAGCAGTTAGCTCTGTAAGGTAAAGACCTTCAGTAGTAGGCTTTCAGGATTATTTTTTTTTAGACACACTGCTGCTATTTTTACTCTTTTCCTTCCAGGAGCTGATCGGCCAACCTGCGGGGAAGCTGCACACAGGCAGAAGCAGAAATGACCAGGTTTGATTGGAGTTAGCATCAACTGTAGTTTATTTTTCAGCTTGCATTAAGAGTTACCTGAATGTGAGTGCTAGCTGATAAAGTATGACCAGGTCGGAGATGTTTAACGTGTCGTTTTGTGAGTATACGTCTGTTCTACTTCCAGGTCGTAACCGACATGAGGCTGTGGTTAAGAGATGCGATCTCTACCTTGCTGGATGACGGCTTGAAGCTGATATCAACCATGGTGGAGCGTGCCGCCGCGTAAGCAAAACACACACACACTCCAAACAACAAGTTAGAGTTAACAGGCTTTATTTTATTTAAACATTGTCAAAATTTTCTTTTCAGAGAAATTGACACCATCTTTCCAGGTTACACCCACATGCAGAGAGCTCAGCCAATCAGATGGAGCCAGTGGATCCTGAGGTAAACTTAATTAGCTCATCCAGCCACGTCTCCAGCAATAACCTCATTCCCGTCCTCTCCTCTCTGTGTTCAGTCATGCTGTGGCTCTGAGCAGAGATGTGGACAGACTTCAAGAGATAAAGAAAAGAGTGAATGTTTTACCTCTCGGCAGGTAAGCAGTGAACGCACGCGGATTATATGACACTGATCTGAGGTCATTTCGGACAGATTCTTCTTCCACACAGTGGGGCCATTGCTGGGACACCCTTTGACATTGACAGGGAGCTGCTGCGTAAAGGTCTGGCTGGAGAGGAGCATATTATTATTGTCCTGTCAGATGTATTTGTGTTGCTATTTTCACCTGTTTCACCAACAATTCTCATCTGCATAGAGCTAGAATTTGAAGAAATCAGCATAAACAGCATGGATGCAACAGGCCAAAGGGACTTTGTTGGTGTGTGTTTGCTTCACTCGCACACTTAAATAATCACAGTTGAAATGAAGTGCGTAGATACTTGACTGTGTGCATGTTTCCCTAGCGGAATTCTTGTTCTGGGCTTCCCTGTGTTTGACTCATGCCAGTAAGATGGCTGAGGACCTGATCCTGTACAGCACAAAGGAGTTCTCCTTCATCACCCTCTCCGACGCCTACAGGTCCGTTTATGCTCCGTTTAAAAATTCTATCTGTTTATGTTCAGTCCTCGTTGCTTGCATTTCTTTTTTTAAACGCAAGTCTCACGCATGCTTTGTTTGTGTTTGTGTGTGCATGTGTGCAGCACTGGCAGCAGTCTGATGCCCCAGAAAAAGAATGCCGACAGTCTGGAACTGATCAGGAGTAAAGCCGGACGCGTCTTTGGAAGAGTAAGACTAGCACAATTTAAAGGACTGTTTCTCTTGATAAAATTTACTGCCAGTTATTTAAAGCCAGATAACCAGCCCTAACCTTTAATACTGACTTTGTAATTTCCTCACCATGCCGGTTTTCTACTATATCCATTTCTTTGTATGTTTGTAACTCAACCTGGATTTAGTGTTTTTGTATTTCAGTGTGCAGGATTCATGATGACTCTCAAGGGTCTGCCCAGCACCTACAACAAAGACCTGCAGGTATAAACGTGCATATTTCTGTGACTTCATACTTCATTCCTCTGTAATGGTTTTTGGCCATGCTGTTGGTGTTTAGGAGGATAAGGAGGCCATGTTCGACTGCTATGACACTACTCACGCTCTGCTGCAGGTGGCAACCGGAGTCATGTCGACTCTCAAGGTCAGAAATGTATTTGTAGTAAAGGAATTTAAAAAAGAAATGCTGAACTCATACTCAAGATATTGAATCCCAGAATACTGATCTGATGCCACAGGTTTGCCTTTTTCCTTGTGTTGTAGATCAACCCGAGTGTGATGGAAGCGGCACTCAGTCCTGACATGCTGGCCACTGACCTGGCCTACTACCTTGTGAGAAAGGGTGTGAGTACTTTTGAGTTATTTAATATTTTCTCTTTTAAGCTGGGCACATCTTCAATTTATTTTGAATTTTAGAACAGAAAATGCCTGTAAATACAGAAATAACTATTCAAAAGGCATTTAGACTGTGTTTGTCTGTTCCAGATTCCCTTCAGAGAGGCCCACAGTATCTCTGGTAAAGCAGTCTTTGCTGCTGACTCAAAGAACCTGGCCCTGAATCAGCTCACTGATGAGGACCTGCGTGCCATTAGGTGACCACTTCTTCCTTTGGTAATTTCTCCTCCCATATTCTTTGGAGTTCCTCAATTTTATCTGTGTTTGTGTCATTTGTAGTCCTCTGTTTGGGGCAGACGTCACCTCACTCTGGGACTACAGGAACAGCGTGGAGCAGTATGGCGCTCCTGGCGGGACGGCCAAGAGCAGCGTTACTGCACAGGTGGAGCACTTGAAGAAGTGGCTGAAGAAGCACATTCTATGAATCAGATTAAAGTTAACACTTGGCTTTTAAATCAGGTCAAAATATCTCCCCTCTAGATCCAGATAGTTTTGTCTTAATACAATTGTTTTGTTCAGAGCTACATTAAGCGCCAGGGGGCGCTGTTCACCATAGAGAGCGCTCATACCCAACATCATTGTTAATCTAGTGACATTACAGTGATAGATTCTGTGCCTTTACACTTGTTGCCAGGATACCAGATACCTAAAATAAAGTGTGTTTTGGCTGTGGTTTGAGTCATTTTATCATTTAATTTTGCCCCACGACCTCTACATTAGATATCTAATTCTTATATCCTCATGTATTTTATGTTGGAGTATTATGGTAAGTAAACACATACCCAAGTTATTGTTATTGTCATCTAATAGACTTTTATTAACATTACACTGACCATAATGGGAAGGGTAGAGTTGCTTTGCAAGTGTTTGTTCATGAAATATTGGATGAAATAAATTTTTAGATCTTTACATGAAAACCTTTCCTACTCCTAACCTGTTAGATCAATACAGTTGGAGTGCAGGTGCGAAAACTAAATTAAAAGACCGCAGTTCTAGTTGGTAGTTTATTGATTCTTTGAAGTTCTGGCAACGTTGCAGAAATCGGGTGTTTTAATGTGATGATTCAGTGCAGCAGCGTCCCCAGGACGGCTGGAAGAACAGCGAGCCACAGCTGGAGCCCCAGCTTCAGGGCAGCACTGGCTTGGGAGCAGTACACCACTCTGCCATCCAGAGGCTGCGTGGGTCTGAATATGTCCATCATGGGCTGTCCCGTCCAGAATCTGCACTGCTGGACAATGTCATCCAGCTGGAACAGCGAGCAGGGAAAACAGGTCAACATTCCATGATGATTTGCACTCTGGTCATCCATTCGTGGGCCTTACCTGTTGGCTGCTGATGGGCAGAGTCCTGTGGAACACCGTCCAGGCCACGGCCTGTTCACAGCCCGGCGTCGTCATGGAGCCCACATAGCGGTAATAACTGTGAAGCTCCCTCGCTGATGGGACGAGGTCACTGAGTCGGAAGTTTGGGATCACCGCGCTGCTGCCTGCGCAGAAACGAGAGGAAACTGCACGCTCATGTCTGCTGATTTACCTTCGTGTTCCCACAACCGTACCGTTGTTCTGCACTCGTCCTAAAGCCGTGATGATTGTGTCCAAATGAGGATGGTCTTCAGCTGCTTCCTGCACGGAGAAAATCAGGAACATCAGAGGTGGATCTGTGTTTGCTGTTATGATTGATGTGAACATGTCCCACAGCATTACCTCAAACAGAAAGGCAAGTAGAGCTATACCTGCCATATCATGTTCTGCCTCTGCCAGAGAACCGTATGGTTCTTTAATATGTACTATATGCATCTGAGAACCAGAACCAGAACAGTGGAGTCATATCAAAGATGTTCTCTCGTGTTTTTCTCCATACAGGTGAAAAATGTGTCGCCTCCCGTACCTCCATGGGGAACCTTTCTCCATCAATGGTGTGCTCTGATCCTGGCCTCCCCATACCCCCCCAGTGGAAGTGAAACTGGGCAGCTCGGTACTGACCAGGCAGGCCTCCTCCTGTCAGACGAACCAGCGGCGGGAGGACAAAGTGGGCTGCACAAAGAAAAGAGAGGTGGCCTCTTGATGCACTGTGGACATCCTCACCAGGCTAACAGTCAGGCTAACAGCTGGGGGGGGAAGAGGCTTCGTTACCAGAGTGACCTTTGTTCACCACTGTCACGTTGATTCTGCTGGTGTGACCGATGAAGGTGAAGGGCTGCAGGGCGTTGTTCATGTGGACTTTACTGGTGACGATGTTGATGGGCGACTGGTGCAGTCCTCCACAGCTGGGAAACTGAGCTGCCCAGTGGATGGGGTCTGAAAGACATCATCATTATCATCATCATCACATCACATCGATACTTCAAACTTGGGTGTGAGGTCAGCTGACCAGACCTCTCACTTACTGCATTTCTACTGTATTTAAATGCAGTGACAGTGAATCTCAGCCAGTGGTCTTACCTTTGCACGTGTCATCACAGGAGTACTGGCTCTGGTAACACCACTGAGCTGGAGAGACAGAGCAGCGCACAGATTAGGAAATAACGCCAACATGGGCTTTTTGCTTCCATTCTCGATTAGCCACAGTCTGAATCAGCAACCGCAAGAACTGATCAGCAGTTTTTGGTTCGCTTAAGCTCAAGTTTGAGAAATCTCTGTCTCTTTCTCTCTCTCTCTCTCTCACACACACACACACATACACACACATACACACACAAAGCTAATTATTAATTCTCATTACTGTTTCTGTGCTCATTATTCAATTCTAAAATATCTGACAGCATATTTAATGAATACGGTCACACTATTCTCACAAGGCTGATGTTTACATGTTTACATGTTAAAAAAAAAAGGAAAAACAAAACAAAAAAAGACAACAATTTTTTAAACAATGAAAGCATGTTTACTGCAGCCCACCAACAGAAGGTGATGTAGATGCTTTTACACTGGGAGGAAAAAATCTACTCAAACGGCTCCTCCACTGGTGTCTCCGTGCACCAGGCACTGCAAGCATCGTGTACTGTGTTGCTCTTGTGACTGAAACTCCAGCTTGTTGCTCCACGGTGGGAAATCAAGACCGCTATAGAGAGAGGTTTAGCTAATATAGGAAGACAAATTACCCCACCATTTCCCACAATGCAGTTCCTTAAAAGAGGAGAATGGTTCTCACCGGTTGAGAACAATGCACCGTTGGAGTAAGGCCAACCTCCACCTGCATCTGTGTGCGTGCATGCGTGCACGCCCGCGTGTGTTCCAGCCAATCTGATCAATCTAGAAAAGTCACAGCTAAACCTTCACCTGGACTTGATTTTCCTTGAAGATGTATTATAATTTCATGTGGAAATTCTTTGAAAATATCTTTCAATATAAGTTAAAGCTGTAACCAAAATCATCAGGCTAATAAATGCCTGCTGTTATTAGCAGTCATATTAATTAAGAAGAATGTTGCTGAGCAACGATGCTGATCATGTTTAATATAATTAAATGTTATTGGTCAGATCAGGTAATCAAGTAATGTGATGAATTTATCTCTAATTGATTGTTATTCAACCTTAAAATCAAACCATGAAACCCGTTTCTGTCACTGTAACATCATTTTAGAATATTTGTGTTGCATAACTCCTCTCCTTCCCTCACACTGCAGCACTAATTAAAATAATTTTGTGTGTGTGTGTGTGTGTGTGTGTGTGTGTGTGTGTGTGTGTTTCCTACCTGTGCACGGCGAGAAGAGACAAAGCAGAGTCAGGAGGTAGGCAGAAAAACCCATGATGAACACAGGCACTGAAGAAGATCCCAGCCAGACTAATTTTCATGCCCTTCACATGCTGAGTGATCTGCCTTTGGTGGTGGGAGGGAGATACCCACGAGTCTGACAAAAGTGTGTGAACAGGAGAGCAAAAGTCACTTTGGGAAAGTGCTTCGAGACACCTGGTGGCAAAATCACACATCGACTAAAAGCTTTGTCAATCTCATAAAAGCCTGCAGAGTGGTGTCTAACACCACCTGAGTGATGTCACAGGTGGATTTGAGCAGAATGGAGGCATTGTCTGGGCTTTTTTGGACTTGTTTTTTCCCTTTTCGCTGCATCATTACTGAGTTCACTGTTTGCTGAAACCTGTAAAATACACACCTCTACACTCCTTTTGATTTTAAGTTTCGTGCAATTTTTAACTGAGCATTTACAATAAAGCTCCATCTTGGTCTCAGCAGACCAGAGAATTCTTTCTCAGCCTGAGAGTCCTTTAGGGGCCTTCTTGTGTCTTCTACTGAGGAGAGGCTTCAGCATTTTCACATCTGCATACAGGATTACAAAGATTGTCCATGTAAAATTGCAAATAATTCACAAAATGATAAATGTACAGATATATTTATTCAAATCTGAATGCAAATAGGTTCACACTCATCTGTATTCTGTGTATATATTAAACTTTTCATTACATATTTTAAGAAAATGTTTTAGTAGTTACTATTATTTAAAGTTTAAAAATAATTTTGACAATTTAAAAAAAAATAAAATCAACAGGTTTCATCATTTTTATGGCTAATTTGACATTGTTGATGCCTGCTCTAAAACACTGGACAGAAAATCTTCATATTTCCTTCATTTTCAGATGCCTGAACGTTGCTGATCTTGAACTGGTCTTTTCTTCTTTCTTGCTTGTAAAGTTGGCTTCAATTGAAGTAATGCTGCAAAAAAAGACAGCTTTCAGGTTAGAGGTTACTCTGTAATATTGCTCTTTATTTGCTTCGTAACATCCACGCTTAATGTAAACGTGATAAATCGTGTAATTTCTCCCCCTGGTGGTGTTCTAGGGGAGTGCATTCTATGTGCACCTATTTGTCAGGCTTCTAAATGTGCTTCAACAGGTCTTTTATCTCTAGCTCACCTGCAGAGCAACAGCAGCCACAATGGCCATGACGGCTAATAATGCCATCCGACCCATCCAGCCCAGGTCCACAGTCTTAAGGATGAAGAACCGCGCCCAGCCCAGCTTCTTGGCCGTGTGAGGGGGGTAACGCATGCTGTTCATCCCCTCCATTTTCAGCTGCTTGATGAGGCATGCGCGCTGGTGGCTCAGCTGGTCAAAGCTGAACTTGCCGTGGTAGCAACCCATTCCACTGTTCCCTGTTCACGGGAAGAGTTTGAACGTTTTAGCACACTGAGGAGATCCACATACAAGCCTTGACTGAGTCAGTGACAGCATTGTTTTAGGAACCCAGAAAAGCAGAACCCTGTCTGTGGATGTACTTACCCACACCACCAAATGGCAGAGAACTGACAGAAAAATGCACAAGACAGTCGTTGGCCAGCAGTCCTCCACTGGAGGTTTCATCTCTCATTCTGTTTATGACCTTTGAAGCAGAGAACAAAAGTGGTGTTGCAACAGACTAGTGCCCAGTAGATGCTGCATCTAAATACAGTTCTTCATCTTAATACCTTATTATCGTGTGAGAAGACATATAGCGCTAACGGTTTCTCTCCTTTATTGATAAATTTGATGGCTTCGTCCAGGCCGCTGACCGGCAGGATGGGGAGCAGGGGTCCGAATATCTCCTCTTGCATCACCTTTGCTTCTGGCTTCACGTCTTTCAGAATTGTGGGTGCTAAACACAACATAACGTCACAATTGAAAAACCACCAACTGAATATGTTTACTGAAGTACATGATAGAAGTGTTTTTTTTTTAACCTATGTAGCAGTCTGACTCATCGTTGTCGCCTCCCACAGCGATTGTACTGTCTGCCAACATGGCCATTACCCTCTTGAAGTGGCGCTGGTTGATGATGCGACCGTAGTCCGGGCAGGTCTTTGGGTTGTCTGTGTAGAAGTCCTATTAGAGCAAACATTTTTTTTAACAAAAATGCAGAAAGACTGACATGCTACATTAAATGTTTTAAGAGTCCTTTTAACTCCTTTATGCTCATGTTATTAAAATTAAGTTGTTTCATGATGTCGTAACAACAACAGTTGGTGCCATTAGCTGCTTTTATAACATAGACAAAATCAAGAATTTGTGAATAGATCATCTTTTCTTAGTTTTTCCACACCTTAATAGCCTTGTGGACCTCCTCAATGACCTGGTTCTGAATGCTCGGATCACACAGGATGTAGTCTGGGGCGATGCAGGTCTGACCACAGTTGGTGTACTTTCCCCAGGCGATGCGCCTGTGCGTCAGGAGCAGAGTTAGCAGGACACGCGCAAGCTTCAAACCAAGTTCACACAATGCTCATTAGTATATGACCTGCAAGCAATCGTCAAGTCGCAGTTGTTATCAATGTAGCAGGGGCTCTTGCCACCCAGCTCCAGGGTGACGGGTGTCAGATGTTTAGCAGCAGCCTCCATGATCAGTTTGCCCACCATACTGTTGCCGGTGTAAAAGATGTGGTCGAACCTCTGCCGCAGCAGTTCCTGGGTCTCTGGAACGCCCCCGGTTACTACAGGGTAAAGTTCCTGACGCGCAGGACAGAAAAACATACACGTTCATTACAAAGAGTCGTCTGTGCTGCCTGAGTGACACCGAAAGAGACAATTGTGCTGTAATGTAGGCGGATTTTTCTACCCAATAAATAAAAATAATTGCCTGTCATCTTGTATTTTTGCAATAAAAGCATGGTTTACAAACAAGGAGTGGCATACTCACCTCACAAAGACACCGCAGGGTGACATTTCATGTTTTTAATCCTTAATCCTTTAGTAATATTTGGTAACCCCAGTAATTATTGCACAAATAACAGAACAATGTCTGTGTAATAATGCCAAAACACCGAATCTCTGGAAGCTTTTCATGTTGATGTCTCGAGACGCTTCCTTACTTTGTCGATGTAAAGTGGAAGCAGGTCCTCCATCACCTTTGCAGTGTGAACGCAGACCTCAGAGGGTTTGATCACAGCAGCATTACCTGAAGAAATAAACCACCCAGATTTTTATTTTAATACAAGCACTTTGTCTCTGACACAACCTTTGAGTTGCTTTCAAACACTACTTCCAACTGGAAGCTGACGTGGATTCTTAATACAAATTTACAGATTCCTGTGCACACAGGTCGATATCCATTGTTTTGGGTTCCCATAGCGACCAGAACCAGCTGGAAGCTAGTCTAATATGAGCGTCAGTGCAGACATATCCCTTTGGCCTGAATCTTAAATGTTCTGCCAACAGACACCTGATTGTTTGACCTTGATAATATCTGACACTGGTGGTGACGAAGGCTCAAGTCTAAAGTCCGTGTTGCGCACACAGCCTGAGAGGATATGGATCGTTTAAGGTTAACAGCCGTCACTGCTTTAGTTTAAACATGCTGGGTTTTTTTTAACAGTTGGCAGTGCCGGTCAGAGCACTAATATGGAAAAGGACACTAGAACAAGCATGAATGAGTGAAGTATAATTAAGGTTTTTTTCTTCTGTGTCTTACAGATAAGGGATTCACCCGGAGTTTAACCCTGACCTCTGAGCGCTCACTGATACAACCCAGAGTATTGAGAAATGTGCTTGATGACACAATGAAAACGACCCCACACGATAGCGCCTGAATGCCAGTTACATAACTGATTTTAAAATTCTGCTGCTGTTGTGGCCTTTAACACAGTAAGATGAGATGTGTGCTCATAAAAAAGGAAGCGGCACAGTTCTGTTCACAAGACGCCCAAAGCTCATTACAGAGGGAAGTTAATTTAACATCTGATAGAAACGTGAACAATGACCTTGTTTTATTACGCATGTTGCTCTTTCACCTGCTAATCCTCTCTCTCTCTCTCTCTCTCTCTCTCTCTCTCTCTCTCTCTCTCTCTCCCCTCTCTCTCTCACACACAAACACACACACACACACACACTTGTGCAGACTTCTTTGTAGGGACATTGAAGTGAACACCTGATTACAACCCTTCATCTAGACCAACTCATGTCTGCCTTTGTAGACATGGGTTGGTTGAGTAGACGTGAGTAGACATGAGTCATGTCTACTAAGATGTTGCGAAAAAAAAAACAATCTTGTGAGCCACTGTGTGTGGAAAAACACACACATTACCAGCAGCGATGGCTCCAATCAGCGGCTGGATGGTGACGGCCCAGGGATAGTTCCAGGCTCCGAGGACCAGCACCACTCCGAGAGGCTCTGGTCTGATGTAGACGGTGTCTGAGATGGTCAGCAGGTTCTTCTCCACAGGCCGAGGTGCTGCCCACTCCTTTAACTTCCTGACAGCCATGCTGATCTCCCCCTCCAGACCCAGAGTCTCGTACAGCTGGGCTCCCTCCTCACTCTTTGGATGAAGACAAGAAGAATGGGTTTGCTTTTCTTTCTATTGTATTCACCATTTTGCAATTTGTAACCCTAAAATTTTGTGGAGACAAGTGAATTAATCATTGCACTTGTTCTTCAAATGTTTTAGAATGGTGGTACTCACCTTACCCAGGTCTTTTTTGATGGCATCCACGATTTCTTTCTTTCTCTCAGTCAATAAGCGCTGCAAGTTCTTCAGCTGGCGGATCCGGTGCTCCAAGGGCTTGGATCGGCCTGTTTCAAAGGCTTTCCTGGCCTGGGCCACTGCCTTCTGCTCCCTGGACATCCTGGGGAAAAAAATAGTATGTTTTTTTTCTGTAATTGTGTAAATATGTATATTTTGCTTTGCTTGTTAGTCTGAAGCACTTGTCACACAACTGTAGTTTTATTCCTGTACCACACCATAAATGAGTTTTTTTTTTGGTTTTTTTTTTTGATACACATGGCAAACATGTGATTAGGTTATTTTATTCATCTGTAAATTTTAAATACCTTATATGACAACATTTCTGAGTTGTTAGTGCTCAAAATCTGAAGAGATCCAATTCAAATAAGTTCTTCCAAAATACATTTTGCATTATCTGTAAATTAATTTGGTACAGTATTAACGAGGAAGGTTATTTTGCATTAAAGCTATTAACCTTCTTTAATGTTCTTCCTGTGACTATTTTATAGGGAATAAAGAAACTTTTATGATAGTGGGCGGCCTTTAACGCATAAATGTGTTATCAATGCGTCACGATGGTGGAGCTGCGGTTCTCTCTCGGCTTTTGTCTCATCTCTTAACGCGTCTGAAACAACAGAAGATTTAAAAAGACAAACAAACGAACACCGTAAAGTTTTCTACCTGCAGCGTCGTGTTTGCAGACGGTTTGCCTGGGTCGTTTTTTTTCCCCGTCTGGGCCGTCAAGTAGGTCGGCGGAGTGAAAAACGGACAGAGGACAACAGCTCTATTTCTCGCGTTAGTTCCCACCCACCAGTGGAGGCAGGACCTTGGGCCCTCAGCATCCGAGAAGTGCGCAGATCGGGGCGGGGCGCAACGTCCGTCCTGCAAGAAAGAGGCTGCAAAAACGTGTGGTAGACTACCTAACCAGGGGCCATTGTTCAGTGAAACACAGATGTGCTTCTCTGCATTGTTTTTTTTTTTTAATGGTTTGTTTTGGTGGTAAGTGCACATCTGGTACAGGATTGTAGCAGTTTATGCTATGGAGGTGGCAACCGGGATCCTGTATCCTCCTTGTGGCTCTGGACCTTGAAAGAAAAAAAAAAAAAGAGGGTTTTTCTAGTTTAATATCATTTTTTAAAAACTATTTTTATAAAACTCATCAGTTTCCAATAAAACACCGGCAGATGTGCTGGTGAGCTTTTGCACACAGCGGTGCTGACGTCGAATGTGAGCCTCTTTCTATGACATCAATCAGTGGGTTTCAGAGCGTAAAACAGTCAGTTCATCGCCACTCCGTCCGTGATGATTAAACCAGATCTCGTGGGCTGGGGTTAAATGTTTGACCCAGACCACATTGAGCCTCACCTGGATCTGCACACTGCAGCCAGACCTCTGCTAGGAATTCCAGGGCTCCTGAGCTCATGTATGGATTTTATGATCCTGAACTATGTTTGAAGCTAAATTAACACTGACAGGTATATTTTCTAATTGTGCTGATTTAGTTCCTCGCCTTACAAAATCACACGAAATAAAAAAAAAAATGTTAAAAATAGGCAGTCTACTGTGGCGAAGCTGTATATTGATAAAAAAAAAAATGTGCATGCACTTCCAGCAGCGTCAGTCACAGTGACCTGCTACATCACAGCATTCCTCTTGAGTCATAATCCATATTTATGTAATGCACAAGTCACACCTACTGCTTTCCTCTTCTTCTGACTTTCTTTTATCTGCTGCCAAGCTGGAGTCACACTCAGCTTCTATTTCTCTGATCCAGAAGAGCTTTTACAGCGGAGGACCTGTGAGGAGTAACCCCCTCGCCTCAGCGAAGCAGCACACGGATTAGACCCAAAAAATCTGCCAGGTTGACAGGAAATGTGGATGGAGTTTCCACTTCAAACGGCAGCCTGAGGAACGGCGTTTGTGTATTGTGAAGGAAGGAGCGAGGCTGTAGGTGAGGAAGAGGATGGTGCAGCGTCATTCACACTTGAGTGCCAGCCCCTGCTTTCTTAGGGTGGAGTGTGGACAGGGAAGAGAAGCCATTCTGCGTGCACTCCTGAGTTTGGAGAGTATAAACTGCAGCGTTCAGACCCAGAAAGAAGGACAGTTGGTGTATTATGAGGGTTTCCCCACCTTTTCCTGACTTTTTTTGTTTAATCTTTTGAACTCTGGTAACAAGGTCTGAGTTCTTCCCTCCCTCCTCATTTTCGTCTTTATTTTCCCCTCTTTATTCTTGCTATTTCTCATATTTCTGACATACCTCTTTCTCAAATTCCAATAAAAGATCAATTCCAATATTCAATTGCATATTTACAGTATTTTTAGAATGTCTATGTTAATACAAATGAAAAACACTGAGAAGTTTTACTATAAGTAAACACTGACTTTTTAATTTTAGTTTTAAATCACAATGCAGATGAGTACTGTAGTAGTAGTAGTAGTAGCAGTAGTAGTAGTAATAGTAGCAGCAGCAGTAGTAGTAGCAGTACTAGTAGTAGTAGTAGTAGTAGCAGCAGTAGTAGTGGTAGTAGTAGTAGTAGCAGTAGTAGTAGTAGTAGCAGTAGTAGTAGCAGTAGTAGTAGTAGCAGCAGTAGTAGCAGTTGTAGTAGCAGTAGTAGCAGCAGTAGTAGTAGTAGCAGTACTAGTAGTAGCAGCAGTAGTAGCAGTTGTAGTAGCAGTAGTAGCAGCAGTAGTAGTAGTAGCAGTACTAGTAGTAGCAGTAGTAGTAGTAGTAGTAGTAGTAGCAGTAGTAGTAGTAGCAGTAGTAGTAGTAGTAGTGTAGTTTGAACAGTACTTCCAGTACGTTAACGGCTTGACAAGGGCATATGATCCAACATGTTTACGTGTGTGACAAAACGTGTCCATAGATCCTCATCAGTCATGTGGCTGGTTTCGACAGCCCATTTGTTTTTGGTATCAGTGGTCTTAATCCAAGTCATATGACGAGGGGCTGTACAGACAGAATATTGCTGATCAGTTGTTGGGCAGATTGGGTGCCAAAGAGGACTACTTCACCCCTAATTGGACTTAATCATGCATGTTAATAATGTTTTACGGTTTTAAAATCAGGTGTTCACCTTCATCACGTGCTCTCCATCGAGCCATATCTACATCTCTACCGGCAACAGCATTTAGTATTGGGCTTTTGCTTTTAATTTGGCACAGTTTTTCAGGTTGAATTCAAGTCCAAGCCTTCAGTTTTACGCTAAAAATTCAGATCGCTTCCTGAGTCTGGCACTAACTTGCGCACTGGACTGTGCGCTACCCGGTGTTTTCTTTTGTGAAAACGCAACCGAACAGGAAGCTGAAATACTGGGACGATTTATCACCTCGACACATCGTGGTTGACTGAAGGCTTCCTCTCCAGCAGCTTCAATACACTTCCAGCGTCCACACTCTTTTTTTTCTGCTGCTGCGTGCGCGCCAGGAGGGCCGAGAAATGGATGAAGGATGTGTTGCAGACTGAAGTGCCAGAAATGTGGCAAAATGTCGTTGTTGCAATACATGTGGTGCTCGACTATATTATAAAATGGTTATTTATGAAAATGGTAATTCTGGAAAAAAGAAACACATAAATCAATGCACGAGTCTCTTCAAATAGCCTCAATTTCAATCTGTCGACAGGTGCGTTTCTTTTTTCTTTTTTTTTTTGCAATATTGGGCCAAGACAATATAAACAGAAAATTCTGTTACTTTAAACATATCAGTGCTGTGAGACTTTGCACTCCGGTAAGCTCCTTCCAGTCTGAATGGGCACGTTAACGGCTCATCGGGATCAAACGGCCACCTAATAGCCGGACAGCCAACATATCAAAGGCAAGTGTTTCTGAGACTTGACAATATCCAATACGATGTGCAAGGACTGATTTGCATAGGGGGCCGTATTGTGTCTGTCAAACAACGTATAAGAAGCTCCGTGTCCGACTGCTTCACTACTGTTGAGGACAGACTTACAGAAAGACGTCTGCGTTGTTATTCTAAACCAAAAATGGCTTTCGGGTTGGATTTTTCTGGTGGCAATGTTTCTGAGATGAACACTTTGTATTCCGGGCACTACTGGCCCGCTGCGGGGATGGATATGAACAACAACGGCAATTACGCACAAGACACTAGTGAGTACTCGATATTTCCTATCATAGACTGGGTGTATTTCCAGTTGCATTGATAGCTAAATTATGACCACAAACCCAATGTGTTTTTCTGGCTAGAAATTTATATTTTTGTACTGTTTAAAATTGTAAGAGTTTATTTGGCCCAATTATCCTATTCAAAAATGCTCCGTTTTTCCTCAATTTCTAAACATGGTCGTTTTCTGAATTAAATGTGTTACTAACTTTATTGCATTGGGACTCGCAAAACAGAAGAAAAAGGTTAACGTTTTATCTTCCTCGGCAGGACATCACGGTGCTACGCACAGGACCCGCTCAGACGCCCAACGTCGCCGGAAGCGCACTACTTTCAGCAAGGCGCAGCTGACCGAGCTTGAGAAGGCCTTCTCTATTACACAGTATCCCGATGTTAAAATGAAAGAGTCACTTGCATCTGGAACTGGACTGCCAGAGTCTACGATTCAGGTATGCAGACCAGTAAGCATATGAATCATAGCTTTCCCGTGCGTAATTTTGGCACGTCCCAAAAATGCGTAAAAAAATTCACCGATTATTATTTTTTTTCAACAGGTGTGGTTTCAAAACAGACGTGCACGATATTTCAAGAGCAAGAAATCATCAAGAGAAGTCTCCAAACCTTCCACAGACTACCTTTACACTCCCTCTCCCAGTCCACAATACTCCAGATTTGGTTCTTCTTTCCCCCTTACTGCCCCCTCTCCACCAGGTCACCCTGCTCCAAGTTTACCTCAGTCCACCAGGCTCTCGGCTATGTTGGGGAGTCCATCCAATGCCATAACTTCACCAATGTCCTCTATCTCTGGCCATCGAGCGACACCCTTTTCCCTGGATGGGCCAAACCTCTCAGGAGCCTTCCAAAATAATTTTAGTGAAATGTTAGACTTTACTGATTACCCTCTGGATCTTTTTCCAGACAGTGGGTTAAGTGAATGGGAGTTGACTGAAGACTTTGAGGCCTTCCTCCAGTATTCACAGGAGGTCGAGCCTGAGGGCAGTCGCTGTGCCGCAGTCTCACATCATGCATCCAATGAGACTGTTGAAAGTCTCTTGGACCAGCACTTCTTTAGCACAGACGAGCCCATGGATGACCTGTCCGACCTCTGCTTTCATGACCTGGGGGACTTCAGTCTGTCTGATCTGGATATTTCTGCAGCCATGATTGATTATCTTCTTGGGTGACTGAGGGAATACAAATATTATTTGAAGAATTACTTATTTAATTAAGTAATTAACTACTTTGTAAATAGGCATAGACAAGTATTTATCATGACATTTTTGTTCAAAAACCGATATGTGAATAAAATATTAAAAATGTTTCAACTTCTCTTGGCATTATTTACTTTATTTAAAGTTTTAAAAAGGTCATCATATTTAGTGAATATTTAGTGAACATTTATTGCATATTATTTGATAAACCTATTTACATAGGCTGTAAATATTCTGTCGGTTTTCCAGCATGACATCATCCGGCGCCGTGGCTTAGTTGGTTAAAGCGCCTGTCTAGTAAACAGGAGATCCTGGGTTCGAATCCCAGCGGTGCCTTTTATTTGTTCTTATATGTTGTGTACTCATTTACAGAAATATTACAAAAACGCTTTTGACATGTAAATATATACATTTTCCAAAGTTTATTTTCATACGATATGTTTGAAATACATTTGGTTTTGAAAATTATTTTTGCTGTTGCAGACGAACAGTTTGACCTGCATGTGGCAGTGTATGTACGTGCAGTTATCTGGGGAAAAAAATCTCACAATTTTACGATTATACCACTTTTATTTGTTGCAAAGCGTCATTAGCCCAAATCATTGCAATAATAATAATAATAAAAAAAACACTTACTTTATTTTAACATAATTTATACCTATATAACTTCAAGTGCACTAAACACTACAGATGAATGTATCAGTGGTACAGCAATTAAATGTAAATGTGGAATGATGTAAGACTGGCTGAAGTTTAACCGGAGGAAATGTCCAAGATAATAACAGAAAATGACATCTCAAGATTATTAGACTATTTGGAATTTGTTATAATATCAGTGCCATATTAGAACATTTTACAGAAGTCATTATAAGTTCCTTGATCTCGTAAAAACATAAATGACTAAAATAAACTTCTTTTCTCTGCTCCTGGTGTATGAAATGACTCTTCAGCCTCACAACCCAGCCAATATTTAGCAATGGATCGTGGGTAAGGCGGGATGGCAGAGTCTACACGTTTGGTCTGCAGGTCCACTCTGTAGTATTTGTCTGCCATTATGGGAAGAAAAGAAATAAACAAACATTTTATTCCTTTATTATAAAATAATACTTTTACTTGGAAAAAATGAGTCCAATATTCATACCTTTCTTGAAGAAATACACATTCTGTACAGGCATTCTCTGGTGCTGCTGTGTTGCTCTCCCATCAGTGTAAAAGTCATCGTCAAATAAGTCATCGTAGCTCCACAAGTCATAAAAATACACAAAGCGGCTCTGCCTCCTTCGTTGTTTGCGGTTCCTGCCGGGCTTCCTCTTTCGGTTGCTCCACCTTCTCCTTGGTGGAGGAGATGTGGGCTTTGGAGAGAGAATAACTCTTCCAATCATGGTGGCATCCACAGGGGGCCTGATGCCATGCCAGTCTTTCATGATGAGACGAGAGCCTGTGCGGCGACTGCTAACTAAATGTGCGGGGCAACTCTGGTTAGAGAAACACACACACAAGGACACAGAAGAAACAAGATAATAACCAAGTATGAGCCTCACCAGGGCCTCCAAATAGCTCTGTGAATAAATCCTCCCATGTTTGATCGCAGAAGAGGTCAGTGTATTGCGAAAAGAGCAGGGACGGTGAGGTTTGGCTTATCTCCACACACTCCTCGTGTGATGGCTGGTGCTTGAACTCATACTGGTAATACTTGTCCTCTGAGTCAGGGAAAACGGGAAACAAATCATCTAGTTATGCATTTGTATCATCTCACACTTAATTTTATGCACTTTGAACTTGTGATGTGACAGAATTTGTATCATATTATGTGAACAAAAACATTTACAAATAGATTTATTACTCAAAATCCTGTGTTTGGAAATCAGTGTCTTGTGAAATTTTAAAACCACATTTGGTAATAAATAAAGAGCAAACGTAAAAATTTTACCTTTGATGAAAGTTGATTACGTTTTTTTTTTTTTTTTTTTTTGGGGTGTCTCTGCTACTGCTAATGTACCCTTAAAAAAGTAGGCCTTTTCTCTTCCAAGGTGACTTGGTGCTGGTACGGCAAAGGCAGCGTGGACACCGTCCGGAACGCCATCAAAACCGACTGAAATATTCCGGGGATAGTCCTCATCCATGACGTCACCGTCAAAACGCCAGTACTGGTTCCCCTGCAGTCCAAGAAAGAACATTTATGATGTTTAAAATGCACGTTTCCAGGTTGGCATATATTTTAAATATTTGGGAATTGAACATTTACCTTAAAGATGTAGGATTTTCCATGGCAATTGATGCGCGTGAATGCAGCGTCGATGGGCCCGGGGATTCCCCAGACATCCTTGATTAGTTTGGGATATCCGGGGAGGATGGACTCGTCATCCAACTCGAAAAAATATTCCCCTTTGGAAAAAAAAGCAAGTTTTGGATTAATCTGTGTGGGCAACTATTTTCTTTCCCCCCGGAATTTTTAACTCAATGTTTACCGCGGAATGCATAGATCGACGTATTCTTCAACTGCAGAAAGGCATCGAACGGGCGGCCGCTGCATGGGGCTGCGTCGGCGTCCACGGACGAGAACGAGGGGCCCGAAGAGGACTGGGGTAGAGAGGTGGTAGGGGTAGGGGTAGTTGCCGCAAGCGCGCTGAGAGTCGCTGCAACAGTTGTCTCGGCCTGAGGAGTCGTCGCCGCTTCTGAAACTTCTTCTACCTCACTGAAGGTGTCGCCACGGGAAACTGAGACAGACAGTTGTGATGCATGAAGAAAAGCTGCGAAGTCCACGCTTTTAATGGCTGATGTAAAGATATAACACATTTCTGCTTGTGCACTAACTCTTTTTGGGGCAGACGGTGTCAAAGTCCCCGCAGCAGCTTCCGTAGTACAAGCACATGGAGTCGCACTGACACTTGCTCCGTAGGTTGAAGGAGCCACAGCGCCCCACACAGGACTCTGCCAAAATGCACCGTATTTGTTTAAGCGACATTTGGCCTCGACAGAGGCCAAGATTTAACAAACAGTTTTGGGGAAAATAAAATCCTCAGTTTTTACACTCAGCTGGCAGTCATAGTCTGGAATCCTTTTCCCAGTTTGTATTAGAATACAATCACATTTAAAAAAAATGTAAACTTTTGTGCAAGTGACAATTCTGAACATGCATATAGGCAGTGGTGGAAATGTCTATCATCTGTGTAATTCATGGAATCATTAACCTAGAAACGAAGAATCTCAGATTTGTTACGAAAAAGCAAGTACAGATATTTCTATTTTTAAGATATCATTTTCTGAATTTTCTTCCGGTATTCTACACAAAATATTTCACAAATATGAAAAGGCTGATACCTTCAGCAGCAAAGACGGCGTCCAGCAGGAGGACGAAGCTGAGCAGAACCACTCCCAGCTTCATGTCCTACAATGTCTTTGTATCACTTTACACCAATTCAATGATATTGTTTGTGACAGAAAGCAAGTGTGTACTTGTTCTCCGTCCACTTGCAAACAGACAGACGAGATTGAAATGTGTGTCCTAATTTGGTGGTACAGTTTTGTGTGCCCATCAACAGATATTGACCCCTCATCCATTGGCTGTCCTGACTGGTCAGTCTCTGTCTGTGATAATCATTAAACTGTGACTGCTAATCTATGCCCTCTCTGTCCCAGTAGACTTTAATTTAATGCCCAGTTATAGGACCTCATAACACTTTTACAACTTTGACTTTATCCTATAAATGTACAGCATGCATACCACAATGTATATAAATATATATATAATATAAGCAGCAGTATAACAAATGTGTAAATCAATGAGATGATTCATATTTAAATTTTCTGAGTAGATGGTTTCATGCACATAATTTTTGAAAATAGGTTTTTAATCCTGGAATTGGTCACAACAATGGCTAATTCAAAATCAAACGGAACATTTCAGAGCAACAAAACTCGGAAACAGACTAGCAACGGCAGCACAGCGCCCCTTTGAAGTCAATAAATATGGGAGCAAATGTGAGGTCAAACATTGTGCAACTTTCCTCTATTGACCTCTGGTGTAAAACAACAACTAAGTCAAACATGACTTTCAGTTTCAGCCTCAAAATAAAAGCAAAAACCATAAAAATATACACAGAAGCCAAAGAGAACTTGAGTAATAATAATGATGGTCAGAACATTTTTCACATCACTCACTAAAGCGTGCCTGCACCAGTACGACCAGTATGGTTAATAACCAGCCAGTCAATGTAATGTCATGTCCTTAAATGTAAAAATCAGAAATAAAAACAGATGGATAGGTTGAGTTGCAAACTCTCAGATCAGTAAAGATGTCTGATATCTGGTGTGTTGTTTTATTTATTAGTGTTTACAGATTTTTTTTTGACATGCTGATAAAACATCATTTGAACACTGGTTCTTCTCCATCAGCAGAGCTGCTGTAATATAATATAATATAATATAATATAATATAATATAATATAATATAATATAATATTCAGTGAATTATTTATTCCTTTGTTTGTTCAACATCATTATCCTCTTATGACATTTGATGAGATTTAATATATCCTGTATGTGTCTTTGGCACTTAACCCAGGGTAAATATCCCTACAATTAGCTTTTATCTTATCTAATCTTATCTTATCTTGGCTTATCATGCGTGCCTTCTCTTGGGGTCAAAGAGTGCTTACCCTACCCCTGATGCTGGGCTGAACGAGAGCGCGATCCCTTCCTACTCTACACGATGTGACTGTGGGGAGTTCAACAAGCCAGGTTCCAAACAGCTGATGCAGGTGTGGTTTTAGATGATGTGGATTTAACATCAGTGACGAGGGCATTCAGTTCAGTGATGGAGATCATTAAATTGGAGATACTGTATATATAGTTATATCATCTTTCAACGCTGATATCAATTATATTGATGATAATGTTTTGTTTATAATAACATGTCCTAAATGTTCAGTCATCAGTATCAACTTGGGCTACGAATATCTGTAACATAAAAGTAAAGTCACATAAAATAAAACGCAAAAAATAAATTCGTATGTATAATCTGGGATGTCAAAATACAGCTGAGGACAAGCCATCATTCGAGTTGGATGATTCAGAGATTCAGGAGAAAAGCTCAGAAAAGGATGAGGCTCAGCTGGAGGACAGAACGTGTAAGTAACGTGTGTCCGGGCTCGTGGATGTTCAGTAATCTTATTTTCCCCTCCAGCTGTGACGGATGAGCACAAGTGGAGTTCAGCCTCAGAGCTGGAGTCCAGGAGGACAGCGGTGGAAGAGAAGTACAACCGGCTGACTAAAGGCCTGAGTCTGAGTGTGTGTTACTCTGCTTGCATCGGTGGAACGGCTACGCTCACCGGCACGACCCCCAACATCATCCTGCAGGGCCAAATCAAGAAGGAAGTCATAAACAAGCACAAGTGATAAACATTCCAAAAGTCTTATTTGACTTAATGCCTCCATCTTGTCTGAAGGCTCTTCCCTGGAAATGGTGGTGGGATTAATTTTGCCAGCTGCTTCGGCTTTGCTTTCCCCAACATGGTGCTCATGCTGCTGTTGACCTGGTTCTGGCTCCACTTTATGTTCCTGGGCTTCAAGTAGGGAGCAGAATAATCCAACACGGCTTCATCCCTCCATCAGGCGTCATCATCGCTGATCTCTCCTCTTATCCTCCTCAGTATGAAGCATTCGTTTAGCTGTGGCCTGAAATCCAAAAGGGTGATGAAGAAGGAGTACAAGAATTTGGGGAGCATGAAGTTTGCTGAGGCGTCAGTGCTCATCATTTTGGTGGTGGTGGTGCTGTGGTTCACCAGAGATCCCGGTTTCATAGACGGCTGGGCAACAGTGCTCAACAAGGGTGGAAAGTAAGTGTTTGGCTTTCTTCGCTTTAGTCGCCCTGGCCTCAAAAAGCAGCATTTGATTGTATCCTTCAGGTACGTGTCTGATGGAACGGTCGCTATCCTGGTATCCATGCTCTTCTTTGTCGTCCCCTCTGAGCTGCCCAGATGTGGAGGCTGTGGTTATGATAAATAAGGTGACTGTTTACTCACACATTGAATTTGGGTCCTGCTGCCTGAAGGGCCAAACGATCAATCTGTCACGCATGTTTCACATGCTACAAGGCAGCGCTGCAGAGCCCCACTGGCACTTCGGCAGCAAATTCCCCCTCCCCTCCTTCACCATCTCCTTGCTGCTGTCCATGCTGGTGGCGACCTTCACAGAGTGCTCCAGCAAAGTCGCCACCACCACCCTGTTCCTGCCTATATGGGCCTCCATGGTGAACGCAAGCTGTACTATAAACACACACACAGATGTGGATACGCCATGTTTGACATGGGCAACTTCCCCCAGTGGGCCAATGTCACCGTCAGACCTTGACTCATCCAAATTGTAATAGCTCATCTTCAAAATATAACATTAAACAAGATTTCATGGACAAATGGCAAATTTGTGCTCGCACAAAGATGGTGGGCATGAAATTATCTTTTTTTTTTTTTTTAAAGTTTATTTATAAGAACTTTTTTAAGGTCGTGGCATCACCTACTTATTGAATAAGTAATAAGCTGTAAAAAAGAAAAATATTAATAATAAAAAAATCCTTCTATTGATGTTGTACAATGAGAAGTGACAGAACATTTCTCCTTACAGATCGATGTGTATGTATTTTCCAGGCTGAGATAAAGTTTATTTGTAAAACTGTTGCGTGATAAGAATTATAGCCCAAATTCTATATACTCACGTTTTTGTAGACACTGCAGAACGCTGTTTGCGTCAAATATTTATCCCATTAAAATCACCTTGACAGCTTTTCTTATCTACAAAAGACCTGCACGCTGATGTGCAGACACTGCAGATTTTATGACATCGTAATACGCTGTCTCTTTTATAAAAATGATTGATTACAATATATAATTGTAAAAGGCCATTTTATTACACTGATAACAAAATTATAGAAGTTTTATTGTAAATAATAAAGGAAATAAGAGTGGCGACAAGGCCTTTTCTCTAACTAGGCTGATTTTGCAGTGGCTAACCAGTACATGGTGATACTGTGCACCTTTGTCTTTTAGCAGGATTGCTAGCACAGTTTCTGCTTCTGCCCTAGCCAGTTTCTCCCCACAGCCTCTGGAAGAACCATCACCTCCATCATCCTCCATTATCTTCCATCAACCTCCACAGATGCAGACATGCCAGTGAGTGCATTACAGACGTAAAGCTATTTTTTAAAACATTCTTTTGTGTTTTTCCCTTGCCTCTACTCTGACTTAAGTCGTTTTAAAGTGCTGTACAAATAACAACTGAGTACTTTCTACTTAGAAATGTCAGTTTTCAAATACTGGTTAACAAACGGTAGAGGGCGCGCTTTCTCCAGTTTACTCAGCGTCATGGAGGAGCCCATAGTCCACTGACTCAAACTAAAATGTGGTTATAAGACTTAATTAGGCAATGAATGCTTTTATTATGGACTTTGACAATATTAGAGCTTAATGGTGGCCTTCTAGATACAACTTCTCCTTCCTCTCTGCGCACACATGCACAGAATTTTTGACCTTTGTCTGTAAGTCACAAAGCAACTCACCTGTAGATAATAAACCTGTCTTTCCACTCATCTGTCAATATCTCGAGCTACCATGAACCTCCTCCATCCTCTGTAGGCTCCGTTGCTTCATTGTCAGAGGTTAACTCAGCACTGTTAACCTCAGTGCTGAGTTAATGTTTAATTTGCCACAAGTGATATAAATACTAGATTGCACTTGTACCATTGTCATTATCCTTGTGCTTCTTTATCGAGAACATTTTTTTTTCGGTCTTCCTCGGCTGCACCCGCCCTTCAACATTAGCAAGTACTACGAAATTTGTGATCACCAATGGGGTTGAATACATTCATGAGGGAGTTTAAGAAGGTGTGTAAATGGTTGTGGTACCACAAAAACTACATCATCATCATCGGCACCCCACTTGTATTCCTTCCCCTGCCGCTGGTATACCCTTATTCGGTGAGTGTTAGTGAGCATCTTTGTGCATGTTTGCTTATATCAAATTGTTTAATTGTGTTCACATTGAATGATGATAATCTGACAAAAGTACAACTGTAATAGAGAAAAGTTGCATTGCTGCATGTGTGTAGATCTAATATTCAGATTTAAGTTCTTTAAGACACCTATTAACACATTTTGACCCTTTAATATCAACATGGATGAAACTAACTTCCACCAGAAACAAAAGAGAATGCCTCATTTGCAGCTGCATTATTATGAATATATTTAAGCACACATTCATAATAACATTAAAACATGTTTGATATGAATAATGTCAAAAGCAATAAGAAGGTTAAAACATGTATTCTCTTGGTTAATCAATGCACCTTCGCATCACAAGAAAGCATTTTCAAAGATTCAAAGACTTTTTATTGTCAATTCACTCTATGTGTAGAACATACAGATGAACTGAAATACTGTTTCCCTCTCCTTAGTTTCAAAAGTAATATCATTTTTTTTTTCTGAAATAATGCAATGTCCTAATTTACCTTTGTTTTACTATAAGTTTTAGAAACTCATTTATCTTTAATTAGGGAACTCTTGCCATGTCTTTACTTTAAATATGAGGTTATATTATATTATATACAGCTGTTAGCATAGCTTAGAAAGTAGCCATCTAAGGACAACATCCACCAGATTTTCAGCTGTGTGTGTGTGTATGTGTGTGTGTTTTTGTGCAAACTTCAATATTTTCCAAATTTGAGAATTTGATAAGTGTGTAAAATCCCTCCATAAATGAAGCTCTCTCCCACCCCCTCACACATTGTTTTGAATAATTGATCAAGTTTAATGATATTTAACATTTTTTTTTTGAGGTTACAATTCTCAAGCTAAGCTAAGAGCTATGGGACATAAATCTATAGAAATGGGACGGTATTAATTATTAAAAGATTTTCAGTAAAACACACTGCAGCTGTAACCTCAGTACACACAGTACTGAGGTTATGAAAGTCTCGCTTTGTGGTTGTGCTTTGTGAATGTGGCTTCAAAGAGGTTTTACTATGGACCAATAAAAAGTTATCTCATAAGACAAGGACATGATAAAGTGTTAATTGTGATCAAGGTTTAAAACTGAGCATGAGCTGCATGAGTTACATAAGCTTCGATCAAATGAGTTTATTTCTCTTTAATACTCAGCATTATATGCTGCAAATATGCTGTTAATGCTGCGTGTCTGCTGACAAAATGACAGAATCCTGAAGAGCTTTGTCCTGACTTGTTCACAGCAAGCGAGATGTGGCTATGCTATAATAATCATGGCTCTGTACTGGTGTACAGAGTGCATGCCCCTGGCTATGACGGCCCTTCTGCCTGTCATCCTCTTCCCAATGATGGGAATCATGAAGGCTGATGAGGTATTGTCCCCATCTCTGCTTTGCTTTCATCCCAGTGAGCCAAGTCTGCAAGATTTTGTGAAAAACCTTACTTACTGCAACAGATGTGTGTTCGGTCTTGTTGCAGGTCAGCATTGAGTATCTGAAAGACTCTAACATGCTGTTCATTGGTGGACTCTTGGTGGCCATTGCAGTGGAGAACTGGAACCTTCATAAACGCATCGCTCTCGGAATCCTGCTGCTGATTGGTGTCCGTCCATCACTGTAAGAGAATCTCTGAAGCTATTTCAGCACGTTAAGTCCCCTAAATTCAAGAAGAATTGTAGCACGAAAGATTTCACAGTCATCCTGTATATACTGACATCGCTCCTGACCCCTGCTGTGAGATTGGTTGGTTAGCAGGCTAGCTATGTTAATTTGTTTAATTTGTTAATTTGTAAAAAACAGACTTTTCTTCTAATCTTTTTTTGTTTTCATTCCTGTCTTGTTCAAACATTTCCAAGTCTGAGGTGGGGGTCATGAAGTCAGCACCTCTATGCTTGGAAATATTTGATACAAGACTGCTAGAAGATTCACCCGGTCTTTAATGCTTGGCCAACGCTGTGTCCCTCTCTCACAGGTTACTGATGGGGTTCATGATCGTCTCGTCCTTCCTGTCCATGTGGATCAGTAACACTGCCACCACGGCCATGATGCTGCCCATTGCCAACGCCGTGTTGGAGCAGCTGAAGGACACGGAGCTGCAAGCGGAGGAAGAGTACCAGAATACGGCTGAGGACAACCCCTCCTTCGAGCTGGACACGACACACACTCAGCGGAATAAATCAGAAAAGAATGACATTCAGCTAGAGGACAGAGTGTGTAAGTAACAACGTGTGCGCCATGCAAGGGTGCATGGATGTTCAATAACTTTATTTTCACCTCCAGCTCCGGATCCGGCTCCGGCAGCAGCAGCTGAGAACAGGTGGAATTCAGCCTCAGAGCTGGAGTCCAGGAGAAAAGCGCTGGAGGAAAAGTACGACCGGCTGACCAAAGGCTTGAGTCTGAGTGTGTGTTACTCTGCCAGCATTGGAGGGACGGCCACGCTCACCGGCACGACCCCCAACATTATCCTGCAGGGCCAAATCGAACAGTAAGTCATTGATGAATGGGAGTTTCATCCAGACGTTTCCACACCTCAGGTCTCCACCTCTCTGATCTCCTCTTTAGGCTCTTCCCTGATAATGGTGGCGTTATTAACTTTGCCAGCTGGTTCGGCTTTTCGTTCCCCAACATGGTGCTCATGCTGGTGTTGACCTGGTTCTGGCTCCACTTCATGTTCCTGGGCTTCAAGTGAGGAACAGTTTCATCCAGCATCCATCCCTACGTCAGCCAGCAGAGTTGCTGATCTCTCCTCTTTCCTCTTCAGCCTGAAGCAGTCGTTTGGCTGCGGCGAGAAGACTCAGAAGGACAAGGAGGCGTACCGAGTGATGAGGGAGGAGTACAGGAGTTTGGGGAGGATGAAGTTTGCTGAGGTGGCGGTGCTCATCATCTTCATTCTGCTGGTCATACTGTGGTTTACCAGGGAACCCGGTTTCATAGACGGATGGGCAACAGTGCTCTTCAACAAGGATGGCGTGTGAGTCCTGGGCTTTGTTTGAACGTCTGAACTGTTTTTACTGTTCTAAATAACCGATTACAACTATGATTTTGTGTTCCTTAGGTTTGTGTCAGACGGAACCGTCGCTATCTTAATGTCCATGCTCTTCTTCGTCATCCCATCACAGCTGCCCAGTTGTGGAGGTTACGGTTACAATGATGAAGGTTAGATATATATAACATATGTGTATATCTGTATATATATTTAACTCTAGCTGTTAAATCTGCCTAATTGATACATCACAATGACCCAAACTTCCTTTGGTCGGGCAGGTAAGAAGGTGAAGGCTCCCAAAACTCTGCTGGGCTGGAAGGTAGTTCACGAGCGAATGCCCTGGAACATCATCCTACTGCTGGGTGGGGGCTTCGCTCTGGCTAAAGGGAGTGAGGTAAACACCTTTTAAATCATCATGTTCACTTTTCTATTCATAGAATTGACCTTTAATCTGTGTTTCCCCCCCGGCATAAAAAGAATATCCTTCAATCTATTATATGCTTACAATAACTGGTGGATTTCTGCATTACGCACTTTGTTTCTCCACAGAAATCTGGTCTGTCTGCCTGGCTGGGAGAGAGACTGGCACCTCTGGCACAAATCCCCCCCTTCGCCATCTCCTTGCTGCTTTCCTTGCTGGTGGCGACCTTCACCGAGTGCTCTAGTAACACAGCCACCACCACCCTGTTCCTGCCTATACTGGCCTCCATGGTAAACGCCACACGAGCGTCCATGTCGATACACACGCACACACAGATGTTTACGTTGGAGCTCACACACGTGCTGGTGTGTTTGTTAGGCCATAGCTATTAAAATGCACCCGCTGTACGTGATGCTGCCGTGCACCATCGCCGCCTCTCTGGCCTTCATGCTGCCTGTGGCCACACCGCCCAACGCCATCGCGTTCTCCTTTGGGAAGCTCAAGGTCATTGACATGGTGAGACTGATACGCACAACTCACTCATTTCACTCTGCACTAATCTTGTAAGCTCAGCTGTAACATTTACTGTCAGCAAATATTTGTTGTTATTGTTATATAAATAAAAGCATAAAACATGCATAAAACATGCTAAAAATGTAATATGCAGTCAGTTGGCCTGAGGTTTTAACTGGGACTGTGTAAACTGTATTTCCACCTCATAAATGTGTTTATGCTGCTTATCAAAGCAGTCAGTTGAGGTTGGAGTAGCATTCCACTATGGATCTTCTGTAACTACAACAATGAAAGCACACTTTGCCAACCTTTCATTTACCCACATGACTTCCAAACCTCCAAGTGCTAACTTCAGACTTGTATTCTGATTTTTGTTCCTTTAGGTAAAAGCTGGCTTCATACTGAACATCATTGGAATTCTGACCACTAATTTAGGCATTAACACCTGGGGATATGTCATGTTTGACATGGGCAACTTCCCCCAGTGGGCCAACATCACAGTCAAACCTTGAAGGATATCAGACAGAGAGATGGAGAAACTGTTTTGAAGGCCCCGGAAAACCTGAATATCTCTTTAAAGCTTTTCTTGAAAGACAGCCTAAAAGATTGAAATATACTCCGACACACAGGCTTGACCTGTCAGGACTCAGAAAATGTAGCATCTGGGGACGGAGCCCAGTGTAACCATAAAAACTGAGCTCATTTCTTCCAAATTTTCTCAGAAATTTGATCTTATCTTTAAAGAAAAAGAATGAGACGAAATGTAATTAGTTGACTCAATTAATTTAAATTATTCAAGTGGTCCTTTTATTGGACCCGAAGTCTGTTTTTGTATGTATTTTATTAGTTTTATCAGTGTTTTTTTTTTTAAACACACTTTTAACACATTTTATGTTTCTCTAAATGTCAACTTTTCTGTTTTGTTGACTTTGTAAATACCTTCAAGGGAATATCGCAATCACAACTGCATGATAATGCTAATACAAACATACAGCCATCAGTAGGCCATAACGTAATAACATCTACTTAAATTTTTTTTATATTCTGTTTAATATGTACAAAAACAAAAATGTGAACTATGTTACACTGTTTATGTTTTGGGAGGGTACAGTGACTTTCCAGAGCCTTACTGCCACCCTGCCAAAAAATAATCCATCAGTAAAGATGTATTTTTACTACCTTACACTTCAGTTTTTGTATAGATTGAAAGATGTGCTAATTTCTCAAAAATACAAGCAATGATACTGAGCTAGGTTAAGCTTAGCCTCTGCTAAATTAAGTTTAGAAGTGGTATGGTCCGCAAGAATTTAAAAGTAAGCATGAATTATTCCTTCAGCCTAATAAAAACCTTTTAAAAAAGACTTAAATCAGGGACAGATCAGTAACAGGGAGGTATTCCTGATATTGACTAGAACATGGTTGAAGGATAACTACGATAAGAGGCTGCCAGGTGGACACGACTAGCATCGATTTTTATTGCAGTTGTCCTGGAGGATCGTGATAATAAAATGAAAGTTTATACCAGGTGCTAGCACTCACAGTCTGTAAGTTATGTACCGCAGGTGTTAATATTCTAAAAATCAGAAATCATAATGCCAACAACACGAGTTTGCGTTCTCTTTTCCACAGAAAAACACCACAGCGTTTCAAAAACATCCCATAAATCTTTATTTTTGTACGTTTGTTCAGCTACACCAATGTTTTGACCTTCGAAAAACTTCAATGTCAACTCAAAATAATTTCTATATGAGTCCCAATCAGCCATAAATAAATCTGCTCTACAGTACACGTCTGGGTTTCCAACATTTACACATTCAACTCAATTTTTGTTGCTTTAATCTCAATTTCACGCCAATCCGACCCCTCACCTCGCCACTGCACTGTTTCAGTACTCTTGATGTTTATTTTTCACTATTTTCTCCATTTTATGCTAAAGTCCATCTGAATGCAGTGCTGGTCTGACTGTGAACACACCACAGGTGCAGCACTGTCGGTCTGCACCTTTTTCAAAATACACACCTGTAACAGATGGGTGGAGCATAAACATAGATGCTTTTGCTAAATTGTAAATCTAAACACAAGGTCTCCCAGCACAGGCAGCTGTGCACAGTACAATTATGGGGAATCTAATGATAGATCCGTGTGATCTGTTTAATAAATGCCCTTGAGGTTCCGTCTCACTGGAATGTGTCAGAATATGAATTATAAACACGCTGGAGGCGCATTTCCCTCCGCCTCGGAATCAGAAACGCTGGATTTCAAATGACTCCTGCTGCACTTTTGCAAACATGTTCAATAAAAATATCTAGAAATCGGACTTTTCCTTATCGTATAACAGCCAGTGCACAGATGACAAAGTACGTTCATGGCCATATCAGCTCACTTTTACAGGTTTCCTAACTTCGGCCTTTGTAGATATGTTGTGCTTTGAGCAGAGACAATAAACACAGTGCCCTACAGTATCACAGGTTACATGATTCAGGAAGTAACGAGGGATTATGTAAAAACGTGGGAAAAGTGTCTGATGTGTCAACAGTTGTCAACTCTGCAACCGGTTTTAAGTTACTAACATTTAAACAATAAGATCAGTAATCATGCGTTCAAACTGGCACATGGACAGACAATCATGCCACACACACACACACACACACACAAACACGCACGCACACACACACACACACAAAACACAGTCAGAGAATGAACATCCGCAAAACTAATCCTAAAAACACAGTTTAGCTGGAAGATTTGTTCCTAAAATCTAACAGGAATCAATAATAATGCTTTGATGACATAGCTGGAGAGGAGAAACCATCTGGTCTTTCATTCAGGGGTTATCACCTGCTGGTTTTATGGTCGGTACACATATCCACAACTTTGTGCAGTTCTTTTGTTTCCTGTTCTGTTATGTGACATCTCAGTAGAAGACACACAGAAAAAAGGGAAAGAAATGAAGAGAGAGAGAAAAACTGCTGAATACCCCAGGACTGTGTCACCATCCCCCAGGTCAGTCCACACTGCTGCACCCATCTCCCGTAGCCGCGTCAGCCCTACGTGCCGCCGTTGTACGAGTAGTCCGCCTTGTTGTGCATGACCAGCTTATTGTCCACAAAGTAGAAGCTGTCAGACTGTGTCTCGTACGGGTGCAGGATCATCTCGCGGACTGTGAGCGTGCACAAAGAACACAGACAGGAAACATGCTAAAATATATGTCTTTAAAGTCTCCACAGACATGTCTCACCAACATAACCCCGCAGGATCATTCTGGCTCCCCCTTGTGGCAGCAATGACAATACTCGAATAATTAATGACGATTCGAGTTTCTAATTTTTAACTAATTCATAGATCTGTTGACCTTATAAAAGATGATTTTCCATTGTTCAGTCATTGTAAATTCGGTTTATGATCATTATTATAATTTCCAGCCACCAGTCCATTTATAACAACCAAATGATAGATAATCTATAAAGTGGACATCTTACTGCTGTCCTCTGACAAGGGCGGGAATTCATAGATGTGTTCGCATGTGTTCTTGCTTCTGGGCATGCAGAAGCCAAACTCAAAGTCAAAACTCTTCAGCAGTCTCTCTCTGAAATAGTGCCTTTCGATCATCCTGAAGTTTTCAATTGGCAGGTCTCCGACTGTGAACTCAACGCTGCACAAGCACACAGACACACAGCAAAGTGAAACCTTTTCATTCTTTCACCCAGATTCAGACTTGCAAATGTCCCAACTTACGTGGCGCCGACCTGCCGCAGCCGGAGAAAAGCAGGTGTGAACTGGTAACGGACAAATCTGCCAGCATTCGGGTCAATGTCCCTCTTGTCTCCTGTTTTGTCTAATGCATTTATCAGTTTGGATAAAGGACAAAATTAAATAACAAGAGGAATTGGACTCATCATACATGAATGAAGAAGAGGTTTCAGAAACTCGCCTGTGGATGGAGGTTTGGTGATTTCAAACAACACTGTGCCTGTCTCCATGTCCCTGATCTTGAATCTGGTGAAGTCAATGTTGTAAATGTTCTCGTCTGGGCTGCACAGATAATCTAAGACACAAAGTAGACACAGGGCTTTAACATTGTCCAGCTTTCCAGCTTTTATGGATGTACTCTTCTTTTTGTATTTTGTATCAGCAACCTGGCACAACTTTGAATGATTTAATGCTCTTGGCTGGGGTTTAGGCTCCTCTCCTTAATAGCCTGATGCTGGAGAATACACACACACTCACACTGAGGAAGAGTTATATTTATTCCTCTAATCCTTCCTGCCCTCACCAGGCGGTGTCACTGCTCATTAGCATTCCCCAGTGGAGCGGATACTTGCTGCTTCCAGCCTGCTCTGATGATACCGCCGACACTGCCTCGCTCCCCTCTGAGGGTACCATTCCCCAAATGTTCAGGACAGCTTACAGAGCTGGGAAGCGGGGACGGGCACTGGCTGACATGCCAGATTAACACACAAATGACGGAGGAGTCACTTTGTTTTCATCGCTCTCCAGTGTAGGCCTGACACACAATGCATCCAAACTAGTTCATGTGGCTTGTTTTACACAGGCTGAGGGACAAATGGACATGATGGTGCACGGGGGCTAACAATGTTTTAGATTTCAAGGGTGGAGGTTGGAGTTGCCTATGTTTTTCCATCTCTAGAGCAGCTAACAGATGTGCAGTTGTCTCTGCAGCGTCTAACACAGGCAAGGAGAGCACCTAAGATGGCTATCATTTATGAGTACACAGTGCATGTGTGTGCATGCACTATGTCCGCATATCTGCAGTTGTATTAAATCCTGCACCACAGTTGGCTTTGTCTATGCCCTTTTGCTAACCGTCGCTAATCGTCACCTGCGAGTATCCTAATGAGGTCCCCTGAGGACAAGGGGAGTTTGCTAAGTATGTGTGAGCGTGTGTAGGTGGCTGTCTGGTGTTTGTTGTAAATGATGTGCACTCTGTTACCTCAGGTCTCTCACACATGCGCAGCCATCTGAGGTTAACTGCTCTTGAAGTTAATGAAGCTACCAACAGACTCCAGTTCATCATTGTCAGCTCTTCTTCTGCACCGGGAGTGAAGATGCCCCCAGTACATACGTGTGCTCATATATCCTGACCTCCAGAGGCAGCTGACAAATACCAAGGAGTCGAGCATTAAACAAGCAAGACTTGAAGTCAACCCTGGGGAAATTCTGGCAAACCATCAAGAAGGGAAAGGCACTCTGTTCACCTTGCAAGTGCTGGGGTGGAGCTCCTGACCTTGACTGAGGACATTATCTGGAGGTAGAAGGAAAGATTTAAAGACCTTCTCAATCTGAATGACCCAAATTCCGACAACAAAGTAGAAACTGCGGGTCCACCTCCCCAGCACATAATAAAACACTGGACCGGTCCTATGCCCTCTCATGAATGCTGGAGCATCTGCAGTGACCAAATCGACCTCTGACCTCTTCTGTTTTTTGACACTACAGATGCCCAGCCAGGGCATACACATACTGTACCACATAACCCAGCCAAATAAAGCCACATTAAAAGACTTAGAAACAGACTCAGGCTACAGAGACCCCCCCTCCCGCTATCAGGGGTTGGGGGGGGGGGGGGGGGGTCAAGCGTCTTCCAGCCTTCCACATTTCATTAAATAAACTATCAATATCATAAACTAGCAATATCTTCAATTACATTGATTAGCTGACTGCTGTACAGGAGGAGATGTGAACATTTTTACCAGTAATCTGATAAGATTAGGTGCTACTGTAAGGTCAAATGCTGACCATTTAGAGATTTCCTGAGAGACGATCACAGACAATAATGCAACAGATACGCTATCAGCTTCTGGGGTTGAAAAGCAACAGGTATACAGAAGAACACTGTAAGCGATTAACAAGCTGACAGGCTTTAGAACGAGTCGTGTTTATAATTTTATATTTCTCTAAAACTGACTGTAATAGCATGAGGTTTAAAAAAAAAAAAGCAAACCAAGCGATTTTTCTTCAACAGGAACTGGGGTGAGAAAGAAAAGACTAAAAATGGAGCAGAACAACTGCGATTCCAGCTCAAGGAACAGTGTCAACATGACAAAATTCAGTATGTAGAAATGAATAAATTATTACATTTTTCTGTTTTTAGAGTTTTTAAGACACTTAACAGAAAAGAAAACATATAAAAGAAAGCTTCCACCTGGCAACGTCTGGCTGGGTTGCGTATTGTTGACTGTATCGTGCTAATAATTAATTCCACTTGAGAATCTGCAGCAGGAAGGATCAGAGAGGCGATTCACACAGCAGTGAGGTGATCTCTCAGGTGAGGAAGTTGTTTCCTGCCCGATTTATTTTTATTTCATTTGTGCACGGGTTGTGTTCCATTTCTCTCTGCACAAGTCATCAATCGTAGGACTGAAAGAAGAGGAAAGAAAATAGAGGGTGAGGAGAAAGCATGTGGGAGAAAAGAGATGCGCGCTCGTCTGCATGCATCCGCAAGGAGATGCTTCATGTTGCCGTAGTGATTCCAGCTTGTATCCATGCCGCAGCCATCCACACATGCCTCCTCCGGCCCCAAATAATGATGCCGCAGTCCAGAAGGATCACCTTATCGCCTCTGAGCAGCTAAAAATCATAATTAGGCTGGGTTTATAGTGACAGTAAAAGAGGCAGCTTTTCTTCTTCAAAGAGAGCTCTCGTTCATCATCACAGCATAAACCTCTGCATCCTCTCAGGACACACAGTTAGAAAGCTATGGCAAAGTTAAGGGACGACGACTCACCACCCTCAGCACGTGCAATTCAAAGGGTTTGCATAGTACCGTTTGTTTTAGTTGTAAAGTCATAATTGTCTCAGCTCATAAAGTCGTTAAAGGTAATTCATATACACTTGAAAGGGTAGAAATGTGCTGCTTTTCAAGTAAGGATGTGGCTTTAAGCAACAGGTAAAGTTGTAACATGTTGATATTGTTGCGATATCAGAGATCAGGAGAATGTTGTAACTGCTTCTTTTCATACTTCTGCATCACTTTATAGATTTAATGACGCTTTTTTTTTTTAATTAGTAGGTGTTAGACATTTTATGAGGGGTTAATGGCTATGTTTGCTAGTCCGTCACAACGGGCTGCAAAGTGTTGTGTAAGACATTATATGACTTTGGTCTTTAAATAGTTCAATGTGGTGCTGTGCCTCCGTTTAGCTTGTTTAAGACCCGAGGTGCTCGGGGCGGAGGTATTTCTGCGCACATACCTGCAGTAAGAACCTTCTGGATGTCTTTCTCAGTAAGAGGCTTGTTTGAGATTTGGAGGCGGGACAAAATTAAAAGCCAAGGTGCTGCGTCACCGCCCTCTTTTATTTTTGTGACGTTATAATTTGTGGAACTCACTGAGTGTGACAGACCCATTTTCTGTGAAATTATTGAAGCACATGTACGAAGCTCTAATTATAACGAAACTAAATTGATGTAATTTAGGATAATTTTTGCTGATGATATTTGAACTAAGTATTGTGATAATATTTGACATGGGTGTGTTATCATGTCTGCACTTCCTGTAACAGCTCAGGAAATCAGGAATAGTGTTGGCATGAAACCCTGATTATTTCAGATGACCGCTCATAAACCTTTGCTGATCTTATTAAAAGAAACGGGCACTTGTTTCATTATAAAACATTTTCACCTTTCTGAATTCATCTGATAAACAAATAGAAGTTATATTTCCACAGAAGTTAGAAAAAAAATCTAAACATGTTAACAAACTTTAGGATTATGGTTAAACTAAAGTTGACCTTCACATAATTATATTATTTTAGCTGCATGAAATAAAGGGTTTAGATTGTAAACACACAAACATGAGGGCCGTTTTTAATTGCCTGAAGGGCTCTGTTCTGTAGAGTGGCCCCTCTAGTCTGCACCCATCTGCTTCTATAAAATTAATCGGAAGTCATGCGCATTACATGCATGAGGGGGTTCCCACCACTGCAAACGTGATGTCACCAAGCAGCCAAACTTCACCGAGGGCTGTCATGGGGTTCCAAAAGGCTCAACACCGGACAGGTTGGCAACAGGAGGCTCCGGTGATGCAACATCATGTGTATGAAACAGGCCTATATATTCATGAGACGCACATATGATGGCGCGACAGCAGCCGTTGCGTTTTCCGGACCTTTGTCCTCCTCTGACACGCATCAACCGACACAATGACGTTGAACTTACTCTCCGTGATCTTCTGCAAGCCCAGGACATCCTCAGGCGTGACCACCGCGCTGGTTAGCAGGTCCTCCTCTGTGGTCACCGGGACTCCCACGTCGGCCGAGTTGCAGCCTTTCTTCACTTTCATTGTGGCCGTTTGCTTCGGACTGCCGTCGGTGCCTCCGGTGTCTCTGCCTGGATTATTACCGGCAGCGTTCTTAGCGCTTGACGAGTCCTGGCTGTTGCCTCTGTTGGTACAAGAATAGCTCATTCTCCGCTCCTCCTCCCGCCGCTCTTCACTCAGGGCTTCTAAGATACAAAACAGTTGCCTTCTTCCTTCTCCCTCACCAAAGGATGCACAGTGGCCGTTATTGCTTAGTTCAAATCTGTCTCGATGAGCCTGCAGTCTGTTCTCCACGGGCGGGTTACATGCGAAGGTCTCGCCGTCAGGACGCGCGGTCTTTTCTGCCGCCTCTGTGCGCAGATGTTCTCCCAGACGGCTCTCCGGTTGTGTCAAATGGAGGTGGCTTGCGTGGAATAATCCACTGAGGTCGAGTTTGCGAAAGACGCGGCAGCTGGTCGTTGTTTACAAAGTGGTTAAGGTGGGGGGCGGGGGTCTCGTCAGCGACCGTGCGTTAACGCATCCAAATACGCGCACTGCCGCATTCAAAGCGTCCAGCGGCGGAAGCGACGAAATACCCGTATTTACACAAGTTTTATTATCTCAAATGCTAAATGATCACATTGCACATCACCTGAACTAATCTAGTTTATCATAGTAACGCGTGTTTACTGAGAGTGACTCAGAAGAGCGAACAGGTTTTAAATGTATAAAGATGAATGACCCGCGTAAAAGTGAGAAAGTGAGGTCAAGCCTTCTCCATCACTCTGAAAGGGAATAATTAGTCCATTGATTTTCAGTCAGACCCCCCCCCCCCCCCCCCACCCACCCACACACACACACACACACACACAAACACACAAACACACACACACGAATTATGATATTTGGGGATAAAAACATGGTGGAATATCAGGACACTTGAGATCAGGTTACGCAGTCATATGAACCACAACTCAATATCTATAAGGAAGCTGGTGTTCTTTCCGTGGTCGTGTTTCCAGGGATACACCTTCATTTCTCAGTTACTGGTTGAATTTCACGATAAAGTGTGTAGTATGCTGCAGCAGGGGCCTCCATCTTTGGCCAATAACAGAACTTCTGATGCTTCATGGTGAATTTTACATGGCCTAACCCTGGCTGAAACCTTACCATGATGCAGTCTAAATATAGTTTTGCCTACATTTGCATACATTATGACCTGTTGGGAATGTTAGTGATTTTTACTGAACAGCTTCTATGTCTGAATGGCATACTGGAGGGATTGCCTGATTGTAGCCTGAAGCAAGACATGTAACAAGCTTCATTATCTGATGAGCTGTCTTGTGCATAAAATGTGATAATTACTGCATCACTTCTGATGAAATCGTTGATCGCAAAACAAGGCACAGAGACGTTACAAGCACCTTTAACAGATGATTGCAATCCAGTTAAAGACACTGAGATGTAAGCAGAGCGGAAACAGCTCTGAAGGTTTTGCATCCTATTTTTGTCGTGCTTTCAGTGGCGCATGTAAAGTCTGTATGACTCAGTGGAGATCACAGTCACACGTGACTGTCCATCACAGCTCTGCACAGTGGGTGACGGTAACCGGGCCAAAGCGGCGGTAACCGCAGCAACCAAGGCACATGTTAAGAAATACAGTTTAGGCTCCCTTGCCGTTGGGCTATTATATTTAATCAAAGGTTCGAGCACGGAGCTGCCCTACAGCACGCTTAAGAGTGCAGGATTACAAAGGGAAACATTGCCTCCTCGTGGTAGGAAGCGTATACTACAAAGCACCTATGAACTTTGTCTTGGTCTTCAAATTCATCTTTTTTGGTGTCTGCATTTTGAGTGTGGGTCCTGACCTCAACTCAGTCTTCCAATTTAATGCAGGTTTGAGAATATACCAAAATCACTGATTTCAGAAGATGAGGAATAATACATTTTTGGTGAAGTGGTGAAGTGTTTGGGATGCAGAAGAAATGCTGAAGTTGATTAAAAGAGTGTCAAATTACATATATATTTTAGTCTTCACGTTGATATATTGGATTGTAAAAAATTGAAAAGGGGTTACACAAGGTAAAAAGACTTAGTATGTTGTATCTGGTCCATTGGTGGCGAAGCTGCTGACTTGCTGTCACAAAGGAATGTCACTGTGGCTAACTGGTGTGTGTAGGAGCACATGCAGGGTCACCGCATGGTCATAGTGGGCTCTTCAAATCAGCCTGCTGAGTTTGTGCATCCCTTTGTCACATCTGAGCTGCTGCTGCCATCAGCAGAATCCCAGATGGACACACAAACACACACACGTATACACACACACACACACATACACACACACACACACACACACACACAGAGGCAACAGATCTGCTTTGATCACGTGTGTGCTTATTGTCCATAATAATGTATGTCTCTTTATGGTTTTTGAAACATATGTATTTGCAAATAAGAGAAAAGGAGGAAGAGAGAGACAGAGAGACACACACACATACATACTGTATATACAGAGAGGTGAGTCACAGAGAGAGAGATAGAGAGCGAGAGAGAGAGAGAGAGAGAATGTCTGGACATTGTGCTGACCACTGTAAGCCATTCCAAAATGTTTACTGTCCAGTAAAGCCCACCACTTGATCTAGTCACAAAATTATAGGAAAAAAAGTAAAAAAATAAAGCATGTTTTTAGAAGATATTATCTAGACTAGACATAAATTTATTTTAAATTTCTTGTTTAGGCCCTTACTTTTTATATATTTTACTTTATTGTATACATTATTGAATTTTAACAGTGCTATAAAAAAGAACTTGTAAATGCTAGTTTTATGTACATGAGCTTGAAATAATAAAACTTTATATTTCCAATACATTAATCCATCTACCTAACAGTGTTCGGTAGATGTATTTGACAATAGAATACCACCCTGTTCTCCCCCTATACAGATCCACCACAGAACGGTATAGGTAAGAAGTGTGCACGCTCTTTGTGTTTGCATGAATCCCCTTGTCTGTGTGTGACCCCTCTGTGGCTAACACAAATAAAGAATGTAGCCCAAAGCAAAGTGCTGACAGGAGACCAGCCGTGCTTGCCCCACTGGCCCCTGGCACTCTCCAGTGTATATATATATACCCCCCATACGCAGCAGCTCTGCAGACCATTCAGTGGAACACTGTGATACTCTGCTCACCAATTTGGGTAGGTCACAACAGTATCATCCACATATGACATAAGGGTTTTTAAGTCAACAAATGAATTTTATCAGCAACTGGCATTGTAGACAGAATAACGTGAGTAGCTTTTTCCACCTTCTCCGTCATTGTGTGTACTTTTTCCCATAGGTTCATCTGAAAAAAGAGACCAAAATGGCTCAGACAAACCCTATGCCTATGGGACCTTGGAAGGTAAGACAGATGACTGATAATTCCTCAGTGGAGGTTTGGCTTGTGTTTTCAGCCGAAGTTGGACTGACTTCACCTGTTTTTACAGATCACTGTGTACGACCAGGAGCACTTCCAAGGCAGGCGTATGGAGTTCACTGCCAGCTGCCAGAACATCATGGAGTGTGGGATGGAGAACATCCGTTCTCTGAAGGTCGAGTGTGGAGCGTATGTAACCAGAAATATTCTCCCCGGTCTTGTAACGGCTGGTGAAAATGTATTTTTTGTAATTTCTTTGACTAATGCTTTCTTTTTCTTGTAGCTGGGTGGGCTATGAGCACTCCAGCTTTTGTGGGCAGCAGTTTGTGCTGGAGAAGGGAGACTACCCCTGCGTCGAAGCCTACAGTGGCAGCAACTCCTACCGCATTGAGAGGATGATCTCCTTCAGGCCCATCTGCTGCGCTGTAGGTTTGACTCTCACAACGTGGTAAGGTCCCAAAATTAGTGCTGGCTGAGATTGCAAACCAATTCTTTCCTCCTCTTTTTGCACAGTACCACAGGGAGTCTCGCATGACCATCTTCGAGATGGAGAACATGACAGGTCGTCAGTTTGAGCTGTGTGATGACTATCCTTCTCTGCAAGCTATGGGCTGGGTGAACAACGAGGTCGGATCCATGCACATTCACAGCGGAGCGTAAGTCTGTTTAAAACATCCACAACTTTAAAAGTTTCCGGTCCTCTCTCTCAACACTGCTGTTCAGGTGTGATTTTATACAGTTGGCATGTACTGAGGGAAAACACGTTTAGAGCTAAACGTTAGCTTTAGCTTTAAAGCTTTGTAGATCACTTTGAAGCACTTTTACTAGATTTTTAAAAGTATATGCACTTTTTTTTCTTTTATATTTATAGCTTTGTGTGCTACCAGTACCCTGGGTACCGCGGCCACCAGTACATCATGGAGTGTGACTGCCGTGGTGGAGAGTACAAGTGTTACCGCGAGTTTGGCTCCCATGCCCAGACTCCCCAGATTCAGTCCATCAGGAGGATCCAGCACTAAAAAAGGGGAGCACTTTCAGTAGACCTCCTTGTCTCCTCCTCTTTCTCTCCTTCCTCTCACAGCATACCTCTTTCTTCTCTCCTCTGCCCCATCCACAACTTCCTTGACTCTGCTAGTCTGACGAGTCTAAACTGGATCCCAAATTGGAGTCAGGTGCTTACTGGTGTCTGTTGTTTACAACACTTTTTTTTTTAAAGAAACATCAGAAAAAGGAAAGATTTCAGAAAGACAGAAAACAGGAATGACAGAATTGAGAGAAAAAACTGATTTGGTGCCTCATCTGTCAATGTTGGCTGCAGAACAGTGCCCTTTCTCACCTCCACCATTGACGGAATCTTCATCATCGTCACCGTCTTTTCCATCAACATGATAACCAGTCTTGCTGTTACTGTGATTTACATGACTGCTTGTGTTCAAGACGATGAATAAAGAGAATGAGCAATGAAACAGAGATTCTCAGTTCTGTCCTGTCTTTTTCTGCTCTCCAAGAGTGATTTAAAGCCATAGGACTCAAATGGGTTTAGTGGCAGTCATTACATATTGACCTAAGATATAAAAAGGAATCATATTTAATACTCTATAAACTAAGAGGAAATCAAAAGTACAAAAATATGTGTGGCAGTATGTGATAACTTATTGTACGGCAAATCCAAGACTAAAATGACAACAAAATCGTTGTGATGGATCTATGTCACATGACCACACTGCAATAGTTGCCAAAATGCTACCATTAATCAACGTTAGTGTCAAGTGACGTAAAATCCATGGCCGAAATATTATAGTTAGTAACTGTAAATGAAAACTCACGTTGGTTGCAGCCGGAAATCAGTCGGTCTAACTGTTGTGGAGCTAGATTTACGACAGATGTTTCTCGTTGACGGCTTTTGATGACATGTCAACAACAAACATGGAGACGAGTAGCAACTATTGGGAAGGTAAATTTGGTTAATAATCTTCTTTAAAACAACTTCTTATCGCTGTAGTCTTGTCTATCGTTATTTGGATAAGCCATCGGTTATATTTTCCAGTATTTGTTTCCTTGTTAGAGTTCACGTCCGCACAGAGAATTTGTATTCAAGCATGGCTGGAGTTTTGGTTAAGTTGTTGGAAGCTAATCGTTAACGTCAAACTTGAGGAGTCGTAAGCTGTTTTCATTTATGTCTATGTTTGATTGCAAGTTTGAACACACAGAGTATTGCCAATAAAATAAAGCAACGTTTATAAAGCTCAGTTGGAAGATTGAATATTTACATTCACAACTAAATGTCTCAATAATGTTCGTACTATGTAAAAGTCGTTTATGCTCATCTGTTTTTCTTTAACCATTAGTTTTATACCTTTATAGCTATAATAATGTATAATGTTAAAAAAAGGAAAAGGCAGAAACTCATTATCACGTCATTACAACATGATATATCCACTTGCTGGACACATTTGTGATAATTTATTGCTAAAATCTGAAATTACAGTATTTTTCTGCCAGACATATAACAACTCTAATTGAGATTTCTTGCTCTAAATCCCCCTGTTTTGTGTTATCACTCAGACTTGCGTAAACAGGCCAGGCAGCTGGAAAATGAGCTGGACCTGAAGCTGGTCTCCTTCAGTAAGCTCTGCACCAGCTACAGTGGCAGGAACAGGGACCAGCACACAAGAGGCAGCAGGTGTGCATATTTTACCAACCTGGAATAGTTGCTTGCATTTGAACTAGATTCTTCACCTCCTTTATTCACCACTTAAATCAGGTCCGATTCAGTTGGGTCATCTCAGGACAGTATGCTTGTGGCGATGACTACTGAGGTGGAGCAACTGCTGGCTGGTGTAAGTTTAGTATGACAAATACTATAACAGTTAACCTTAATGGCAAATTTTAAACATGTCAAATATGAAACAACATAGACGCACATTTCTGTACATAATACATTCTTTTATAGCTTAATGCAGTCAATGACAAAATGGCAGAACACATCAACACGCCAGGAGCTGCTCCACATAATGCCGGATTGATGCACACATTACAGAGACATAGAGACATTCTGCAGGTGCAGTTAATACTTTTACTCCTCTCTTTGTTTCATTACTTGTATTTTTTTTTGTATCTTCTGTTTGAAAAAAAATCCATAATTTGAAAAATTTATATTTTCTTTTATATTTTTCCATTCAGAATTCTCTTTTTTATGTCAACATTATGTCCTTGTAGACTTTCATTATACAATATATCATTCTTTAGGACTATACGCACGAGTTTCACAAAACCAAGAGCAACTTCTATAGCCTACGAGAGAGAGAGGATCTACTCGGCTCAGTTCACAGAGACATCGAGTAAGCAAATTAAAATTGCTGTTGATACTCAAGTACACAAGTCTTTTTAAATGTCTTTCTTTAAGAACTCCGTGTTAAGCAAGGTTAATTTGATTATTCCTGTGGTGTGAATGTGTACGGTTGTATGAAATACTTAAGTTGAATGCCGCCTCAATGAACTTGTTACTGTAATTGGCACCAGCCCCACCCAACACACAGGATGGATGGATGATGGATTTGATGGACGGCGTGGGCGCATTGTGTGCTTTACACACAATTTATAATTAACCATTTCTACCAATAGATATTTTAGCTCTAATTGTCAAGGTCAGTTAAAATACATTTTGATGAGTTACCTGAAATTATTTACAATATTTATTCATTTTATTTATTTCATGAATAGGAAGACATTACTCATCATAAGTCTTCCACAGACATAAAGGCATCTTATGCATTTGCTTGGTTTGTATATATAATTTTTAGTTGTGTAATATACATTTAAAACAAAAATCCTTTCATAATGTAATGGTAAATGGTGACTATGGCAGTGTTGTCCTTCACCAGGAGGTGGCAGATACTGTATGTGGCTTGTGGCAGGACTCACCCATCCTTTGATCTTCCTCCTATCTGTCTATTCAGCTTCATTTTCTAATACGAGGCACCACCCCTTATCAGGCGATCTCCCACCCTTTCGCTTCCCCTCTCTATATTCTCTCTCTCTCTGTCTGAATCTCTCTCTTCCTCTAGGGATATCTTTCCTAAGTGCCTTCTACAGTAAATCAGACCGCAAGGCATTGGACACTCAGCACAACCTGAGGGATAGTGGTTACATCTGGTTCGCATGATACAGAGAAATGTTTCATCAGTGGAAGAGATGGAGGGCAAGTCAGAAAGGAAAAAACACAAGGGAAGAGAGAGAAATTGTGATCTGATATGGACTGACTAAAACATGATGAAAGCAAACCCTTATCAATCTCATAGAGGTAAAGAAAAAGAAACAGGAGAAGTAAAGATTGAATTGAATTGATGATCAGTCGAAAGAGTGAGGTGTAAATACGAGATGGAGAAGAGAGCTGTGTGTCAGGCACAACTAATCACTTAAAAGCTTTAACACAGGAAGTACGTAATCAGCAACTAACATCAGTTGATGCATGGCAGTATTATACTTGGGAAGCAAATTTGTTTTAGGTCTGAACTTTTTCACTGAGGATAAACATAATTATAGAAAGTAAGGAAGTTAAATGATATCACCAAACAAAGTCCATCGTGCCCAGTGACCCCTGGGAATGGCTAACCCTCTGTGGAAGCTCAGTTACCAGCGTCATAGCTGTAGCCTTTGGTTTCTCACCCGAACTATAGACTTTGGTTTGTGGAGAAGTAATTGGTGGTCTGGCGGTTCTAATGTGCTGCTGAACTTTGCTTTGTCTCTCGGTCTTCTTTATCTCTGCTCATCGCTGTCACACACAATAAAATGTGACTGTTGCGTTGCTTCTCTTCTGTCGCTCAGGTCCTACAGAAACAACTCAGGAGTGAATAACAGGAGGACGGAACTCTTCCTGAAGGAGCACGAGCATCTCAGAAAGTAAGGCATCTCTCAAATCACCTCACCTAGAAGACCTGAGTTATATAGATGATATCATGGGTGTTTTCTCAAGGATGGTAGAGCTTTTTGGTTGGGGAATTATGCTGAAATTGTTGATAGACTATTTTACAGAGCTTCTCTGTGCATATTTATGAAGAGCTTCAGATTCAGTTATTTTCTTAGGTTTTACAGCAACTATGAAGAGGAAATTTATACTTTTTCTGTTTTTTATGAGTTTGTCCATTGGGTTGCTGTCTCCTTTTAAGGACTAGTTGCTTTAACTGAACTGTGATCCATTACATCAAACCATATTGAATCATGAGTGACCCAAAGGTTCCTCCACCTTCAAAGGTGTGGCCATTTATGCTTCTTGATAAGAAGAAAGGTAACTTCGTGGCTGATAAAATGATAAAACCTGAAAAAAAGTGGGCTTTCCCAGCTGATAAAGGATAGAGAGGAAATGCAGATGACATCAGCAGATAGATGGAGGAAGTATAAAGTGCCATATTGATTTTTTTGGTCTCCAGTGGAGTGTACATAGCTCTCCTTTGCTCAGCTCAACTCTGGACTGAATGCTTCATTTTTCTGTCTGTCACTTATCTCATCAGCTAATAACAGCTGATGTAAACTTTGTGTGCTGTACACCTTTGTTCATTTTACTACTCAGAAATATTTTTTTCAGCTCATTTTTAGAGCGTTAACTTTTTGTTTTAAATGGGTTCCGATTGGATGATTTAGATTGTAAAATAAATGTAATCATGTCTAATGCCTGATCTTTTTTCCGTTTACAGCTCAGAGAGTTTTATTGACAATGCAATCAGGTGAGTTTTATTCTTCTTCCATGAACACCAAATCACCTAAAACTCTGGCGTTCTTGCATTGGAAATCATCCACCTGCTATATGAGCTGAGTTAAGGGAAGCAGAGCAGCTACTGTGCAGTGGATGTAAAGCCTTATACTGAATGCTTCTGTCATTAAATCCACATGGTTATTCTTGTCCAGTATTGCCATGGCTACCAAAGAGAACATCACATTTCAGCGTGGGATGTTGAAGTCCATTCAAACCAGAGTTACAACTTTGGCCAGTATCCTTTCCTTTTTCTTTTATTTTGCTCTCCATCCTTTAGACGCTGAGTTCTGTCGGTTACCTGTGCAGACTAGTGTGAGCCGAATCACACCGCCTCACTTACACTGAAAGCTGACGGCTATACCATTACGATCCATTTATCCTGATGCATTTTCCTTGCTGCTGTGTCTCTTACTCACTGGAAGGAAGGGAAAACCCCTTCTTAATTATTTTCCTTCACCACACTTCCCCACCCCTCAGATCGTTTCCCCGCCATCAACAACCTCATCCAAAAAATCAATTTGCGCAAGAGGCGGGACTCTTTAATTCTGGGTGGGGTGATTGGCGTCTGCGTGATCCTCCTCTTGCTCTACACTTTGCACTGAAGCCCTGCTCAGTCTGATTGTTATTAAGAACAAAATCAATCATTCTAACTGTACTGGTGTAACTAAGATCTATGCTTTCATACTGTTTACCTGTCCTATTTGGGAGTAAAATTGCTATTTAAGTTATGAAAACATTTTCTATCTTGAAATTTGTACATTTATTTTATTATTTTCATAATTTTAACTCTCTGTGTAAAGTATTATCCACCTGGGATTGTGATGATTTTTATGCTTTTTTTTGTTTTGGAGGTGATATGAAAAATAAAGATGGTTAAGTCAGTTTCAAGCAAGTCATGCACATTCAAGTTTATTTCAAACATGCAGACCTATGGCACAGAAAAACAGTCATAGTATAAATGTATAAATATCATTGTCAGAGTGCCATGTCCCAACAATCAGAGCAGGGAAGCAGATTCCTTCCATCTTTAATAATGCAGTGCCTTTTTTTTTTATTAAGCAAAATGTAGTGCCATACAATTTTCAGTGTCTCGGGAGGGAGTGCGTACACTTCAGCGCACCTGCAGGACCATTAGCCGTTTCATTTTCTCCGTGGAATGCGTTGTCTGACAGAATGTAAATGAAATGTGCTATGTTTAGTCCCTCTGTTCCTGAGATTGTGGGTTTACTGGGTGTGACATTGCTAGAAAATTCGAAATAGCCTGTCGTTTGTGCTTTTCCCCCGTGTTCAGATCAATGTTTTCCTTCCTCTCTTCTGTGCAAATTGGAGCTCAGTTGCAGTAAAGGGAGCCTCCTTCCATCCCGTCTTTACTGGGCCTCTGGGAGACAGAAGAGAGGAGAAATTCAACCGCACAGCTTTTCATTAAGCCTTTTTGTGCTCGACATCTATAGCTTTCTTCCATACCTAATGTCAACACTATGAAGATGATGACAGCCACACCCAGCAGAATTGCCAGACAGCTGAGGAGCATGGAAAGACGCCCATACTTCCTTGCTCCTTCTATATCCCCTGAATGGAGAACGGACCTCGACTAAGGAAGAGGATGGAGGCGATCATCATTTAATGCATTACATACAACAGACCCACTGACGAATCTCCTGGGTTTTAAATAACTGCAAATATACACTAACGCGTAAGCACAGGGCATTCTAATTTACACTGCGTTGTTATATGAAGCTGTAAAAAAAAAAAAAATGCAACTCACCACATGTGCATACCACAGTGCACAGATGTTGAGCGGCACGGCGGGGCAGAAACAGGACAGCACAGCGAGCCAAAGGTAAGTGGAGGGAGCCGACCCTGGCGGCACCGGGGAGGGCACGGGGCCCAGGCTGAGTCGGGACGATGATCTGGGTGGGGTTTCCAGCTGCCCCATGGAGCCCGATTTCAGCGGTGATCTATGTCCGTTCTGGTCCGCGTCCAAGGACCGGACGCTCCCTCTGATGGTGAGGGAGAAGGAGTCAGACGGTTTGATGTTGCTCTGCCCCGTGGGCTCATTGGTCCCGGTAGTCAGTAGTTTCTCCGTGTCGTGAAAGTCTGTGGGGTTGGAAACTTCCCTCTCACCGAGGGCGCTTTTCTCATAGGCAGCATCCGTATTGATAGCCATCACTGAAAATTAGAACTCTCCGAGTCTTCTGTCTTACTGGGTCGCTTACCTTTGGATGGAGATGCTCGAGAGAACTTCTTCAGTTTTCCATTGGGAACATTTGATTAAATATTGTGAATTCCGGGGAAAAAAAACAAGTATTTCCGAGGAAGCCTAATTAATTAAATATTCTAACAATGTCAAAATTTTGTTTTAATTAGGGAGATGTAATCGATGTTTGAGTCCCTGTCGCGTTCAAGTTGGCCGTGAGCGCCCCTGTGCACGCCTTTACACAGATTACCCCTCCACTCCCCAACCCCTGTTGTGCTGTGAGGTATTACAACTCCACAGCACATCCTCGGTATCCCGGCCTACTCATGCACCAAGAAGAGGGGTGTGACGGTGCAGAAACGACGATTAAATATACGCTATAAAGAAAGCAGGCGTGGTGCGTAAAAGCTGTCCATTTACGCACGGAGCTATCAGCTGGATCAGCATGTAAGGACCTCGCACGCTCTGTGAGGGAGGAATCGATCGCTGCACAGCACCTTCGAGAGAATTCAATTATTTTATGTCCAAGCATTTGACACGATTTGATATAAACTCTAATAGAAGCTTTCGTTGCGCTATTCGCTCTACAAACCCTACTGTTTGTAAGAAAGCCGATTAAGTAAGCAGTACATACAGGTTTTAAAAAAAATCAACCTTGTCAATGACGGTGAATTTTACGTCTTTTTTTATTTTATCTAATGTTATTTTATTGTACTCGATAATATTAAGCAAGTTCCTAGTCTGTGAATTCTGTTCACTGACAATGGCAATAAAACCCTTTCTGACTGTGATTCTGAAATAAAGGTAGACTGGAATCTTGACTATATTGACTGCTTATCTTAAAATCAGTTTTTATTTGCGGGCGAGTTCTTAATCTCATCAACTCTCTATTGTTAACATTGGAATCACTGCAGATTTAACACCACGTGTTTAAAAGTGTCAATTACGCAGTCTGACCTTATTTCCCAGGGGCTTGTGACGCCCTCCGCGCTAACAGCTCTCGTCTTGAAAGGGCGCTTTTGCCATCTAGTGGATATTCTGAGAAACGCACCAACAACACTTAACACGATTTTCCTCTTCAACTGTACTTTTATTTCAGTTCATACCATTGTTACAGTTTGTCTGTCTGTCTTTTTTTTTTAACAAAATAACCCGAAAAGTTATTTTAATGGCATTTTCACAAAATGTGGATAATGGGCCAAGGAACACATTATTAAATTGTTGTGATATTTCAGAGAGAATTTGATCTTCCAGGGGTCAAAGAGCATGGGGCTGTGATCTCAAAGTTATGTAACCCTGTATTACTACCGCTTATATACAGTATACTACACTACAGGTCTAAGTCACAATATGTGGGGTAATTTACCTGCTTGCCAGAGGTTGTTGTGCTGAGTGCGTTTCTAGTTTAAAAATGTTTAATGCCTCATCTTTTCTGATGTTGCTGAACGGTGCCAGTTCCCATGAGTAGCTGAAGCTGAGGGTTCTGGAGCCTATCCCAGCTGCCTCTGTGCGAGAGGCTCCAGATGATCATCCTGTTGTAAACTGGTTAAATTTTTCCAAGTATATTTACTGCCACCTTTAAGGATTTATCCATTTAATCTGTAATGGGATCACATTCAACTTGAAAGCTCAGTAATGTTATTCTGTGCTTTTTCGCGTGTGTTGTTGCTATGGTAGCCACTTTTATTGCCAACAATAAAAGCAAACGTGTTTATTGGAAGAAAGTCCAAACTGATGATTGCACACAAGCAAACACAAAATATATGTTTCTGTAAAATACATATTTAATGAATTGTAAAGGTGACTCAGATGTTGAAGGTCATTAAACTCCAGTGTAGGTACTGAATTTACGGAACACTGTCTTGCTTCCTTCCTTCTTTCTCACTCCCAGTCCACTTCCTCCACTTGAGTCATCTAGTGCAGGGCTGACCAGAGCAGTTCTTCAGCTGGCAGCTTTAGTGTGTGTACAGGAACATAAAGCTTGCCAGTGAAGAACTGCTGTGCGTCAGCTATGTGGGGTCAAAGGGCAAGTATCAGACGCAAGAGATCAAACCAGAAATCCTGGGCTGATGAGCAGTCGGCTTTAAGGCGCAGACGTCGGATTTCTCCTCCTTTTCCATCTGCTTTAGGCATCCACATTCCTACAGGAAGAGAACATGAGATCGCTTAACTTCAGGCACTGGCAACATGGATACAGACAGTCACACACATACAGTAAGTGGGTGTGGGCGAGTCACAGTGCACGCCATCAGCTGTGAGTAAGTGGGTGCTATGAGTCGCCATGCAAGGCCGACTGAGGCGATGCACACAAGATCATGCGTCAGATTACCAGGAGGGATGTGTGTATGCATCAGCAGCTCAGGGTTGCCTCTGCACTCCACACTGTACCAGAAAGAAATTTCTTGTCCATTCTCAGTTACCGTGGCTACAGAACCGGAATGAGAGACGATAAGGAATAAACTTAAATGAAAACCATTGGTTGTGAACTGCCTTTTATTGAATTTCTTATTACATTTAACCGTGTTGTCTGAACAAACAGGTACTAAATTTGAGTCTGACCAGTGTCAGCACCTCCAATAGGGTCCTTTAGACTGAAGTATGTACTATTGATTTAAAAAAAAAAAAAAAAAAAAAAAAAAAAAAACAGAGAAAATGGCGAGTAAATCTCCAACAGGATCAGTGGATTTGCAATGTTTTTGAAAGAAAAAACTAAATTAAGATTTTAATTCAGAAATAATTGTAGTCATTTTAAAAATGACATACATCAATACTAACATGTTTTCCTTCTCTTTGAGATATCGTCAACATGCTCCACTTGTCATCTGGTCGATGATAAGTAACACATGTTGCACATTCCTGTAGTAAAGAGAACCAGAGTGGTCTCACAGTGGTGTTTGAGTGTATGGTAGACGTTAGACCTAAAGGCGCAGAATCATGGAATTGGGATTTCATCCAGAACCACCTCCATTCTACATAAAATTTCCATGATGGTGATCTTCAAATACAGCAGACAAATCCTGACAAAATGTATCTGTTTAGAGACGTCAGGATTGTTTTTTTAAGTGGATGAGTCAGCACCGAGGCCGTGACAGCCTGTTCTGACTTGTTAGTTAAAGAGAACACAAACTAGCCACACCTCTGTCTCCAGGCTAGTTCCAGAAACGTTGCGGTACCTCTCCAGTGGCTGCCACGTTTAAGTGTTCAATCAACCGCCGTGTTTATCTTTTCAGAGCGTTTGTTCAATATGAAACACCCTTGTTGACCCCTGGTTGTTGTGATGCCTTTGGAGGACAACCGGTGAAGAAAGAAATTAAAAACATTGCAGATATACGGCACAAAATGAAATATATGGGCCTTCAAACTCAAAAATATACAATGCAAAAACAGTAGAATAGTAATAGGGTTGATGCCAAAGTATTTTCTGATCCTGTAACAGGTAGAAATTGACTGATATCGAAGTCCAGACAATCAACCACAGTATGAGGAGCTGCCATCAGTTGTGATGGGCGAAAGTAAAGACACATAACGTCTCCGGGATCCCCCTGGTGGCCAAGTCATAAAACGACGTTCCTGCGCTGCCATTTAAAAGGTACACTACACATAGATCGTATCTATGTGTACTGCAAAGTTCTCATCCATTTAAATTGTCTGTGTAGATTCTCACTCGTCCAGGTCATAGTATCCAAAAAGATCTCTCTGTGTCAACTGGACAAACCTTTCAGTCCAGTTGACACAGAGAGATCTTTTTGGATGCATTTAAATTGTATCTTCACAGTTTTATAATCACATTGTGTGATTTTTTTTTTTTTTTTTTTTAAGGTTTTCAGGCCAAAACCTTTGATACATGGATTTCTAAATGAAAATTAAAAATCTATCCGAGTGGTCTCTTGACAAACTACAAGCCCATTGTTCCCCCACTGTGGGACTCTGGACAGGCCACCAGGCTATCACAAACACAACATCCAATCACACCAAGGGCCAAATTAGTCTCCAATCAATGGAGAAAACCTGGAGAAACCCCACACTCTCAGAACATGCAAACTCCAACACACATCCCCATCTTTTACAAAGCGACACTCCACTATGGCTAATGAAGACGGTGACATTTTTTTCCCTTGTGATTTAAATAGACAGCAGCTCAAACATGACAGAATGTTTTTTAGAAACAGAACTGGCTGCACATGGATTCCTGTCAGTGTGAGCATGAATGAAGCGAGCAGGACGTACAGTACGGGACCTCAAGCCACACACACTGACGGCTCTGATGGTTGACTCGGACGGACTCAACCGCAAACTGAAACTGAATTAGTTATTTGTTCTGTCGTGTGACAGTCAGTCCCTCCGCTAACACTAACTCTGTATCTCCACGCTCACAATGACTGGCTGTGTTTAGCTTTAGCGCTGCCACGCTTTTCCGGATCACTTCTTGTTCTTCTTTTCAAGTTCTGGTTCCCGACTCATCTGTCCTCTCCACCCTCTTTCTCAGTCAGATCAGACTGTCCCGCATTCCTCACATTCCAGCTGCGTATGTTAGAAATTCCATCCAGCTACTGTGGGCTCGCAAAATCTCTACTTCTTTTCCATCCCTTTATCCTTCGCCCGTTCCCGACATATCTACCCGTCTTCATCTGGTGTGCACCAGGCGAGGACAAACAGTCATGATCACCTTCACCTCCCGTCTGCTTTTCGCTTTCAGCCTTTTTCTGAAGAGGGAGTCAGACTGCAGCCTCGTGACAGTCGGCGTTGGGACCTTGAGACGAGCTTTTATATGTACAGCAACGGTGCAAAGAGCGATAACGCTCAGTGCAGCACACACAAGAGCGAGCTTATCGAGGACTGTGCACTCTGGCCGTGGCTGGGAGGATAAGAAATAGGAACGACACTGCAGCTGAATGGGCAGGATGTGCGTGTCAAAGAGAAATGGTTAGGACAGAGTGTAAACAGGAGGGTGTGAATGAACAGTTTGCTGACATTTCAACTATTTTCAGATCCTTTATGGGTCTGACAGAAGCTGTACTCTCAGTAAGAAGCGATGACAGACCTCTCTGCAAACCACAAACCCACTTGCTTCATGCTTCCATACGGTCGTGCAAAGATAATCAGGTCCAGATTCAAAAAGGACAGCTTTGGTTTTTAATTCTGACTCTTTGGTCAGCAGAGTTTTACAGTTCACTGTGATAAGAGTTGGGGTGGAAGACTGTCTTTCTCCTTGCATTTGCAGTGCGGGGTCTGAAGGTCAGGTGGCGATCGGCTGTGGAAGCAGTGCGGCAGTGCACCAGCACGACGCGGTGAATTCATTAAAGAGGAAGTGGCAGCAACTGCAGACATCTTTAAATTGGAACGTGGCTGTTACTGATCCAATCCTGAGGTCCCGCAGAAGCCAAGTTCTCCGCCGAGCGATCTCTGGCCTACAGCGAAGTCCAGCTCCGCCCGTGTCGATCGGTTTCAAACTTCTGACAACCAGGACGTGAATTTCTGCAAGCACGGCGGGCCTGGAGTGCACTGCTGAGTGGAAATGCGCAGTAATGAGCACCCATTCAGGTGCATTCCTGAGCTCTGGGTGCAGCCCAGTGGGAGAATGTTTACTGGCCCAGTTTACAGTCTGTAATATAGAGTGATGATTTTAGACTGGGAATGGGGACAAAGACGAGGAATGGGCGGTGGCTTTGGCAACACAGACATCATAGCGCAGAGAGCCACTTCGTATGCGCTGCTGCTCCCCATTTGCTGGACTTTAAGCACTGTCTGACCCTCACGACGGTGGGTGGGTGGGGGGTGGGTTCGTGATGTTCCAGCCAGGGTGAACCTGAATTCCTGACATCCTGGGAGATGTGCTGCATGAGGCCCTGTAAGCCTGTCCCTCAGGCACTCTGTGCCATTTTGTTTGAAAGGGCTGTTTTTTTTTTTTTTCCCCTGAAACGAACCTTCATACCACATCTCTTCTTGCCCCGTCCTCCTTTGACAAGACACGCATTAGGAATGATGGGTGTGACCTAAGTTGAGCAAGATGGCTTCACTTCTGCAAATGTAGGCAATAAAATGGCCCAGATGAGGTTATTTTGCGCACAAGAAAGCGGACAAGATGAGGAGCTACTTAACCGACACCCTGTCGTCGCCATGTGATCGGCGCTGACGGGGTGGCTTATGTCACACTCAGGGTTGCAATGGCACAAATGCAGCTTGTGACACAGCCTATTGCGCATTCCTACCGGTGCACTGAACTCTGGCTGTACAATTATGTAAGGCTCCACTACAGTACCCCCACCTCCACCACCACCGGCTCCACTGCTCAGCGCAGGGAAATTCACCGCACTTTGCTTTAGAAAACGTTTCATACGAGTGTCAAATCTGTGAAAACTCCACGTGGGCCCGCACACTCACTTGAGCTCCGCAGCCAAAAAGCCAGCGTTACATCAGCGGCTGTAAGAGTTTCATACGTGGGTCACAGAAACAGGGAACGTGAAATACTTCTGATTCTAAACTTGGCTCGAATTTGAAGAAACGCCTGCCTGATGGCGTCACTGCATTTCTGAAGAATGCCTTGGCCTTAGTCATCTTTCTGATTTTCACCTACAGCCTACTTAGAAAGGCTTTCCCCTAGGCCTGTTATGAACTCAGCACTTTTTAAAACTTGGTTGTGAGTGCTGACACTTATTAACATGCTTATGTTATGAAAGCCAACATTTGTACACCACACTAACAAGTGTGATGGCTCACACTGTTAAATAAACCAGTAAATCAATAATACCGTGTCTATTTGAATTTACTACGTATTCTCTCCAATTCATTTTTAATATTGTGACGCTAAAAATGATTTCATTTCAATTTAGCATCTGCTTTATTCGCCATTAAATCGATCGCCCAAATCTGTCGAGGACAGATTTAAAGGGGGCTCATTCACCTCAGTGGGCCCGATCTAAATGACAGGCCTTCAGCCAGAACTCTAAAAGAGCTCAAACACATATCCTCTGTAGCCTGACGCCGACAGAGCGAGAAGAAATCAGACCTGCTGAGGTTTGTGTTTGTTGGTTCAAGTAGCGTCAAATGCGGTTTTCGCAGGTTGCAGTTTTTGCACACAAACTGGGTCATCAAGCCGCCACAGGCTACAATCGGGCTGACAGGAACCAGACTTAAGGCAGCAGAAACACAGACAGAATCAAAACCAGGAATCGGGAATACGCCCCACCTTGACCGGCGGCCGGGTCGCTCCTGCGCGGTCAGCCAGCCAGCCAGCCAGCGCAGCGCGGAGTTGGGGCTGCCTCGCCCACCGCTCGCCAGAGTCCTGGACCTTCAGCAGGGTGTGTCGCAGTCAGGTCTTTCTGTTTCTTTACATCCGCGATATTTAAACAGCCCCAGAGCCGCTGGAAGATGCCGCGGAGAGTGTACTTTTCAGCGCAGCAGTGGAGAGGCATAGGAAGAGGAGGAGGACGCAGCGCAGGACTTCAGCCCCTTTTTTACACAACTCCGTCTGTCTCCTTCTCTCTCTCTCTCTCTCTCTCTCTCCCCCTCCCTCTCTTCCTACCCGGCTTTCCACTCCGATCAGCTGGCAGCGTGATGACGTTGCAGCCACGACAGCATAAGGCTCTGCACGAGAGGTGCACGTCACAGTCTGCGCGGATCTGACGTCTAGAAGTCCGAAACGTCGAATAACAGCCTCCAACAGATATTTTAGTTTGTCTGTCACATCTAGCAAAATACAAACAAATATCCATACAAGATAACACTTCTATGTATCAGGGTTTCTTTTTTATTATTTAGTGGCCATCAAATACATATATATTTTATATTCATTGTTGATGTTTGATGCAGAAAATGTGAACCAAGGACATGCTCAAGGGCAGAAACCAAGATACAAAGTTCAAATTTTAGCATTAAAGTTATCAATCTAAATAAAAGAAAACACAGGTCTGGGAACTGCATGGTTGAGGTATGAGATTCAGATATCAAATTGCATTCCTAAAAAGAAATGTTGGAATTTGGTTGTGGTCTCAGTCCTATTTGACATTTCAGCTCGAACGAGGCCCATTTCCTCTAAAGAGACAGACAAATTCCATCAGATTAAAGCTTGCGTGCTAAAGGCAACATTCATCATCTGACGCTAATGCTGGTTAACAATAACTTCAGATATATGCTTCATTTCTTCGCCTCTGTGCCAGGTTACAATGCTATAATGGATACAGTGGGAGCTGTTTGTTGTAACCCATTGCTTCAGTAGTGTTATAAACATCTCAGATCTGTTTTTGACTCCTCTGTTAGCATTTCTATGGTTCAGAATGAGGTAAACTTTGTCAAGGTTTTAGTTTGAACCACCGTTTGCCGCATTAGGACAGCGTCCGGGACTGTAAATGGCTTCCAGGGACATCAGCAGGTCAAGATGAACTAGTTGCTCTCTTGGCAGTAACGCACACAGACACTTGAAGGCCAGTGTCCTTCGCGCTCTCTCTAAAACCAGTCTTGTCACTTTGAACTAGTTTCTTCCTTGACACCTGACACAGCAAGCGCACACAGCAAATCACGGTCATCCTCTCGTTCCTCTCTTTAACTTATTAAAGGTAGATCCTCTTTAACCATGAACCCATTTACACTACAGTTAATTGAAATAATTTTATTTTTTGACTATAAATCATCTGATTTATCTCTAGAGTTCACTGACCTCTTTGCTAATTCCCAACAAACCAGTAACCTTCAGTTACAATGTCCTTTTGTGATGTCAAGATCATATAATGATGTAAACGTACGGTGGTGTTTGGTAAGAGTTGCTGATATGTACTTATTCACCTTTATTAGTTTAATACTTTATATTTTTTTTCTCTTCAAACAAATCCTTTAAAATGTGAGCCACATGGCAAAAGAATGCGACTCCTATCTTTTCCCACTGCCGTCTGTGACCTTGCAAGAATGAAACGTTAGCAAGGCCAAGTATTACAACACACAACAAAGTAAATAATGAATTTTAGGGCAAAGGTTGACTGAAAACATGGTGCATGATGGCTTTACATGAGCTATTTTACATCGAGGTTTCTTTTCTTTAGTTTCATTTTTTTAATAAAAAAAAACCTAAAACTAATATGTCTTTCAGAAACATCAAAAATTTCAGAAAACAAGATAATTTTATATATGTATCGACATTGTCAATCCCTTTTAAACTACTTCATTCAAGCAGATTTAATTTAAAATAAAAAAATCTATATTCACCCCTGTAGCAGGTGCATATTAGTAGATAATAAATAGTACGCATAATAAAAAGTACCTAAAGCTGTTGGCATTGTAGCAAAGAGTCGGCGCCAGACGACACAGACCTCGTGGCGCAACGGTAGCGCGTCTGACTCCAGATCAGAAGGTTGCGTGTTCAAATCACGTCGGGGTCACTTCTTTTACCTTTTCCGTCCATGCCTTTTTTTCGATATTAAAAGAAATTGGTTTCTACTACTTTATGGGCAAAACATTAAAAGTAAAAACTATTCATGCAAGACCCTATCACGTTTTTAATGGTGTCATTTTTAAAGGTGTTAAATAAAACATTTCAAGAGACGCCGTTTTCAGCCTTGCCATAGTGTGTTTTTCTTCCGGTAGGAAAATCATTGGACAATGACTGATACAGAATTTTAAAATGGGTCCACACGGTGCATATTCCTACTGGAAAAGGCATAATTATAATAAAAACATTTCTCGTTCTCATCATGCCTGCTGCAACAAACAGCCTATAAAGCACAGTTTTCAAAATGCCTTAGACCAGACGGGGTTGTTTCCAGATTGAACAGACCACTAGCTGTGTCCGGTTTCCATGGAGACAGTGCGTGATTGTGCCGCGTGTCCCGGAAGCGCAACTGCGATTAGTTAGTAAGTGAGTATTATTCAGTAAAATGTGCTTTTTTTCAGCTCTCTTATAAGGTTAATGTAAAACCTCGTATCTGCCGATGGCGTATCTGTTTCAGCACAGAGAACTCAGACGACAACATGCCAGAGGACAAAAACTGTCTACTCCTTCAGTCTTCCAGAAGTCCTGGTGAGAGAAAGAAGAAAAGAAAGAAACGAAAGAAAGCCCCCACCTATTCTTCTACAGCAAACAGAGGTATCAGTTTAATTTTAGAAAGTCTTATATTTTTAACCTTTTTTTTTTAACCTTTAACTAGGTTAATTCATGCCTTAATGTCTTCTGCAGAATGAGTGCGTAAACAAAGTATGATGAGGCCGTGTATCTGATACACTCCTATTTGATGGACTGCAAAAACAAATACAGACTGCTTCTAGGAACCATATTCTATTTATTAGAAGAGTAATACAATAAATTGTAGCACGTGTCAAAACTGCCACGTGACAGGTTAAGACAGGATTGGAATCTGGAGGGAGGGATGAAATCTTAATGCCTTCTCTTCATAAAACTGTAGAGCTGGAAAATTGATTTGAGACTCAAAGGCTGAAATTAAATTATTGTGACACGTTTTATTAAAAGCAGATCCGCCAGGATTACAGACACGGTGTTTGCTGCCAACCAGGATAGTAAGCTTTCTCCCATGAAGCTATCACATCATGAAAAATCCCTAAAAGCTCCCTTGTACTATTAATTTAGATTTGCTCAAGATTTTTGAACGATGAAAATAAAAACTCTGTGGTAGGTCAGATAAAGTTCATTGTAAAGATACACAAAAATGATCATCTGATGATGGTGGAGGATTCCATGTAGGCCTTAATAGGTCAGTAAGCCACCGGTGTCGTAGCTCATTGCCGTCACCTGCTATTATCTCTCATCAGTAATCTAATCCACATCATTGTTTGATGCTGTACATCTACCTAAATATACGTGTCCCCTCCCTACAGTCAAACCCCAGGATGTGTCCTCCCTTCCTGAGACCATCCGAGTGTCCACGCTGCCTCCAGAGCATTTGGGTGATAACACAGCCTCCAGGAGGAACAATGGGGGACATTTCAGTGCGAGAGCACCGAAGGGAAAAAAACACCTCAAGGGTTCGAAGTTGCTGCTCACGCTCACAAGCAAAACTGGTGGAGGTGGAGCTCCTGCAGATGATGTTAGCGTGCAGACCAGGGAGAGCCTGAGGTGGGAGGGAGCGCTGGAGGATCCACAGGCTGAAGAGAAAAGGCTTGAGCTGTACAGGGCCAACAGACGACAGCGCTACATCTCACACAGAGAGAGGCTCTGTTGAAAGAAGTCCAGCACGCAAGCAGAAACAAAGAGTGGAAATCTTCGCAGAGTCGATTTAAAGAGGAAAATAAGAGAGCGTTAAAGCTAAGACACAGTCTGCTTTATTTGTAGCAAAACTGCTGAGTCACAAGTACACTCACAAAACAGGCTGTTCATTTTATAGTGGTATTAAATTCAATAAAAGTAAAAAAAAAGATGCATTTGTTAAAATAAAATAGGCAAAATCACAAACCAGGTAGACTTGGCTTCCTTCAGGTGTTTCCCTTCTTCACGTTGAATGGGCTCGGTCTAATCTTAAATGGGGAATTTACACATCCTCTTCCAAATTAACCACTAAAGTTGTGGACTGCACATAAAATAAGCTAATACCAGGTCACATGATTCATGAATTAGTCTTTCCAAAACAGATGGCGGTTAGATCACATGTCTCCAGATGCTTCAACATGTGAGTCAGTGAACACACATCAGACAGGCCAGCTATGGCTGAGATGATTTTTTTTTTTTTAAACATATGAATACAAGACAGACTTCAATAGAATGTAACAGCATTATTTCCATGGTAAAAAAGAAAATCACTTTATATAGTTGACAGTATCTGCAAAACAGACTTGGCAGTCTCACTTTTCAAGCAACAGAAACGTATTTGAAACCGTTCTGTCTTTCAGTTGTCGTCAGTTCTTTACCCATTGTTACCGTGGCAACCTGTTAAAGGTGAGGACATATTTAATATTTGTTCTCACACTTTCATCGCCTGGCATTTAATAACGCTGGGCACAATTTCAGCATGTCTATTTTAAACAATAAAGATCGTAAGCTCTTTTGCAAATAAGGTGGATAATTCAGAATTCAAAACACTATCACCAAGTTTCTCTGCACGTATGTAAATACGAGAAATGGCCGGTGCGATGAGAGTCGCCCAGGATGTTTAAGTCCCACTATGTCCAGGTGAGAGCTACACTGTGGAAAAAATACGAAGAAAGTAGAGCAAAACCATGTTTGTGAATTTCGATATAAAACAGTTTACAGTTGACCTCTGTCAGAGGTTCAGAGTGATTGATGGACACTTTTTGATTATTAAAAATGGATTTAAACAAACAGTAGGGTAACTAATGGCGAACCCATGAATGATCCTGCTTTTATTCACAGCGCAGCCTTGTCGGCTAACTCTACTGGTCTTGAGGTAGAAGGCCTCCAGGTTGACACAGGAGCCCGACCACAGAAAGGCCACGTGTGCCACTGCTGCCTACAGAGTTTAGGAGCTGTCAGTGAAAAGTGCCCCACACCTGGACACAGTTAAGCCAGGCATGCTGCTGACAGGAAACGACATGAGAGAGGAGTGTGGAGGTGGCGAGCCCAAGATAACGCTAAACCGAGCAGGTTGGGAAGGGTGGGAAAACAACATTTCTTTTGTGGACCGTCAGCCTGTTTGTGAAATTATTGCTCACTGTTGTGGTGTTTTGTTGTCTGTTTCAGCATCTCTCCTTCAAAGAGATGAACCCTCTCCTCTGTTCTCCTAATCCCTCCACCGACTCACTGACCCGCCATTAAGTTCACCTGCTTTGTGGGTTGTAGAGGAAATGCAATAGAGTCATAACAAAGTAGGGATGAAGAAACACTGCATCTATTTGAGGTATATGTTGTTTTACATTGTGGAGTTCCCACCACGTCGCTAGGTGGCACATTTGAAATCCAAAACACTGGCTCCTAGATTCACGCCTTTGGTAATGTTCGTCTCCTCTGAATTGAAATTTTCATGGTGTTGAGGCTGCAAAGGTGGAATTACGGCCGTGATCAGGACAACTGCAGCCAACCCAGTTCATCAGATCTGTCAAGAAATAAAACAAAAGTATTATGTTTAACTGAAATGTGCAATAACTGGGTGTGTTGGACTTGCTTGCTTGAGTAAAGGAAAAAAGAAGTCATACGCAGGGCTCTGGACTTTATTTCATGTATGTTTGTCCCAGGTTCAAGTGCTGAAGAATTCTCATTAGTTAATTTTGTCTGTATTTACTTAAACATACAAAACATAAATAGGTGTTACATACTGGGCCTCTTCCTTCGTAATGACTTTTCCAGCGATGAGCCTTTGAGCTACTGCTGACACTGCTGGGTCGTAGTTTAGGCTCACTGCTGCTACCACTGCATCATCCCTATAGGTTAAAACATAAATATTTGATCTAAATGCATCAGCATTGTTTGCAAGCACGTCTCAACTTACTTGATGTACAACCCCAGGAACTTCTTGTCCTCTAACTTTCCTTTCACAACAATCTCTGTGTATCCTTCCCCATATCCTGAACACATAAATCATGAGTTACATTTACAGGAAAAATGAGCCATCATGGTTGTACCACAAGAGGAGGCATTAGAGCTAATTTTGCCCTCTAGTGGTGGGCTGAAGTAGGTGACAGATTTCTACATTGCACGTTAAGAGTTTGTGGATTTGTTTGACAAATTCATTCCTAATTGGTCCACAAATAGCAGGAAAAAGAAGTAAAAACACAGCAGAAAGAACGCAGTAATATAGGAGCATTACTTGGCTTAAAGGTTTAAACTGGTTTATCCAAAAAAATAGAAAATCTGCAAACTTTGTGTGTGTGTGTGTGTGTGTGTGTGTGTGTGTGTGTGTGTGCGTTCCCACCTGCGTATCTGATGGTTTTACCCAGTAGGACAGTCCAGTAAAAAGGAACTGAGCTCAGTTCAGTTGGTTTCTCCAGCATGTTCAGAGCTGCTATCCTTCCTGTAAAGTGAAATTTCTCACTAGAATGCAATATATTCGGAATTTTGGACATAGTTTTGGAGACATCAGCTCAGTGTAATGATGGCAGCTTGCTTTACTTCACTACCCTACCATGAGCTTGTGCCATCTGCCAGTGCCCGATGTTGACTGACTGGTTTTTGGCCATCGTGAGGGGAAACATGGCCACATCGCCTCCGCAGAACACCCCGGGTACGTTGGTGCGCATATACTGTGGGCGGGAGAGATGATGAGATGATGAACAGACAAATGATGAGTGATGGAGCGAACTATTAACAATGTAAAGATAATTCACAGTACAGATCAGATATGTTCAGGGCCCTTTTTTATCTCCACATTGTTTCTTTTTCACTGTACAGCTGGGTCTGTAAAACCTTAAATAAAGACAACCTGAATCTCATTAAAAATGAAGATGACCAGCTAACCTTGTCCACTATCACAAAGTTTCTCGAGTCCAGCTGTATTCTGCTGCCACACAGAAACTCCGAGTTTGGTTTGACACCTGGTGATAGAAGGAGACAAAAACTATGAAAGTATAAAATAAAAAGTTTGAGTAGTAATTTTGAGTAGTAATCCATAAAATAGCATGACATTTTAAAACCGGATGTAGGTGAGGACATCGGAATCGCTATCGGTGGCTTGAGCACCTTACGCACAGGCGCAAGAAAACTGGAATAATACTGGCCGTCAATACTCTGTGAGTAAGTTGGGTGTAAAGGGAGAAAACCTCCAAACTGCTGGAAAATATCTGAGTACTAAGAAGGTAAATGTGATCGTTGAGAGCTGGAGGTTGAACTCACCGATGCCAACGATGAAAACATCTGCAGGGAGAACTCTTGTACTTTTAAGCACCACCTCCTTCACCTTTCCGTCCTGCCCTCTGACCTCCATCACACTGTCGTTCATGTAGAATTTCACATTTTTCTCAGCCAGCATCTGCAGAAGCAACAACGTTAAAAACTTGTTCCGTCACGTTACTCGCTCTGTTTCTCTGTCTCACCTTCATCGTGACCATTCCAATTTCAGGACCCAGTGTGTTCTGGTAGGGCATCTCGCTGCTGCCGATCACAGTGATACTGGAAGCTTTGTCAATTAAATAAGATGCAATTTCCATACCTGAGAAAAAGGTGGTGAAGAAGTTACCGACGGAAATGTCAGGAAATGAATAAAGTTTACTGTATTACCTGAAGACATGAGTGTTAGAGTTTGCTTGTTTTGTTTATTTTTTTTATTAACTCATTACAGTAAATTTTGATTATTTCTCTGCATTTTTACACAATTAAATGCTCAATAAATACAATGGATTTTTTTTTTTTGTTGTGATGTAAGTGTAAATGTTGCACAGAAACAACAGTACCAACAAAAGAGGTTCCAACGAGGACGACTTTGGAGCCCATGCAGGCTTCGTGGATTTGTCGAGCGTCCTCGGGCGTCTCCAACATCTTGACATTGTCTAGGTTCATTCCAGGAACATTCAGACTCTTTGCTCTAAAATGCAATGATGACTTTATTACAGAATAATGGTGTGACGCTCTCCATAATGTCTATATTTTGTTGGTCCATATAACTAAAAAGGTAAACTTTTTAAATATTCTATTCAGCCAGTCCTCCATTAACTACTCTGGAGAGTTTCTAAGACGCCTTGGTTGGGAGTAGGATCATAATGATTATTCTCTCAAAGTCACGTCAAAGAAGCATCCACAAATAACAGATTCAAAAGAATGAATAATGCACTGTGGATGGATAAACTGAATCTAAATTCTAAACGTCTGTACCTGGAGCCTGTGGCAATGAGAAGCTGATCGTAACTCTGGACCGAACCATCGTCAAATGTGACGGTCTTCTCATTTGTGTTCACTGACAGTGCCTGCAAAGACAGCAGCACAGATCCAGAGAAACACTTCACACCATAGAAAACGCTGGACGTGAGCACAGACGTAAAAAAGAAAGAAACTCACTTCTTTCCTGAGCCACACCTCAATGTCATACTGCAGGAAAAACTCCTTCCTCCTCAACAGAATACTCTCACTCTCCACATTCATTACCTGCAGATTAGATTCAGTATAACGTGCCAAAGTAGTGAAAAAAAAAAGATCTTTTTCTTCTCGTTAATTAAATGGATGTTTTTAACGCTGCCAAACCTTGCTTAGGCGTGTTTTGTCATAAGGCAGAAGTTCATCTCTGGTGGCCATGATGATCCTACCGGGGAAGTTTTCCTGGCGCAGAACTTCAGCGCAGATCAGAGACGCAGCTCCTGCACTTACACAGAAGCATCACGTTATTAGCACTGTAAGATCAAATGACCCACCTCAGACGACATGTCCTCCAGCCCTCACTCAACCCAGCCCTGATTCTAACCGGAAAACCAAGATGTCCTCACTCAAATATACAACCTCTCTCTCTCTCTCTCTCTCTCTCTCTCTCACACACACTTACCTCCTCCTAGCAGCACAACAGTGTGTGTAAACCCTGGCACTGCAGCTCCCATAGTTTTAATTCTCTTTTCTTGCCTAAGGGTCTGGATCAAGCATAAAACAGACCTTCATGTACTTCAGAAAAAAGGCCGAATTATGCATCTTGATGTGTTTGACGTGAGGGTTGGTGAACTGACCTTTTTGTTTACTGAAACATACACTTTGCTGTTGTGAATTCTGACCTACAGAAGGAGGAAAAATCCAGTTGAAAAGGCAGCAATGCATAAAAGCAAAGCTCTGTCTTCCTGTACCTTATGACACGGTAAACTATCAATGCCGGGATACTCCTCAAGATCCCCAGTATGGACATTGAAACAGGCGCCATGCCATGGGCAGCGCACTGTGTGACCTGTAATAGCTCCTGAAAACACACACACACACACACACACACACACACACACACACACACACACACACACACAAACACAATTACATAAAATGTGGTTACAGTTTATACTGTGTTTGTCCCCTTTTACCTTTGCTGAGCGGTGCCCCATAGTGCGTGCACTGATTACCAATGGCACTGAATTTACCCTCACAGTGTGTCAGGAGCACACTGTGATGTCCCACTTCAACTTCCATCATCCTGTAGTCTCACACACACACACACACACACACACACACACACACACACACACACACACACACACACACGCGTACTAATGAGACAGCCTGGACGTTCGTCATGAAAAGAAATGTATGCAGCCTAAAATAACAAGACAAAGCTGGCAGCCTAAGGTGCAAATGGCACAAATGGCACACTGCCGTAGGACCATTGGCACAAATTAACCATTTTATTACATAACAAGCACAAAGTTAGTTAACTAGTTAATGATTGAAAACATACCGTCCGTCCTGCAGCTCTGACTCCAAACATACAGCCTTCGTCAGCTCCTCTGATGTCTCCTCCTCATCAGACAAATCATTATATTCATTATATTCTGATCACACACACGCACAGGCACACACACACACACACACACACACACATAGTGTAATGTCAGAGGGTTAAAAAAATGTACTTTAGTCATACAACAGCTAAACTATATCACATAGCCTTGTTACTCACGTGGTTTGGTCCCAGACATGTCTGAATCAGTCTAAACTCCACAAGTACATCAAACTGTTCCAGAAACATTAACCATTCTTCAGCTGCCCCAGTGAGAGTGTTTCCACATCCACAGTTAGTTTTCAACTCATCAGCTCACTGATAGGAAAGAAGTCCGTTTCCGCGTCAACTGGTCCGCCCCCAACTTCCATCCCTGACAACGGCTGTGAAAACTGGACAATTTGGGTCTGAGAATACAAAAGGGTAAAAGCAACAAAAAAGTCACTTCTGGGTGGAGGAATGACTGGTCTCTGCGATGTCGCAGGTCAGGTTGAGCCCTGTCACTGTTGCAGAGAAAAGCAGTGGCACTCTTTTGTGTTTCACAGCAGCTGTAAAGAGAAAGGCTGACAAGGCAGTCAACCCTGAATGGCCGGGCGACAAAGCCCCCACACAAAACGGGAGCTAGGTGTCATGTCACACATCCTTTCAAGCTTCAAGATGCATTAAATGAGCTAAACATGGAGCTTTACTAAAGTCAGCCCCAATTTATCAGAAACATTCCTGAAAATAATTTGATATTTGTTACATTGGTGTTGTTTGGCAGAGCGTTTGACACTATTTATTATTGTTTTTTGATAGATAATGTGTGATCCAAGGGAACACCCATAACTGGCACTTTTTAAATATCAGGAAGTCATTTATATTTCTCTGATTTTATTAGAACGGTCACTTCTCTGTATATACATTAAAAGCGGGGATATTTTTGAACCATAGGGCCTTTCTCAAAGATTATATAAATATATGTGGGACGTCCATGTTTTAGTGCAAATGTGATTAAAGATAAGATAAGGATAGATCAGTAAATCTGATTGCTTTTATTGTTTCATATGTACTTATAAAGAACAGAAGACCACACAATGGGGAAAAAGCAGGGCAACATACAAGGATGAGATAATAACTTGAGCAGCATGAACTCAGGATTGTAGACTACATCCTGATCTTCTTCTGTTGGAACAAGTTAACCAGAGTGGGGCTGTTGCAGTTTGTTGTGGTTTGAATTTCTTCTTCAAAGCATGGCAGGCGAATCCTCTCTGTCCTGCTCTCTCGCTCATTGTACGGACACACTTTTAAATGCTCCGATATGGACGGAATGTCATGGAAGCGCCATGTTTCCACAGGAGAGAACATTGTACTGAACTGCCACACCTAAAACCACAGAGTAAAATACAGTAATGTCAACAAATCAGGTACTAATTATCTAGTTTATTCCAGTGCTGTACCTTGTGTTTCACTCTCCATTTGGCTCCACCTTGTGAGTAGGTCTTCCTCTCCCAGCAGAGAGTGACCATCCCTCTCTGCTGCAGCAGCGAGGAGCACACCTGCCTCATGAGCCGGGACACCAGAGCCAGCTGGGACAGAGACAGGCTGTCCAGGAAACTGGCCACGTGACACAGCACCTCGTAGGGCAGCGAGCTCAGCGAGTCCTCCCCTCCTCCTGCACGACCTCCCCTCCTCCTCTGACCACGGAAGGCAGCCGCTGAGCTCTTGAGCTGCTGGGATGCAGCGTTTAGAGAGACGGTGATGTTAGGGTGCAGGCAGAAGCAGCCCAGATCTTTGCTGAAAGGATGGGATGCTTATTAGAGTGTGTATTTTCAGTACCAAAAAAAAAAAAAAAAAATTGGTATCTTACTTGTAGGTTACATTTGCTTCATGTGTGGAGGGTTGGAACCTTTTCTGGCTAAAGGTGCATCCCAGGTATGCCAGAGGGCATCGCTGCTCAAACCAGCCATTGACACCCATCTGGATATCAGTGTGAATGTTCCTGAACAGGAAATGGTGCAAAATATGTCAAATGACTCTTGAAAGGAAACACGGTATTATTAAATTTAAGGTACTTTATATGACTGCAGTAGAAATAAACCAACTTATAATGATTTCCATATTCCTTGCGCTGGAACATTTGCCCACAGAGGAACGTGAAAGTGGAGCTGGCCTTGTGGTGGCGGCTCGTGACGCTCTCCACCTGCAGCTGAAGGTGCACTTCCAGCGGTTTGCGAGCCGTCAGGTCACCAAGCGACGTGCTCCTCCGGAACGGAGCCGACAGGAAGTTGTAGGTTTGAGTGCCCTCGTCTTGTAAGAGGCCATCTGTGAATACGATCTCTGCAATAAGGTGCCCCCTTTGCTCCTTCTCTAAGGAGCACAGCAGAGCAGCCTGAGGGGCAAATAAAACGCACCAGTGCAATAAATGCAGCATGATAGAATGAAGAAAAAATGAGTTGTCTCTCACCTGAACTTCATCCCACACTGGAATCTCCTCCAGCCCAACGCCAAGGTCACTGGTATCAACAGCGACACTCTCTCTTTTGTAGAAACCGGGGTTGCGGATGCGGCCTTGTCTGGCAGAGAAGCTGGTTGGGATTTTAAAGGTTCGCACCGTTATAATCTTCATCGGCTCCACGTGTCCATAATCAAACTTCTTTGCAGTGGGAAAGGAGGAGGAGGGTTTGATGGAAGCCCCGTGTGCACCTTTGGCCCCACCTTTCTGGTTTCTTGATGCTGCGGCACCCATGTCTTCTAGATCTTCTTCTGCCAGAGTGGCGAGGGCTTTTTTCCCCTGCTTTGCAGCTTCCTGAGCGCTGCCTTCAGTGGCTGCCTCCTCCGTCTCCCTGCAGCCACTCTTTGCCATGCTGAACATACGCTCCCAGGCGTTATAGTTTTCTAATAATTCAGCATTCACACCTGAAGAGCTAGCAATTGCTTCTCGCTCCTCCTGGGTCAGTTCATATTGAGCCTCAATTTCATCTTCATCCTCATCTTCTTTGTCATCATGTGAGTTGAGGTCAAATGTGTTAGATGACTCCCAGAGGTGACTGCTGCCTTCCTTTGCAGCTGCCTGATCTTTTTGCTTTTTCTTCTTCTCTCTACTTCTCTCTTCCTCCTTCTCCTGCACAGTCTGAATCAGTTCTGGGAACAGTTTCTTCATTTTCATGGAGTTAAACAGGCAGTCCTGGTCTTTCAGGGCCATGGCCAGGTCCAGACCTCCTCTCTGCTCTCTTTCCTTGAGCAGGTTTTCATGTAGTTCCACGTTTGGATGTGAATGGGCATCATTGACCGGCCAACGGTTCCACTCCATGGAGCAACACACCACGCTGGCTGGACACTCTCGGAGGTGAGCCGCCCGCATGGAGCGGGGCAGGTGCAGCGGGCAGCCATACCCAGCGTTGATGCACGGCACCCTCACGTTAGGGCAGAGCAGCATGTGGTCTTCCTCTTTGCACAGGTGGAAGATGGCGCCACAGAGGAGGCGGCAGGGGATGACGGCGCAGCAGACGGAGACCTCCACTTGCGCTCTGCAGCGCCTGGCTGTAGCAGGAGTCACAGTGGACATGCTGCCTCACCCTGGGGGCCCGAGAACGATGGCTCTGGTCGGATTCAGATGGCAAAGAAAGAAAGTGGCTTGCCATGTCTACAACATTAAAATAAACATTTTCAGAGCATATTTCATCAATACAGTGATTTGATTTAGGAAGTCTGGAGCAAACCTCATCTTCTTTCTGGTTGGATGAATGGAAGTTTGAATCGAACAATAACAAACAAGATCAAAAGTGGATTTAAGATAAATGTCGAGTTGAAAAGTAAATTTTGGATAAATCTGGAAGACTAAACAAGGTAAACAATAAAAATCGCTAGAAATTAATGTAACACCTTAATATGACTGAGTGGTCTGCGACAGTGTTAAAATTTTAAACTCTTGACTTTTGATTAAAAGTGAAGGACAAGTTGTTGTTATCAGAAAACACATGACCATGAGCTTACAACTGAAATCCAACAGCCAATCGAAAATAAACCATACCATGATGCTTTAGTCAGAAAATCACGAATCTCACAGCACAAACAAACCAACAGATTCTGCAGGGTCGGACCCACGACAAGACAGACATGAACCCAGAGAAACACTCCAAGTCTGCTCCATCTTGTGTTAAAACCAAAATGTCTACGCGCGCGTGTGTTTGTGTGTTATAAATAGAACTGCCTGAAATGTTTCAGAGGTGGACAGAAACATGGTTTTGGATTACAAGCCTCCTCAGTCATGTGTCATGTCTTCTCTTCTTCTTCATAATGTGCTTAAAAAAATTATTATTTAACAGAAGCAAGCATTAACTGTGACATTAATATTTGGCACAAAGAAGCCTACTCCAGACTCAGGAGAAGACCTTTGGAAAACATTTCATGCATCTTTTGAGTCAGTGCAGGCTGAGAGGTGAGAGCTTCATTTTCCAACTGAACCTGTTGGTGTTTCTTAAAACTAATTTAACCCGCCAGTTCCAAAGCACGGAGGACAGAACACAACGTTCTAACACCGGGAGGAAGGAACAGTGGTGGCACCTTGGGAAGACCTTTTATAAAGGTTTTGATTACATTAGAAAAAAATTGAAAAATTAGAAAATGTTTCATATACACAATTGCAGACTATGTAACACACAGTCTGTACTGAATGATTCTTCAATTCGATAAATTAAATGATTTGATAAATATTTTTATAAATTTATTTTGAATCCAGGAAGCTAATGTCTTTATATGCTTTGAGCAGTGTTACCATTGTTTTTTTCTGCTGCTTGTTGTTAAGATTACATTCTGAAGGTCAGTTATCAACGTCTTAATTTCAGGGGTCAGATATGACATAAGACTCGTGAGGTTATGAAACTTTTATTCAATAAAGCCTGTAGGTTGTAATTGAATGATATTACATGTATACATGTTGCATTTTCAAGATCCAAACTGAGTGTGATCCTATCTTTGTTTATAATTTTAGTCAAATCAGAGTAATAATCTGTATGTCAAATTAATCTGTATATCCAACATGGTTTTTCTTCTTCGTTTTTTTTTCCCAATTAGAAATCAACACAACCATGGTGAGTCAGACACCTTCAGCTCTTTAATCCAAGTTGGCATCATTATTTATTTACTCTTTTGAATCCGATCAGAGCCATCGTTCTCGGGCCCCCAGGTGAGGCAGCATGTCCTGCTACAGCCGGCGCTGCAGAGCGCAAGTGGAGGTCTCCGTCTGCTGCGCCGTCATCCCCTGCCGCCTCCTCTGTGGCGCCATCTTCCACCTGTGCAAAGAGGAAGACCACATGCTGCTCTGCCCTAACGTGAGGGTGCCGTGCATCAACGCTGGGTATGGCTGCCCGCTGCACCTGCCCCGCTCCATGCGGGCGGCTCACCTCCGAGAGTGTCCGGCCAGCGTGGTGTGTTGCTCCATGGAGTGGCTTCGCTGGCTAAATGATGACACAAACCCACACGTGGATACGGCTCTGCTGGAGAGTGTGATGAAGGACCACAAGGGGCAGGAGGAGGCTTTGGATGTTGCCATGGCTCTGGTGGATCAGTCAGACCTTTACAGCCGTCTGAAGATGAAGCCTCTCTACCCAGAGCTGGTGGAGGCCGATGAGGATGATATAAGTGAGGAGGAAATGGAGGATTCTGCAGCAGGAGGAAAACTTGTCAATGATGCTGCAACCAGTGATGTTAATGAAGGTAAAATGTGAGATGGGAGCACATCAGTCACTAGACTGAAGGTCTGATAGCTCACATGAGGCAGCAGCATTTGTGTTTAAAATTTTCAATTGTTGACTATCTTTCCATACTGTAGGTTACAAAGAAATACAGTAAACTGTTGAAAATGTATGAAATGTGCTGAATATTTAAAGCATTCATTTGTGCCATTTTTGTACTCCTCCAAAGCAGCTGCTACAAAAAACAGTCTGCTTAAGGAACATGCTGATGAGGCTGCACAGAACCCTGTGGAACAACAGATTCATTTGACCAAAGCGACATATAACATGTGTGAGAGGATGTTCAGCATGGAGAAAGGTGGCTGTGTTGCTGCCGCCGCCACTGCTGCTCAGGCGACACATGAGAAAAACCCAAAATCCAGCAACAAGGTAAAGACGGAAACGCAGGACAAGACAGGGGAGAAGGAGGCTGGGGCTGAGGCCGTAAACGACCTTCCTTCACCTGACACCAGTAAAACCGGGCAGGCACCGTGGCAGGAGGGAGTGCTGGAACGTCTGAGGGAGGAACTCAGTCCGCAGGAGTACAATATGTATGTGGTGCATCATGGCCGCATGCTGGTCAGCTTTGGACAAATCCAGGCCTGTACCCCGAGGGAGAAAGACTTTGTCTATGGAAGCCTGGAGCCCATTCCAGTCCAGACACTGCGCTCCTTCAAGGTAATGATTCATATGATAAAGCTGAAAGATGATTTAATCAACGCCTGAAGGGAGACTAATAATTGGGCGGATTTGTTATTAGGTCCCTGACAGCTACCACTACAAGCGGAGGCTTCATCTGTACGACATGGCGGCGCGAGCTCAAAGTGAGTCTCGCAGCGTGGACACGTCAGACCTCGCGGTCATGGAAGAGGACTGGTTCAGCGATGAAGCAGCTGCCACCTTGTTGGGCTACGCTGAGAAGGAGGTCATGGGACACAAGGTCATTCATCGATGAACGATGCAAAGCTGAGTGTGATGTTCGATGACACGTCCGCATGGTGAGTTTGTATCGCGTAGGAATGAACTAAAATACATTTATGTTATGTGGCCTGTGCAGATCAGTGAGTCAAAGGGAGCCGACGGGCTTTATGTTGACGTGGGAACACAGACTTACTCATTCCGCTCAGCTCCATTTAAAAGCAGGACGACGCTGGCGGATGTGATGTTGGACAAACCGCTAAAGCTGCGCCTTCAGCTGCAGGCAGAAAGGGTGAACAGCAGGCACAACAGAGCCAGCTGCGTCTTCAGCTTCCTCTGTGGCCACAGCTTCCTTCGCAGAGAGTTTGCAACACATTTCAGGTCGCTATCTCAGGGGAAAAAATTCTATTGATAGGTCCCTGAGAATCTACTAAATATGTGAAAAGAGCTGGATGGGAAAAGTCTGACAAAGCATTTCAACACTTGTGATCCTTTGTAGTAACGTCCACAATGATATCCAGACATCTCTGAGCGGCTGGTTTGAGCAGAGATGTCCTCTAGCATATCTAGGATGCACTTACAGTCACAGGAGGTTTCAGCCGTCCACTCATAAAGCCACCGTCTCTTACATGTAAGCAACGAGTCTGACGCAATATTCAAGTTGAACCATGATAATAAAAAAAGGCAGTAAAGCTCCAATTACATGAATTAATATTGCTGCCATTCTGCTTCCCTGTGTCTTTTGTGCCCTCCAGTCAACAGCTGAGGACTTTTAGCTTGCGTCCGACACTTGAAGGCTCATTTTGTGAGGACACGCAGGAATCAGGAAGTTCCGGCGTCTCCTCTCCAGCTGCTCAGTCAAGGAGAGGAGGTGAGGCAGGAGGAGGGGAGGACTCGCTGAGCTCGCTGCCCTTCGAGGTGCTGTGTCACGTGGCCAGTTTCCTGGACAGCCTGTCTCTGTCTCAGCTGGCGCTGGTGTCCCGGCTCATGAGGCAGGTGTGCTCCTCGCTGCTGCAGCAGAGAGGGATGGTCACCCTCCGCTGGGAGAGGAAGACCTTCTCACATGGAAGAGTCAGGTGGAGGGCCAGACATGTGAGAGAGTCATACTAAAACTTCCAGACAATGATTTTGTGTTCTATCAGTCCCTGTGTTTAAATCCCCTCTGGTTACCCTGCAGGTTTGGGAGTTTAGTCACCTTTTCTCCACTGTGGATTCTTGGCACATGGCTGACATCCCTCAAATTTCTGCCCATCTTAAAGTCTGTCCTTATTATGAGACGTGTCTGCACAACAAGCCCGTTCCGCTTCCCAGCATGAGAGAGCTACAGGAGGGCAAGGAAGAGAGACTCAGCCTCATCAAACAGTTTACAGGAAAAGGCTGGCAACGATGAAGAATAAAGCACGACAAAGAAATGGTTCCATCTGGTGTCTGATGCCTGGTAGTTAGTATGTCTCAGCAGACTAACCTGAGAAGTTACTGGGTTGTTTTTTTCCCCTCATTGTGATGAAGAAACAATTACACAATTTCAGGATACCATCAGCTTTAATACAGATCAGCCATATAATAGATGCAGATTGTTCTAATGCAGATTAATAACCCTTATTTTAATTATTCAAGATCAGGATGACATGTTTACAGACAGACATTTGATTAAAAATACATACAATTAAATATCCTAAAATAAGTTTTAGGGTTATTGAAGTAACAATCATTTATGATTCATACAACGATACACCGTTCACGTCTGTTTTGCTTCAGCTCATTTTATTATTGCTTTTTGGTCTAATGTAAACACTTTTCGACCAACAAAACAAAGCTAAACTAATGTGGTAGAATGATACTTTTACGCGTAACCATCTATAGTAAATATATATATATATATATTATATATATATATAATTGCATTTCTTTCTGTAAGTGATGCTTTCCCTACTTCCACGGAGCTCCTCCTCTTCCTGCACACTGGCACCGGGATCGGCCGCTTTGTTGTGAACGCAGCAGCGGCTCCGTCCTGCACGTACCAGAAGGTGAGGAGGAGGTTATTCCGAGCCCTGGTTGCAGCGGGATTAGGCTCGGATCAAAGAAATGCAGATTAATCGCTGTAACAGCTCACCTACAGGCAGCCTAAGAAAAACAAATCGAGGTTTTGCGCATTGAATGTCTTTTTGGCGCATGTGTTGTTTTCAACGTCACTGCTGCATCAAGGACGGACATACCGGAGCGTTACGAGGACACATGATCCGGATCTTCCCTTCCGAATCACGGTAGGCCACAGCGGTGCGTGCAGCTTCGAGCACTGGTGCAGGAATTATGGAGGAGAACCTAAATTTGCTTAAAAGTAAACAAGACAATAGACTTGCACATAACAAAAATACTGAGTCTTGCAGAAATAAGCACAGTCGTTGTGGTTGTAATAGAGGTGCAAAATAAACATGTATGCATTTTTCTTCTCAAATCGGTCATCCTGCAGGAGAAATCACCCTTCAGCTGCCAACGTCTGTGTGCAGAGACAGAGCCATGGGTGAGAGGAACCTGGAGCAGCAGGTGGCCAGTGTGGGGAGAGGGATCACCTTCCTGAAGCAGGAGCACCTGGCCATGCTGACCGGCCTGCACCTGGAGATCACGCACCTGAAGAGGCGCTGTCATGGTGAGCCTTCCTACTGCGGACCCGCTGCTCTCCACTCCTCTGTACTGGATCTGTCTGAGCCACACGTGTCTGTGTTGTTACAGAACTAAGCTGCGAATTGGATTCCAGGTTTCCTGACAGAAACACTGGAGGTAGGACAGTATGACTCCCATATTATGAAGCCCATGTCCATCGACCCCTGTTGGTGGGCTGTAGTATAGGCCACAAATTCCACACCATAACAATGAACAGAAAGAGTATATATATTTTACTGTAAAAAGGGACGACCTGTCATTTTACATATTTCCCATCAGAATAATGTTCCTTCTGTTGTCTGCTTTGGCTTTATTTAATTTTGGGCTAGCGGTGTGTGCCCATGTTCCAAATGAAACTTGGCAGCGTTTACACATTTGTTTTTTTGTCCATTCATGAATGTACTCTAGAGGAGGAAGCAGAACTGGCTGCACGGTGTGAGGCTGCCGTGCGTCTCTTAGAGGACCAGCAGTGCATGATGGTCGCCGTGCGTGGGGAGCTGCGGGCCGGCCGGGCCAGAGCGTCAGCCCTGGGACGGAGCCTCAGAGAAGAGGAGCGGAGTTTCCTGGAGGAGCTGAAGCGCAGGAGCCACAAGATCACGCTGCTCAACCGAGAGCTGCAGCACCAGAATGTCGTCACCATGAGCCTCTGCAATGAGTTGCAATCCGCACGATTAAAACTGTTCCGACAGCGGCACAGCGCAGAGACGGCTGCGGAGGAGGAGGAGGAAGCAAGGGGGAACGAGGAGGAGGAGGAGGAAGATGAGGAAGAGGAAGAGGATGAGGGTGGTGATAATGAGGATGAAGGTTCGCTGTGGCTCTTGTCCCCACCCCCGCCAGCCTCCCCCCACCTCCCAGAGGCGAGTCAGAAGGGGCGTGTCAGCAGTGTCAGGGAGGAGAGGGTCCGAGCTTGTGTCCCTCGGGAGAGAGTGACATCACCTCAAAGGCCACACCCTATGCCTGACCCTGCCCTCTTTTTGGTGCCGCTAAGATACCGCCTCCTTCGCTTTAACCAGCCAATCAGAAGACAAGACGGAGATGGGCTGGAGGATGAATGGGAGGACATAGAGGACATCAAGGTACACAGGAGGGTGGACATGGGAGCAGGAGAAGGAGAAACTGCATTGTGATGCTGGTGATCAGACAGTGATGTCTTCCATCAAGTCTCAGTTAACCTGATGTGGTTGTTCTATAAAATGGTACCGACTGAAGAAGTGGGGCTTTCTGTAGGTTTCAGGATAGGTATTTATAGTTAGGTGCACGCATGTGTGTGTGTGTGTGTGTGTGTGTGTTATTAAAGTCACACATCAACTTAAAAGGCCCCATCACTGGATCAGAACATAAGGACCAGCACAACTGGACTTTCCTCTGGATGCCAGTTTACTTGAACACTGTTGATCACAGCTTTTGCCCATAATTAGTAGCCTTGTCTGTGTTGGTGTGAACATTTACAGCCTCTAAAGTGACCCCCTGCTTTTTCACGGCACTAGTTGTAACCCAGGGTAGGAGCATCACTTCTGAAGGCCTTGATATATTTTGTATGATTTGCACTTTATTAAATTCATGCAATGTGCCTAGTAATGGCCTAGTAATCATGGCGTGAAATTGTCTGTTTGTTACTGCAGATATACTGAATTTGTACTGTTCAAAAACAGCAGAAATTTACACTGCCAAATGACACAAATAGCTATTTAGACCATTTGTTTTCCAACTATAATATGATGACATACTGATTTTCCATTAACTAATACTGTATGTATCAGTAACAACAAGAATGTTTGAAAATGAAATGCAGCACTGCTACAGGTTCCAGGTTGGTACTAAGACATAATGGGCTAAGTTTAGTTGGTTAGCATGTTAATCTCAGTCAATTTGTCTGCAGCCATGCACAAATATTAATACACATGGAATCAAATAACTCTCACGAGCTGATCATTTTAGTTACTTAGCAAACTTTGACCCAAAGAGTTTGATAACAGAAGTAAATTTTATTTTTCTGTTAGAAGCATTGGTGGAATTAATGTTTTAGTATCTAGAAACTATTACCCACATTTGAAAATAGGCCTACCATGCAACAATATTGACCCATTAAGGGCTGTCTTTTGGACTAAAAATGCATATTATTGCTCATTTAATGTTAAAAACTAAATTGCTTAATGCAAGTTAAAAAAATGGTAAAGCTACAACTGTCACAGTGCTTATTCAGTTTGAATAATTACACAGTTTAATAGGGCTAATATGCACATGCACTTGTCTCCTAGCAAATGTCCCATTTCAGAATGTTCCCACAGTTGTCATGGACCCGTGCACAGACTGTTAACTTGTCTCTGCAGCGCTACCATGACAACCGGAGAGTGGTGTTCTAACTTAAGCCTGAACAGAACAGAGAGAGAGAGAGAGAGAAACTGCAGGGATGTTTGGGGGAGAAATGGGGGCCTCTGTGCCCTTGCACATGCTCACATTCATGGTTGACAGACTGCCTGGGCTGGTGTAACTACAGGAAGTTACATCATAAACAGCTGAGCGGTTGCCCTCTTCTGGACATGGGTGGGTACTAAACGTGTGAATGTCAGAATAGAGGGCCTGCGTGCTCTCTCACACCTCCTCGGTACCCATGAAGGACAGACACACTCATGCTCTGACACTGTTGTTGAACGTGGTGTCGCAGCAAGGACGGGGGAGCCTCCCTGAAGAGGAAAGCCTCTGATTTCTACAGGATACACAGCAGATGACAGCACACTTGTAGTCTCTTTTAACACCAGCTGGTAAGGCCCACTGTTTGGTTAGAGGTAGAAGGTACATTAATTTGTTTAGTCCTTAATATACTCCATGATTAACCTGCTATGTTTTGCTTGGTGTACTTATTCCAGAGTTTGTCTTGAAAGATTGACTTTTTCTTTCCCCTGGAAGGTGACACCGCTGCAGGAGCACTTTGTAATCTTCCTGCCGTCAGCTGTTGTCTAATGCTCTTTAAGCCGTTTGCTTTGGCACGTGCCACACAGACACAAATGCAACAGTGGCGGAAGGTTGAAGTCCTGGTTGCACAGAAGATATTCTGGCTTTTCACAACAGGATAAAATACAGGTGAGCAACATGTTCAGTTACTGTGCTGAGGAATGATGACCTGCCACAGGTCAACAGAGAGAACCCATTCTCTCTTTGCTGATGTCAGAAAATGCTGAAAATGTTTGGCCCTGTGTTTGCTAAAATTTGATTCAAAAGGAATGCTAATTTATAAATGCTAACACTGTTGTGACAGTGACAGGTAATGGCCTCTGGGCTTTTGTTGTTACCTATGATTTTTTTTAATTTCTTGGCTGAAGTTTCTAATGTCACACGACCATCTTTTTGCCTTTCAATCTTGTACAGTTGAGAGCTTCATGCACAGAAGCACCATGGGAAATGTAGTTCAATGCTGCCCCACTTTTTTAAACTACTTTAAGTGTAGCGATGCGCTGGTTCAGGGAAAACCGGAAAGATCCCCTCTTCTCTCCAGCGAAGAAAGTGATTGTGATTTACCCAGCCTGCCAGAAGTCACAGAGGAGGATCTATCACCCGGCTCCTCAAATCTGACCCTGGAACCAGGGAACTTCCTGTTTCCTGACATCATTCTTAGCAGCAACCTGGGAGGGGATTTGACTCTAGTAGAGCCAATGGTGTGCCTGCTGGTGTCCGAGGAGGAAGACGGAACGAGGGTAGGTGAGCCAGGCAAGGAAGCACGAGGGAGGAGCAGACAAGGGCGTTCTGAGTTTGAGGCCCAGACTGAAGTGGAGATGCACATTGGTATGGGGGTCAAGACCCAGACAGGGTTTCAGGGTCACTCAGAACTGTTAATGCACCATAATCCATCCATGGAGAGAGAGGTGGAAGAGGTGGAAACAGATACACAGCAGCACACACAGCCGAAGCTGAATGCGAAGGTGACTGTGTTTACTGAGAAAAACTCTGACTTTATGCAGCAACAGAATTCAAATTTTACCTGTGCCGGCCCATCTGTAGCCATGGAGATAGATGAAAGAGACAGTAACACTGAGAATTTTAAATTTGCTGGAACTGTGGATGGCAGGTTGGGTCAGAAAATTGTACAAACAAGAAGCAAGCATTTGTCTGAGAGACAGACAGCAGATCAGATTAAAGGATCAGGAAATTTGCACCAGTCGAAGAAGACAGGAGTCAATAACAGGACGGGTCTGTTCGAGCTGGAGGATGGAGCTGGGATGAGGAGCATGGCTTTGGTCTCACTCGACAGGCTGTTTCTGACGGGACAACGCCACAAAAGTAAGTGGATTTATTTGTTTTTGCTGTTGTAATGCAGTGATGAACCGGTGATCTGTCCAGTAGACGTAACAGAAAACATTCATTTGTTTTATTTTTGCTCTTACCGTCTCCTTTTTTTCTGTTGTCATCAGCTCCTCTCAGTGACACTGAAGAAAGCAGAAACGACAGCCTCCATCAGCGTGTTGATCAAAGCATCCATGACTTATCTGATCCTCAGAATTCCACTTTTAATGTCAGGATTCAACCACCTGCAGTAGAAAGCTTTGAACTTCAGGTTGGGATGTGTAACATTTGGACTCGATCATATATATATATATATATATATATATATATATATATATATATGCAATCGTGTAAAGAAATGTCCTCTCCTCTCTGTGATCAGGTTTCGGGTCAGATGCTGGTGGGGGAGCTGCACCAGGTGCTGATGGAGCATGAGATCACCTGCCACCGCACATGCTTCTCTCTCCGGCTGGGGGACGTCCCGCTTGACAGCCACACGAAGCTGTGCTCCATCCAGGATGGAGCACTGATCAAGGTGGAGGAGGGTAACTGTCTCAGACTGTTTCACACTTTCATCCTTCCTGTTGGAGGTTGTTATTAACAGCATCTGACACCAGTTTTATGATATAATGCATCATTAACAACAATTTTGATGATAATTTAATACATGCATTAAACCACCATATTGTAAATTGTGCTTCTCTTTCTCTTCATCTTGGCTTTGTGTAATATTAAAATTGTCTCTTCCTCGTCACAGAGTTGTACTCAGTGCGTGACGCTCATCTTCATCTTAGACATCTACGGGATCTTCTGAGGAGCCTCGACCCTGCAGATGCCTACAATGGAGTCAACTGCAGTTCTCTGTCGTATCTCAGCTTTTACACCCAAAGAGACAAAGGTGAAGTTTCTTCTTTATTTCTTCACATCAGGTTTTGTCTATGATGTGTGTCAATCATCCCCCCAACCTCACCTTCCCATTTTCAGATATTTTCAGTGAAGGGGGCCGGCGAGCTTCTGTAAATGAGTCTGTTGACTTCAGGCCTCCAGAGTATGTTTTGCCCAGCTCTAAGGACCGTCCACTTACTCCACTGCAACCCTTCAGAGATGACAGGAAGGTGAAATCAGCTTTTTGGACATGCAGGATGTGATTAAAACCACGAAATCAAGCCCGTCTTCAGTTATAATGAGACGATGTAGTATCATTACAGCCTATACGGTGCCTAAAGGTGCTGAGCATGAGCAGCTGGAACCCCCCTCCAGGAAACAGGAAGATGCACGGAGACCTAATGTACCTAAATGTCCTGACTATTGAGGACAAAGAACTCAACATTACATCCTCGACTCGTGGTTTCTACCTTAACCAGTAAGTGTTCATCTCAGCAGGGTCCCTGGCTCTGCTTGAAGCTGTATTATCTTCGGTCGGTTGCTGCTAAGAATAATATCAGGAAAGAGGAAGTTCTCTGGTTCCAATTTTTTTTGCAGATTATTGTATAAATAACTACAGTGTTTGTTCTGCAAGTTTTCATGTCATGATTGATTGCTTTAGGTCAACTGCCTTCAACTTTAATCCCAAACCGGCAGCTCCCAAACTTCTCTGCCACTCTCTGGTGGAGCTGCTGAGTCACGTCAGTCCTGCTTTCAGGAAAGCCTTCAGTGACTTCCAGAAGATGAGGTAAGCCAACTCAAATAAAATGAAAAAGAAAACAAAACAAAATATCTCTTTTTGAAAAAAAAAAAAAAATCTCTTATCGCTTGCTGTGAAATAGAGTTCTGCAGCACCTTTTTGAGCGGACTGCAACACCTTTCCAGATGTTTACTTGGATTGCCCCAGCGGGAGACTACAACCTGGATTGTGTGCGAGCCGAGGAAATGCACATCAGCCCTGTAGGCCAGGAAAAATACCCAGCTGGGCAGGTTGTAGGCTCAAACTGTAAAAACAATTGCAGAATATGTGGAACATCCATACAGACACTGATGTTTCAGAGTACATCAGAGGCTAAGTAGTGACGCTAGCTGTGGCGCTGATACCGTAGAGTCGGGACTGGAATGAGGAGCTGCAGGCCTGTAGGGAACTCTCCAGGCACTCCTTTCAGGAGCGCTTGCACAGGGAGATGAAGATATTCAAGGTGAGACCACCATCTTTTTGCACATCTGTATAGCATAAAGAAATGTTGTGCAAATGCGAGCAAACACTTCCAAAGACTTTTGTCTTTTGTCCGTAATGATGTAACAGATCAACAGTGACTTTGTTGGAGCTGCAACACGAGGGGCGGTAGCTGTTATTGATGGTAACATCATGCCGCTGAACCCTGCAGAGCCGCCTCACATGCAGATGTTCCTCTGGAACAACCTGTTCCTCAGCCTGGGGTTTGACGTGTCTGATCACTACCAGCCTCTAGGGGGCAACAGTGCTGCTCATGCTGCTGCGCTCTGTGACCTGAGGGGAGCACAGGTAGATGAGACAGAGGTCCTCACTCTAATCTGCGCCATTTAAAGTAATGCAGTATTAAAACTAAAAGTTTATGTAACTATAAATGTTTCCTTGCTTTTTAATTTTCACTATTATATGAACTGAATTGTCTCATGTCACAGGCCTATGCAGATGTGGATGTAGAGGGTTTATACACACTCGGAACAGCTGTGGTGGATTACCGTGGCATCCGTGTCATTGCTCAGACAATAGTTCCTGGTATACTGGAGAAACATCAGGAGCAGACTGTAGTTTATGGCTCCAATGACTATGGAAAAACTGTTTTTACACATCCAAGGTAGTGAAACATTAAATGCTTGGCACTTATTTAAACGTGCAAACAGGCAAGCTTTAATTTCCTCACTAATGTTCCAGGTTTCTGGAGCTTTTGGAAAAGACATGTAAACCTCTGAGAATTGAACGCCACCAGGTGCTTGACCACAACAACATGCAAGTTGAGCTATGCTCTGGCATTGAGACCAAAGGCATCCTGGGTAACGACAGCAGACCCTACATCTTGGATTTTCTCCGGACTTTTCCACCTGATCTCAACTTCCAGCTCTCAGACACAAAGGTTGCTAGGGACGTTCCAGAGGAGTGTAGCAAGTTTGGTTATCCACGATGTCATCCACACAGCCTGGCCAGCCTGAGACCAGAACTGATGGAGGCCTTCATCCAGCACAGGTGAGGAGGAGGAGGTTTGGTTTTCTATAAAGCCAGCAGTTGGAACCCATTTTTTCTATGCATTGAACGGTAAATAGACAATAAGTACTAGATGCAATAAATTAAGAATACATGCTGTACATAGTGTATACTCCTACTTGATATATATATATGTTGCTAATCTGTCCATATGAGGACTGTTTGTGTTCTCTGTTGTAGGTTTGAACTTTATGTGAAGATGGTGTCTCAGGGTCTTGAAAAACTGAAGGAACGACATAAAGAGATGAGTGAAGTGCAGAGGACCAGAGATGCAGCTGCAGATGCTGCTGAAATGGGTGAAAAACATTGTATTGTCATCCGCAGATTGAGTGTGCTGTGTTATCGGATCAAGAATCACAGCTTTCTAACTTATTCACTGCCAAAAACGTTCATATTATCTATTGGTGCTTGTCCAGGGATGTGGAGAAGAATATATTAGCGGATTTGTATTGTTCCTTCACTAATAAGGCGTTCTCTTTTCACTTTTGCAGGATTTCACAGAAGAAATGTGATTCGGGATGCTTGTAAAGCTGTCGGATCTTTGAGTGAATCCTGCTTTGACATTCGCTTCAATCCAGATGTTTGTTCTAAAGGTAATAACCATACTTTAATCATGCTTTCATCTATTATATACTGTATTAATAATACTGATTAACTCTCCCGTGCATTTGGCTGGTGAATTATTTACATTTAAATGTGTTTAAAATCCTCCTTTTTTTCTTCCTCTTTCTCATGAACCGTGGTAGAAATTTTCATTTATTTTATTTATGCTGCAGGTGTTCGCTTCCCCTCTGAGTCTGTTGCCCAGGTTGCCAAACAGAGGCTGCTGCTGTGGGACGTTGCAGCTTTTCTGTTGTCTCATCAGATTCCAGCGGTGGTGAGAATCTTCTTCTGAATGAGTACAGGATTCAAAAGATGGGATCTGTCTTGATGCAGCCCATGTGTTTGTCCTGGTGGTAGCTGAAGGACTTTCTGGACCACACGGCAGTCCCGATGGATGGCCTAACCCTGACTGCGGCGCTGCATGGGCGAGGCGTGAATGTCCGGTACCTGGGCACCCTGCTGATGGAGCTGGAGCGGGTTGAGGAGAAGGGACGACTCAGCCACATACAGGTTGTTACTGCTGTAACTCACGACCGACAGCTTGCTTTTATATCTACAGGATTTCCTTTTGAATCGGGCTCTTTTTCTTAGAGGATTTCTCTCAGTGAGATCATCATCAGAAGTGCGAAGCATATTTTCCGGGCCTTTCTCCAGGTAAAATGTGCAAACTGAGTCAAGATAAATGAAGATTAATAGCTTCGAGTGACTTTTATGACATGATTTTTTCCAACAGGGTGTGGATCCTGCAGCCCTCTCCGCTGCTGTCAGTCATTTCCTAAACTGCTTCCTCAGCTCCTCTCCTTGTTTCCTTGACTCCTGCTCGGACGAGCTGGCATCTCGACGCAGGAGCCGCCGCCGCCGGAGCCACAGGGGTCGAGTGGCCTCGCTGAAGGACAACATGTGGAGTAAGCTGACCCCCACTGAGCTTTGGAGCAGGATCAGAAGTGAAGCCAGAGATTATTTCCACTACACGATAAACAGGTGTGTACGGTGGGGGTGTTTGGGGGTGGTGTGTAGGATGTTACAGTCATCCTCTGTTTCAGTGAACGTATCGATGGGGTTGTACAGACACATGGCCTTCAGAGGACCTCCCTACTGAGAGAGATCGCTATCAAAACAGGCATCCAGGTCAGACATCAAGCAGGTTATCGTCATGTATAAATATAAAATATGAAGATTATTCTGAATGAAACTGTTGTGTTTAAAGCACTTTTCCTCTGTCTTCAGGTACAGCTGAGGGAGTACGTGTTTGACTCCAGACACAGGCCGACCTTTGGTGAGGAAGACGTCATCAACATGTTCCCTGTGGTCAAACATCTCACACTTTCAGGAACAGAAGCCACTGGGCTGGTGCAACGTGCACGGGTTCTAATTCACCAGGGTGAGAAACAAATACAGCTGAGGGTGTCTACGCAGTCTGTACGCTGCTGTGGTCTGCATAAGTAAAGTTAATCCGTCTGGATTCATATAATAAACAGTATCGCATGCTGCTTTTTTGAACGTTGATTATCTGCAGCGTTTTGTATTTGTTCAGGGCTTCTGAAAGATGGTTATGAATTGATCAGCCAGGCTCTGGCTCTGTTTGTCAGAGTATGTGGGATCCTGCACGAGGACGCTTGCATGTGCCTGCGTCTCCTGGGACGACTTAGCTACCTCATGGGGGAATACCCAGATGTAAGTTCATTCTTGGGTCGACCTTTGGTGGTTTTTCAGATCACGCTAAATCAGTGAATCCTGACAGATTTCTGGTTCTTGAATTCCCCTGTGTCTCCCAGGCTCTGACCCACCAGCAGAAAGCTGTAATGAGCAGCGAGCGCCTCCAAGGAATTGACCATCCGCAGACTATACAAGACTACGTGAGTCTTTGTTGATCCACAGACAGAAGATATCTCAATGAATCCATCAAGTCTCATCAGACAGATGTGTTCTCTGGTTCAGACTCACCTGGCTCTGTACTGCTTCGCTGAAGGCCACCGCTCCACAGCCCTACAGCTGCTGTATCGAGCCAGATACCTCACCCTGATCGTGAGTGGAGAAGATCACCCACAAATCATAGCACTGGACGTAAGTGAGCCTCTTGATCCAGAATCTAAAGCTGGCAACGTGCTCCAAGATGTGACATTTCAAAATGACCCTTCACTGATGTTCCTGCTTTCCTCTGCATCAGAGTGTGCTGGGCCTCGTTCTTCACGGACTCATGGAGCACGAGCTGTCGCTGACGTTCCTGAAGAGCGCTTTAATTTTAACCTCGAAATACCACGGTTCCACTTCCTTACAGTATGCGCATTGGTGAGAGTGTGCCATCATCTTTGCTGTAGAAGTAAATTAAAAGAGCATATTTCTGAAATGTTCCATCTGTCTGCTTGTCCATATCTTTATTTCTTTTCAGTCATCATCTCCTCGCTACTGTGTATGAGAGTAAAGGAGATTTGCAGTCAGCACTACAGCATGAAAAAGAGGCATATTCAATATATCACAATCAGGTATGATGTAAAAATTGTATCTCTGTATTTGCTGCTTTATATTTGTGCTCTTGGCTGGTAATGTTCCTTTCTTTCACATGTGAAGGCAGGACAGGAGAGCAGAGCTACACAGGAAAGCTCAGAGTACCTGAGAAACCTCATGCAGCCGACTGTGAGCCTGCAAAAGGGCACCGAGCATGTCAGCAACACAGATCTGACTCCGTCGACAAAGGTATGCACACTCTTGCGAAAGCAAGAATACACATAATACATGGTACATGAATTTCTGGCATGTTTCTAAACCCTGTTTATTTTTCAGTTTTCCACATCCAGCCACCTGATGATCCTTCAGCAACTCAGTGTGGCACTTGGAATAATTCAATTAGGGTGACGGGCAAAGGTGGTTTTTAGAAGGTATGTCAATTGTCTAATAATTGTTCTGAATGTGCATGTGCTTTTTCTCTTTAGTATCCAAGAAATTACAGACCTGGGGACTGCAGCGCAAGAAACCGGTCATATGGAAGAAATTAAGTGAACTCCAGACACAGACTCTGTCAAAAAATATGGTGTTTGTTATGTCTGCAGAATGCAACATTAAAGTTAAATCCTAGAAATTAAATAAATCTTACACAAACACCGTTTATTACTTATTTTGAGAAAATACAGCTTTATTGCAGTTTGCAATTTTTCCACTCGATGTCGCAACTGTGCCACAAACCTTCAGAGCATGACACAACTATATATGCGAATTTTTATATAACACCTTGATATTTATTAACAAATCTTCCAGTTTCATTCATAACAAGAAAACAACGAGCCAATAGGCGCAAAATCGGTGTATATTAGCTTCGCTTTTTGTTTTTCTTTCTCTTAAATTATTTCTCACGCAACAAAAAAACGACCTGACTTGTCTTTAAATGACAACACTTTAATATTCTACTGCTGATTATAATCTCACTGATAACACCACTGCTTTATAACCAGATTATTTAGCAACTTGTCACCATAATAATTACAATGACGTGTGCGCTGTCACTAATGACGTGAGGCTTGCACGCCGTGCGTCCTCGCTCTCGTCTGCGAGCGCGCCGCCGACACAGATTGCGACCGTTAGCTGGGGCCGGGCAAATGCGGAGGTACCAAAGAGGAGAAAAAAAATATCTTGACCGACCGTGCCGGGTGATGCGAAAAGTCACAATATCATAGCAAAGTCAGGCTCTATGATCGCATGTTTAAACGTTCGTCTGGATACGAAAATGATATTTCCTAAAAAAGTGAGTAAGCGTTCTACGCACGCGTGTGTTTGTGTTTGGGCACTTCGAAAGACTTGTTTTTTTGACGACGAATTACCTGCAGTGTCTGCGTTTTCCTGTTCCCATCTCAAAATGGCGGAGAGGCCTCAAGCTAAGCTAAGGTGCAAAGTTGCTGTTGACTGCGCTAAAACAAAAAGTAGCTGTTATTCCTACTCATCTAGATTTACTGTTTGACTAATTACGATGACGTCTCCGCTGCCCGGTTAATTTTTTATTTAAAAAAAGGCACTTGTTGAGCTAGCCTACACATTAGGCTAATGCTAGCCGTGAATGTTTGTAGAGGTTCTGCTAATGAGCTAACGAGGTACGTTAAGAAGCTATGCTAACCTAGATGCTGTCAGGTTGCTGCCATATTTCCTACATCTAATAAATGTCTTTTGATGTGGCCATAAAATTAATCATTTTAATTTCTCGACTGCACTATGTAAAATGTTATGTCAATCAGAACAATAGTGTTTTGCCATGCCGACATTCTCTTTCATCAAACTTAAGTTAACATTACACGTATCTTTCTTTGCTATTCATAGACGTGCTTGACACTTATTTTAATCAGGTGACATGTCTTTGACACTTGATGGCATATTACAACGCTCTCCTTCCTGCTTTCCTAATATCTGTCTGTGAAAATGTAGTCTGTGTGGAAATTGTCTGGTTCGGGTGCTGTCTGTTTTCGTGCTAAGCTAATGTTAGCTGGAAAGGGCGTTGCTGAGCCATTGCTGCAACTTTGCCCTTGTGGGCATCGAATCTAGGAGAGGCGTCACCCATGCTATATTTTCAGATGATTGTCAGTTTTAAAATAGGCGAGCCACTATAAACAGCTGATTTCAATCGATTGAATGCATCGACATCGCAATTATCGTCACGCTAATCTGTCATGTTTTGTGGAGTCACAACCAAGATCGGGTGGAGACGTTAAAGTGTCGATTAATCTGACGTTAAACCAATCATAGATCACTGTGCGTTTTTAATTGAGGGCTTTTTAATTTGCCAAATTGTTTAATAAAATTAAGTAACTGGTAAATCGTAGCTACTACAAATGATCACAAATCAAAGTGTAGTTTTAATATACGGTGGTACAAACGCATACATAAATATTTTAATTTAATTGTACAATTCTAAGCCATTTTTCGCTTCTGCTGTATTATTCTTGAATTATTTCTGTCCCGCCCATTGGAAATATGTAATGTAAATATGCACAAACTGAAAATTTGAATAGAATTTTAAAAATATTTTTTCACTGCCAAGTCACAGCACTTTGTACCTGCTTTGTTGACATGTGTAGTGTTTTTTAAGATTAATTAACCTAAATATTTTTTGTTGTGCAACAGCTTTTCCATCATAATAAATCACAAAATACATTCCAAAGGCTAACAATATAGTAAAAATGTATCATTGGCAATGTGGTATATACGGTACTTATTTTCTTCATAGGTCACCAAAAGAAATAATGGTATTGTATCTGCTCCCTAGCCAATTGTGCTACTTCTAAATAATTTTTAATTCAATAAATAACTTCACAAGAGGTCACACTAAATCTTGTTATTGTACACTATACAAACTAATGTATGTGTTAGATTTCTCTCACTTGTTTTTGAATTTATGGTGTCCCATAACTGTCTAATTCTAACTAAATTATTATCCTCTCATACTCACTACACTACCATTTTATCACCTAACTATTTATTTTTCCCATCAGGATGCTTGTAAATTTTTCAAGATGATGTTGGATCACCTTGTCAGTGCCAAAGCCAGTATAATCTGCCACTCAATGGTGTGTTGACCTGTGGGGGAAATTATCTTTCACTGGGTACAAATGAGCAGTTTTCTGTCATACATTTTAGTTCTTTATTTTTTTTTCTCCCATTGAAGCCACATATAAGGCCAGTCATTGCGAATAAACATGAGTCTGAAGATTTCAAAGCCATTTCATTTTTAAAAGCACTGATAAGTGTATAGGTAACAGTGGACAGGACTTTGAACGGTTTGGATTGATTTATGATTAGCCAAGTTCCCTCTGGTCAGCACTTACTCCAGATCATTCATAAAACTCCTGAGCACTGTAATTTACCTGCTGCTGTCATTTCTGTATCCTAAAATATAATAAAATACGGGAAGGTTTCCATTTCAGCTGCAATTCTGCTTCTGGTGATGTAAGGGCCTAAAGATGCAGTAGAAAAGTCCTTCTGGTTGCATAAGAGTGTTGAGTTGGTTAGTTTTACCAAAAGGCTATTTTTGCACTGTGCTGAGCATGCTGCTCAACATAAATCACTAGTTCTGTAACGTCAGAGCAATTTATTATGTTTTCGAAGAAGAGAGTTCTTTCTGAGGCACCTATGGGAATTCACTCTGTTCTCGTTTGCTGTGCTTTTCCTAAAAGCAAATGTAAGGAAAAAATGTAGATCATCTTCTTAAATCAGTCTTTACAGCTGAGAAGTGGCCACACGTAACAGACGGCGAAGCAGGCAGCAGTAAACGCCAGGGCGGCTTGGCGTGAAGGTCCTCTCTCAGTGTCTGGAGTTGACCTCGTTAGCTGCATCCAGGCACTTCCTTACGGTGCAGTGTCATCTGTACTCAGGACTTGTGGCCTTTATCGCTCAGGAGCAGACGTATGCACGCACAGGCTATAGGTCGTCTGCTCTGGCCACTAAGCAGCTTAGTGCTGTTGTGGGCTCAGGTGCCAGCACGGGTAAAGCCGAGGAAGAGAACACTCTTATTAGCTCCACAATACCTGAATGTTGGTTTTCAGTTGCCTACATGTGCTTTTAGACTGTTTTTCTTTTGGAATAGTCACAAGGATGTCAAAACCCAAAAAACTTCTTTTAATTGAGATAAATGCTTCAGTTATTCTATATAGTTCTAGTCCTATTGAACAAAATGGCCGGTAATTTAAATTCTTTCATTCATTGTCTGTGTTCTTTTCCTTAGATGATGGGCAAATTTGATCAGTGAGGAAGATTTGGCCCAGCAAACACTTGTGGATCCTCATACGAGCCACTGACTGAAAGCACCATCTCAATTTTCCCTCCTTCTCTTTGGCACCGAGCTTTCCACTTTTTATTCTCCAAAGGAAGAACACCACTGAGAAATCTTCCAGCTCACCAGCATTCACGTTCCTGACAGAGTTCCCAAGCACATCGCCCTCATCTCCCCATCAGGGAGAAAACAGCAGCCGCCATGGTGCTGTCGCAACGACAGAGAGATGAACTGTGAGTGCCTGCATGCAAATATGTGGGTGTGCGGGGTCATTACAGATGCAGAGAGAGAGAGAAAAGCAAAACATTGCTAAAATTGTCATGTGGAGGTTCGATGCTGTTGTGAGAAAGTGTGCTCCTTAACGACAATCGCTGAGATGTGAAGAGATGTACCATGTGCTTCAAGTCGCTCCACTTGATAGCTACTTAGTGAATATTTCATAACCCACATGACAGAGCAAAGAAATGAGGGGGAGGAGGAGCGTAATATGATGGCTGCACAGTGGTCAGACCTGGTTAAGCAGAAAACACCAACAAGCTTGACGCTTCATGTTTGTGCAGTAATCACTCAGGTTCTCACGTGAACCGGTTCACCTTCTCCCTCTTGTGAAGCCAGGTGTGTACTGCTAAGTTTTAATCAAGAGTGGGATAAGAGCTTCTCTAAAAATAATTATTTTGTCTTTATAAGAGGTTGCTGCTTAAAAGAAAATGAACTGAATTTCTCCTTCCTCCAGAAACCGAGCTATAGCCGACTATCTTCGTTCCAATGGCTATGAGGAGGCCTATTCCACCTTCAAAAAAGAGGCAGAGTTAGACATGGTAAGGACAGAAAAGTGTTTGATTAAAGGAGTGTTGAGCGTTTCTTATTGCCTTCTTTTTCTCCAATTGTAGAATGAAGAGGTAGATAAAAAGTATGCGGGGTTATTGGAAAAGAAATGGACTTCGGTCATCAGATTACAGAAAAAGGTAAGGATATCCAGATGGCAAGCTCGGCAGTTGACGTGTAAGACAACAGGGTTATCAACAGGTTATTAGAAGACTCAGGTGTATGTATGTAGAAGTGGTGAAAGGTTCGGGGGCCTCTGAGATCGTGGAGAAAGCCCCTCAGCCAAGCCTACTGTAGAACTTTTACCAGTGACTTAAAACTGCTGCTTTTCCTCTCCTGTGCCTCAGGTTATGGAGCTGGAGTCAAAGTTGAACGAAGCAAAAGAGGAAATGACACATGGAGGTCCTGTGGGCCAGAAAAGGGACCCCAAGGAGTGGATCCCTCGACCTCCAGAAAGATATGCTCTGAGTGGGCACCGTGCTCCTGTGACACGTGTGATATTCCATCCTGTCTTCTCTGTCATGGTCACAGCCTCCGAGGATGCCACTATTAAGGTACGTTAGCCCCTTTAACCATGTATTAAATGTTTTTTGTGATGTGTTTGCAGTCACACCCTATATTTGATATACACTGAGGGCTAATCTGAACTTCAGAACCACTTTTCAGCACTAACGGAAGTATTATTAACACATGACACACAACTCTAAATGCAAAAGTGTCGATCCAAATAAAGCAACTTTATGGATGGAGTTACATAAAGCAAAGAGCGTGTCAAACCTGCACACAGGAAGATGGATGTCGCTGTAGAACCTGCACCACATAATGATGAGCGAGTGAATCTTTGTGACGCTTTTGGCTCTTTGATCCAGCTACTGCAAGTTTGTTGGTGGCTACAGTGACACCTGGCGGTAGTATGACGCATTACTTTTAATTTTATGAATGGCTGCAATAAAAACACGTAAAAGGCTGTGTTTAAAGATGCAACATTACATTTAGGTAGCAGTAGCATGATTGGACTGCAAATTCATCAGCTGAGTCAAAAATAATGATAAAATGCCTGAATGCATTTATTTCGATAGCAGTGATTGTAATCTAATTGCAGCTAAATAATCCAACATACAAATTTGAATTGAAAGCTGTATTGTCGTCTTAAATCCTCCAGTGTGCTTCCCCACCCCTGCCTGTCCCTTCCTGCTCTCGCTCTGTTTCTGCTTTGTCACTGCTCATTTATGTGGAGATGCTCTGATGCTCACGTTGTCAAAGGCAACACACCCAGGGCACAGCACCTTGGAAAACAGAGTAATTGCTAAAGTTCATTTCTGTAGTTAAGTTGTAGCTGTAAGATTTTCAACCTTTACAACATACCTAATTGTCCAGAATTAAATGTGCCCCACCCACATCGTCTTACTGTTTCTTTCAAACTTGAGGTTTGATTCATGCATTTGATTGGTTGGCAGTAGGTTAGGTCCTCAGTTTAGGCACATGAATTATTTTTGTCTCCCTCTTTCCTTGTATATTTGTGAGAGAGTGAGTGTCTCAGTTCCTTGACTGCTCATTTCTGACCCTAGGTGTGGGACTATGAGGCAGGGGACTTTGAGCGAACCCTGAAGGGTCACACAGACTCTGTACAAGACATCTCTTTTGACCAGACAGGAAAGCTGTTGGCTTCATGTTCAGCTGATATGAGCATCAAGTTGTGGGACTTCCAGGGGTTTGAGTGCATCAGAACAATGCATGGTAAGAACTGATGTCCAGTAGCAACAACTGCAGGTGGATAATTGTAAGTGAACTCCCAGCAGCTGCGGAGTCAATCCTTGTTTGTGTTTCCAGGCCACGACCACAATGTTTCTTCTGTAGCCATCATGCCAAATGGCGACCATATAGTGTCTGCCTCAAGAGACAAGACCATGAAGATGTGGGAGGTTGCCACTGGGTAAGACGGGGGAGGGGGCTTTCATTTTCATCTGTGAGGCAGCTGCTGGAGCTGACAGCGTCCCATGTCCAGGTACTGTGTGAAGACGTTCACAGGCCACAGGGAGTGGGTCAGAATGGTGCGTCCCAACCAGGATGGCTCGTTGATCGCCAGCTGCTCCAACGACCAGACAGTGCGTGTCTGGGTGGTGGCCTCCAAGGAGTGCAAAGCGGAGTTGCGGGAGCACGAACATGTGGTGGAGTGTATCGCCTGGGCCCCTGAGAGCGCTCACTCCACCATCCTGGAAGCCACAAGCTCAGAGGTGCTTGGAACTCATCGACTGGTGCATTGGCTTTTTTGCCGCCAGTTGCTGTTTCTTACACGTTTCTCCACCTCTATCGCAGAGTAAGAAAAGTGGAAAACCTGGTCCCTTCCTTTTGTCTGGATCCAGAGATAAAACCATTAAATTGTGGGATGTGAGCATTGGCATCTGCCTCATGACTCTGGTGAGGAAAGAGATTAATAACTACCAGTCTAGTTACGAGGGCGTTGATCAGTAACCAGCTGTGTCTCCTCAGGTGGGACATGACAACTGGGTGCGTGGCGTGTTGTTTCACCCAGGAGGACGCTTCATAGTAAGCTGTGCCGATGATAAAACACTTAGGATCTGGGACTACAAGAACAAGCGCTGCATGAAGACCCTGTGTGCCCACGAACACTTTGTTACTTCTCTGGGTGAGACACTGAGTCCTGCTGCATCTCCTGCAGCAGGACTTGTAAAATCCTAGAGGTTCAGCCTAGTCTGAAGTGCCCTGCTGTTACTTTCCCCGCCGTCTAAATAATTGAGGTAATCTCCACTGCACTCTGTGATGCTTATCTGAGCAAGCGTTCGTGTCTCTTTCAGATTTCCACCGGTCTGCTCCCTACGTTGTGACAGGCAGCGTCGACCAAACAGTCAAAGTCTGGGAGTGCCGCTGAGACCGCCTTCCCCGTCTCCTCACCCGACCTGCTCCTCTTCCCCAAATCCAAAAACATCCCCCAGTCCCTGCTGTCCCAGAGCCGTCTTTCTCCCGTCCTTTCCAGCAGCCCCGCCCCCTCACTTTTCGCACTTGAATCCATAGCTGACCATGGCGCTTCTTCCTGCCCCTCCTCTCTCTCCTCCTTCCCCCTACATCTGTCCAGCCCACTTACGATAACTATTGTCCTTTTATGTAAATTATTATTCTGGATGTAGGGTACGCTTAATAAATGTCACGCAACCTCCGACACATAAACACATTCAGAAGACGAGCATTTCTTTGCATGGTGAATCAAACGGGAAATTGTATATTGTTAAATTTACCAGAATTCGCATACTGTTGTCTTGACGTCTAGTCGGGTCAAGGGGGTAACATCCTTGTGTGCTGGCGCAGGTGGGTTTCTGTGAACGGACTGACCATGCCCCTCACGGAGGGTATTTAAGCTTTTGTTTTGTTCTGCTCCTGCCTCCAGTGTCGTGGCCACTGCGTGGACGGGTGAAAAAGGAAAATGAACATAAGAGAAAAATCTGTCCAGGAGATGAAAATCAAGCAGCTCCCTTAGACGAATCACACGAGGTTCAGCGGGCGAGTGGATGTGTATATGTGTGTATACTGTGTGTGTGTGTGTGTATGTGTGACGAGAGAATCGTTCGTCTCTGCTCTAATAACCAAAGGAGAAGAAGGAGGCGAAGCTTCTCACCCACTGTGTCCATTCAGACATCAACTTTTAACAAACATGCTTTCTAGTAGACACTCACAGGACCTTAATGATCCCCAAGCTGCTGAGAGCATAGGCACTCACCCTGCACCAGAAGAAAAGAGTCTACTCACCTTCATGAGGTTTGTGTGTGTGTCTGCCCACAGAATCGCCCAGTGCCCTCTCGCTCGCTAATCTCTGCCTTGTTAACCCACCGAGGGGTCCCTCACTCGGGAAGTTCTGCTTTCTGTGGTCTCACTGCTCTTTATACACTCACACACACACTCACAAATGCACATACACGCACAGTAAAAGTTGTGTATCAGTATATCTGGATGTCATTGTTTGCAACTTAATTCAATAAATTTCTGTAAATATAAGTTAAACTTGTGTTTTCTTTTTTGAGGCGGTTGCCTTGGTTATGAGATGCACTGCAGTGAGAGCTGAGGCTTTCTCCTGTTCTGAAATAATGCGACTCGAGCTTTCAGAAGGAAGTGGGTCACAAGACGAAAGTGGGAAACCGTTGTAGACGGTGAATATTATTTATGTATAAGTATCTGGCTCCGGTGCACAGATGATGTCCTGGAGACCAGCCTCTATGCTCAAATTACCGCCGCTAAAAATGTTTTTTGATTTTGAATGAAAACGGCTTGAATACAGGCAACATCCCCCTGTAACGCGGTTAGTGGCAGTTGATGGTTGGAATATAACCTCTGCGTGAACTCTTGAGGTGGCGTGCAGCAGGGATGGCTTGGACCTTGTTATCAATTATGTACAGTAACCCAGCCTACCTCGCTTACACACCTGAGCACTCGCCCACACAGCTCTTACTGTTGCCAGGATACCAAGGGTATACACACACACACTATGTTCTGTCCTGAGGGTCCTGAGGGTGCAGAAACGGTGAGCAGGGAGGGGAAAAGGTTAGGATGCAAACAAAGGGAAGGTATAAGAGAACAAGGCCCATGGAGCATAGTGACTTCATGGGTGTAATGAAAGGATAAGTCTGTCTGTGTAAAAATCATGTTTCCCGTCAGAGGCACTGGAGTAGAAACATTGCCCTACATCCATCCTCAGCCACTCTCGCTCATTGCGCTTGCCTTTTCTGACTTCCAGTCCTAAAATATAAGAGAACACGCTCTTTCCATTTCCCCTTTTGTAAGACACATTTCTCACCTTTACTGTTGCAAAGCAAAGGAAGTGAATGGTACAGAAGCGATGCTGGTCCAGATATGGTTTGTTCCATAGGCACTGGTCAGGTTCAAGGTCAGAACTTCAAAGTACAAGATCAGATTGGATTTTAAATGTGACTCTTTTCCGGGCAGAAACCAGGTGTTAAAGTACAAACAACTGCAGGGTCTGTATCAGTATATAGGTTTGTATGTCATCCCAGTATAGCTTAGGTCTGCTCGACTATAATTTATGTGACCAGCCTTTTAATCCTCGCAGCGCTTCAGCTTGATTAGGTTTGGGGAATCTGAGCAAAAGCCACCTCAAGCGATGTGGCGCCCTCTTGTGGTTGAGTGGATAGAGGATGTAAGTGACCTTATAAGGACAAAAACAGTCACTTTCCCATAGATGTGACTGAAAAGGCAGATTTCCATTTTATCATATATGTGGAGTGAAAACAATACATAGTTTGTAGGAAACATGCTTGGTGCACCTTTCTGTCCACATTTTGTCTCCATTAATGGCTGTGAGACTGGAGTCTGTTTAATGCCCATTCAAACTTTATGATCTCTGTCCTGTGTCTCGACGTCGCTGCTCCTTTTAATTTATTTATTAATGGTGATGCAGCGCTCCTAACTGGGTCAACCCGTCTTTTCTTCACATGCCTTCCTCTCGCCTCCTCTTTCCAATCCAACATCATCCGCCCCTTATGCATCTCTATAGAGGCTGCAATCATGTAGTACATGTGCTTACCATGTGCAGCACTTTTCTCCTCCCTGATCTCTCTCTCTCTTTCTCTCTCTCCTCCCCTTCTATGACTCATTTCTTGCACCCCCAGGATGTCTCAGCCTGTTGAGCCCTCCCCATACGCACAAACACACGCACAGACACCGCTTGCTTCACATAATCTTATCTTATGTTATTTATTTAGTTATTATTTTTACTGCACTGTAATGGTGTTAGTAGGTTTGTGTGTGCAGGAAGAACATGGCGTGGCGAAGACAGCAGGTACAGGTTTCTGAGATGCTGCTTTGATTGGCTGAGATTAAGCTCCTGTGATGCAGTGGAGGATGTATACGACCCAGAGGTGCCCAATCAAAGACTGTTACCATGCAGCGTATGGACAGCATATATACATCAGTGTAAATTATCAATGCATGATATCATTACCATTACACCCTGTGTAATGGCCAACATTAGACGTCCAGTTACACAGTTCACAACCCATCAGAAGAGATAAAGAACAACATGGGGATGAAGCAACAGCTGCAGACTACAGCACCGAATCGTTGTGATGTACTAAATAATCTTTCTAGTGAGAAATGTGGGTGTGAAACGAAAAATTGTGACATGATGCGTTAGTTTGTAATAAATAATGCTATATTCGTATTCGTTTATAAAGAAATTTAAAGATAGATAATACTGTATCTTTAAGTGATACGTTGTGTGAATATGAATATATATATAATTGTACATGCATTGAAATAAAGTGTCTATCTGATATAGATCGCCATCATATCTTAAGAAATTTAGACATGAAGGATCAACATGCAGCATGAAAATTTAAATATATATAGACTACTACTATGCTATACAAATGTTCACGAAAGAGAGAAAAAAAATCCTTTTATTTTCAGGCAAAAGCAAAAGTGGTCACACAAGAATATACGCATCTTTTTATTTTCCATATAACTGAGTTGAGATTCTTCTACAATAATTAAGTAATTTTGCAATTCCTTTAAAACCACTGCAACTCTGCCCTGGTAATATAGAATGATTGAGATTTTTTGACTTGCTTTAAAACTTTAAATGCAGTAATGTTAAATGTTAAGAACACAATAGTACAGTTTTGCCTATGATATTAGTAAGCCCCGCCCGTTTCACCTTGATTGACAGCTCAGATCTCGAGACAGCGGGGTGGCCAGTCACGCTCTCGCCATGCAAATGAGGCTCGCTCGGGCCGGGCGGGTGCCCATGTGGACCAGCACCATGCCTTGTTGTTCTGAGTGCTGATTGGCTGGCCGGTGTCTGGTTTTTCTTCATGCGCTGCGGGCCAAGAGCGGGAAGGAAAACCCGGAGTGCGGGTGACGATTTTCGCGAAACCTCCTCGGAAAACACCAGAATAGCCGCGTTAACGGTGACACGTTTTTTACTTCAGAAGCCTTTCAGCAGTACCTATATACAATTTTGCAATAAAATTGATATTTGTTAGGGCTGTGGATTGCTAATATGACAGCGCGGAGTGCTGGCGGGCGTGACGAGATCGCCGTGTTTTGACGGAGGCCGTAGTAACAGGGCGGGGCAGAAATCCATGAGAGGCGGGCCTTAACGAGAACACGACTCGCCTTGTTGTGTGTGTATTCCCGTGCTCGTATCGCCATCTTGTTGCAATCCTATTTTTACCTATCCGAGAATCTACTTTCTGTTCGGGCTTTTTAAATTTGCCCATCTGCTTTAAGCAGTAATACTGGGGACGAAATAGACCAGGAGTGCTGGTGTTAACCGTGCACACGGCGCTTCCTAACGGGACACTACCTACCCCCCTCGGTCTTTTTCCTTATTCCGTCCCGGGCCACCGGGTCGCCTGCCGTAAGGGTTTACGCGCAATGAGCATCGATACACTTTTGGAGGCGGCCAGATATTTGGAATGGCAAGCCCAGCAACAACAGATCACACGTGGTAAGTCGCACGGTGGACTGGTGCATCATGCAGAACGTACATGACAGGATAAATAGTGTTTGCTCTGTGGATTGCGTCCGGGTTACAATCTTTAATCTGGTCTCGATTTGTCAAACAACTCGTTGATGGTGAAAGAAATTGCTAGCTGTTTTTGCTAAATACATTTTTAAAGCGAAACCCCAAATTCACGGTTAAGTATCGTCAGTGTTTAGGTAGGGGTGTTTAATTATTGCACACCGTTGTTCAGTAAATGCGGAAACAGTCAAAGTTGTTATGCGAAGTACTTTGCGCGCTCTCAGTGTGTGAATGTGTGTGTGTGTTTGACAAATACTCAAGTGAGTCACCGTGCGCGTGTAAGCTGGAGCCGCAGAGGAGTTCCTGTCAGTACCCGTGGTGCATTTACTTGTTGTACCTTTTGTTTGGAAGCAAGTCGCTGCAGTGCAGGATCATAGTTTGTCTTATCCACATTTTTAGACAAGAAAAGTTGATTTTATTTTTCTAAATAAATCAATGATCGCAGAGGCAAAATTGTCAGAATTTCGCACATTATATATGTGTTATAAAAGCGTCCGTTTCGAATCGATTTGGCCCAGTTTTGGCCCGTCGAGCACCGGCAGGGCGGTGGCGAGCACAGGCTCCTCTTTACATAATACCCTGACATTGCTCACATATCTCATGACACACAGTGGGGCGGGTCTTTACCCCTCAGCCTGTTCCATTCCTCTATTTGCGCGCCAGCAAGTAACACATCGGTTCCGAGCCATGTCCTGTTTTACACACCGGTAATTTATCAATCGAAATAGTGATCCTTGGCCATAATAATGGGACAAGGAGTTATCTTTTTGTGTCTCTACTCTGATGACGTGTCATACGGCTCGACCCCCTCCCCCCCGTATACCCTACCGCGTGCTAGGATCCGCCCACTGCGACCACGTGCACATTGCCACCCCCCCACCTCCCCCCCCTCCTCGACGTGCAGTCCCACGCGCACACAAACACACTTACCACTTGGTCGACTCCGCCCTTCCCATTCAGCCTGCTGACAGTGGCGGGTCAGGGAGAGGAAAGGGGGGGAAGTAGGGCAGCGTCCCTCCTCACCCCAAACCCTGTTACGCAATTTGCATTTGCGTGCTTTTGACAATCTGGAGCATAGTGTGCAGAAACTACTACAAATCCTGGAGCGACTTCTTATAGGTCATGTGCACTCGGTCTTGTAACGCTCATGTAATGTATTTGTATGTGTGTGAATTGTCCTCTGAAAGGTGTGTGATATCAAATAATTAAAAAGGGAAACTAAAAACAAGAGTTTATGTTCTCAGTTTGCTGTGACAGATTAGAAACGAAATCTCTCTGGAGAATCTGAAATCCTCAGTGATTGCATTGTTTTTCTTTCGGAGTGATTAAGTTGTGAGACCTGAATAATTACTGTGTGGTTGGTGGTTTCAGCTGTTGGTGCTATTCTGAGGTCTCCCTCTTACCTAAAACTGAAGATAATGCCCACGTTAAGACTCTGTTGGTCTCTGGCCGTCTGTCTTCAGCTTGGATGGCCTTGCTTTGGACAGTAATTTTAAAATGGCCTTAATCAATAACAATGTTACTGTGTGACAGCAATGACAGCTAAACTTTGCAAGTTAATGTGGTGAAAGCATTTAACTTTGGTGTTGGGCTTTTCTCAGAGCAGCTTTTTCCTTGTTTGAAGGGAAGTTGCTTCATCAGGAGTCTGTAGTTTCCCGTGGACAGGCGGTGAAGAGCGTTAGCTGGCTGCTAGGCCTGTTGGTGTGTCTGCCTTCTACTTTCATAATGGCGGTGATAGTGGAGCTGTGTGTTGCAATCCTGTGGGTTTGAGGAATCCCTGGGATCTTCTGTTTCTGAAGTTACTGTTTCCATGGTAACTAAGGGCTTTCCACAGTGCCTGCTACGTTGTGCAGAAACTAGTCAGTCACAGGTGTGTGTGGTGAGTGTGTATGCCTTCTCACAATCCACATGGACACAGCGTGGGAACATTCCCATGTTAACACCATTCTTTCTCTTGATCATTTTCTTTCTTTTTTCCTGAAAATGATTCAGTTGGGTTCCTGCCCCAGCAGCGGGGGCCCAGTAACAGTCTGCTACTGTTGGTCAGACACCCTTGATGTAGTCCAGCAGTTCAAGCGTCCACAGGGCTGGAAGAGTCCAATCGCAGGGCAGACAGAGGGGGGTTCTCTCTGAGGAAAGCACCGATGCAGACACAGTTTCTGCAGATTTTTTTTTCCCTCCCTTCTGTTTGACCAATGACATCATTCTAGGTGCACTTGTGTGTGTGTGTGTTTGTGTGTGTGCATAGTGAGATTTCCACCGTACAAATAAAGCAACCTACATTCCGAGTAAATGACAAATATCAAAATATTGCCCACTGGCATTTAGTATGTGTCGACTGTACATTTTTCAGAAGGAATTATTGATCTCCAAATGTGCATCATTGTTATATAACTCTGCATCTTGCACCATTTAAGCACTGGTCACCTCATTATAAAATAGTCCAATCACTTCATTCTGCATCTTTTTGCACTTCTTACAGAGGAAGAGCAGCGGAAAGAGAAGGACCTCATCAACAGGGAGGCAGAGGCAAAACGTGTGGAACTTGTGACCTCACTGTCTCAGCCAGTCAGAGCAAACCACATCACTTGGGGTGATGATGGGCTTCATCACCAGCCCCATCAGCCTCCGCCCCCCTCTCTTCCACCTCAGGTCCCCATTGCCGTCATCCCAATGGTTCCAGTTGTCACTGCGACGCCATCGGTCCCGCCCCTCCCGCTCACGACGCCGATTGCAGCAGCAGCGACGACGCTCAACGCCCTCCCTCAAGTCAATAACTCTTCCTCTCCTCCAAAACAGCTGCAGCAAATGCAGCAACAGTCGACCTCTCCTCACCTGTTGTGTGCCCCCCAGATGAAGGTAGAGACCGCCAGTCAGCAGCTGATTGGTGGGAAACCGGGCCAATCACTGCCTCAGGTCCAGATTCAATACCCAACCTCAATCAGCACTAATAACTCCGGATCTCAGCACGCACTGGCGCCTCATCAAGCTCCACCCACATCTCAGTCACGGCCTAATGGTGTGACAATAGAGGATATGAGAGGCATGGAGGGGAAGAGGAGACCCGGAGGGTCAGTCGATGTGTTGGGGTTAGATTTGATGAAAGATTATTAAATGTTTTATATTCATTGGTTTGTTTTGTACTTCCAGAGCGGGGACCAGAGAGGTGCATAATAAACTAGAGAAGAACAGGTTGGTCTCATTGGCACACACTACCAGAGCCATTGTAGTTGTCCGTCATCCAGTTTACACCACCAGTAAAATTACTTCCACAGCAGTCAGAGAGGCTCTTGCTTGAGTGGGGGTAAACGTTCCGTATACATCATCACGCAGGAATGCAAACTAAATCCATCAAACGCCTTTTTAATGTAAAACACACACACACACACACACAGAGCATGGCAGTTCTGACAAATTAACCAGAGCCTGCTGCGTCCAGATGCCCTAAAACAACAATATAAGTCATCTTTAATTCTTAAGCACCATCACCATTTATTTTTAATGACTTAAAGAAATAAGAAAATGGATGGATGGACTTAAAGAAATAATAAACCATTTTTTTTGCAACTTCACTGCAGCACAATAGTGAAAAGGTTGACTCCCTGAAATGTCTGACCTCATTGTGTCTGACTCTTGACCCTTTAGGAGAGCACACCTCAAAGAATGCTTTGAGACGCTGAAGAAAAACGTTCCAAACGTGGATGAGAAGAAAACATCCAACCTGAGCGTTCTCCGCAGCGCTTTGCGTTACATTCAGGTAAAGCTGATTCTCACCTTGCTGCTTTCTTGGTCATTTTACCACTGTGTTTTTTTACATAAACACTCTCACTGAGAATGTTCAACTGCATCTTAAGTGTTTCGGCTGGCTTTATTATTGCGTGGAAAAGTTGTGCAGCTATTTAGTTTGAGTTAAACACATTAAAATCTATATAATTCTGCAAAGGCTGGAAACATTTGTTGCATGTCAGAGTTGTGAAATGAATAAACATCGCGTTGCTCAGGGTGAGCTGTGCTGCGGGGGTGGCTTGGACAATAATAAAATGGAGATCTTCCTTCTGAGGAGGAAGCAGAGGGACCGGTTGCTGCCTGGAGCTACAAGCTGTTTTTTTTTCTGGAGCAGCTTCATGATGTTGAGTTGAATGTGGGCTGGAAGGAACTCCTGAAACTTCATCCACATGATGGGAGAGCTGTTATAAAACAGACCTGGCTGTAAAGTTCTTAGCAACCATTAGACAGCATTAACTTGAAAGCATTTATTTAAATCGAGGCTTAAAGCTTTTAGATTACAGACAAGTGGGTCAAGACTTTCTTTACCCCAAATCATCTCACTTAAGGGCATTTCCACCACCTTTTCCCCATAGTCAAACCACCCCAGTGAAAAAGTGTTGTCAGAAGATGAGATTTAGTTTCCATCTAAGATGTGGTACTGAGCTCTCCTCTCCTCTCCTCTAACCCAACCCTCAGTTTCTCTCCCTCCCCTCGTGCCACGTGAGCGCCAAGCACATGGCTAGCGCAAGTCTGGTGATGTCACTGACTCTCACCCACTCCCACCTACCCTGCATGGCTGCATTTCTCCGACAGCGTTGGAAACTAGACGGCGGCGTAGCGGCTAAACCTCCGCAGATGTAGCCGCACTTTTCAACCTACCCCGATTGACCAGATTTGCTTTTCCTTTGATTTTCTCCTTTATCTCATCTGTTTAGAACGCTTGGTAACCATAGCGACAGGCAGCAGGTGGCCAGGGCTTTTGCCCATGTTTGTCTCCACAGGAGTGTGTGATGTAAAGACTAAACTGAACATATTGTACTCGTGTAGGTCATTTCCTCGTGGATGATTGAGCAGTGATGTGATCCTTGAGGAAACAGAGCTTTGCAGCTCACTTATTTTGTTTTATTGTGCGAACCTGTTCATCCACACGGACAGAGACGTGTCCCAGTATCTCATTACATCACTGTTCTTCAGCCATTTTCACCTTTTTTTATAGGGGGTAGGCTAAAAGAGGAAGAAAAGGGAAGGCAGAGATGAAGCAGAGGAGGGAGGAAATGGGGGAAGGGTGTCCAGGGAGCTGCGGTTGGGGGTGTAGAGAGAGAGAGAGAGAGAGAGAGAGAGGAACGCAACAGTGGAGGAGGAAAAGGAGGTGGTGGGGTGGGTGCAGGGAGTCATTTGAAGCATATATCTGGTGAACATCCAGTCCCATCACACCTCCCAGTGTAAATACTCCAGTGCTTTGCCCAATTAGATAGCGTCTTGTGTTTTTTTTTGTTCCTGTGGATGAGGTTGCCAAGGAAACTGCTATGGGTGACAGCTGTTACCGTGGTGATTTGCTGTCGACCCGATACTGTCTAGGTTTGTATGGGACGACCATTAAGTGATAAACAGACAGACGGAACACAGATGATCTCCAGCCCAGTGTGTGTAAGGCTGCAGAGGTGTGTTCCAGGGGTAAAGGTATAAGCAGATGATGTTGTTGTGACTTGCAGCTGCCTCTGAAGGCTGGTGAAAGGCTGAACGGATGGCGATATATGAGAGTGAAGGTCAATACTTCTGGGCTAGGAGCAAAATGAAATGTACCTGTAACAGCTGAAAATGAAAAGAGTATTTTAACCGTTTATAGTCCCTTTCCCTTCCCCCCCCCCCCCCATCTTTCCCTCTTCTGGCCTCCCTGCACCCAAACACTTTTCCTCATGTGCTTCCCCTCCCTCTCCCTCATTCCTTCCAAGTAATCTGTCTTTAGCCAGTCGTGCTGTTTGGTGCTCCTGCGTCACCTGACCCACACAGAAACTGGGTCACGGAGACGGCATCCTTAGACTGAAAAGACTAAAACCGAGTTCTCTCCTTTTTTTGTTGTGTTCATTTCTCATCCCATATCACACCCAGAGTGTAAATGAATACAGGGGAACACACCCCCCCTTTCAGCCATGTGTGAGTACGGCTGTAGTGGCAGCAGAACCAGTCAGACCGTGATGACCTTTGAAAGTGCAAATGAAACTTCTCTTGTTGTTTAAAACAAAGATCGATTGGCGACATGAGGAAGTTACGGCGGTGACGTCAGCAAAAATTAGGCAAAATGCTTGAATGTTTGGAACTGAGGCCGCGTGGGGAACATTGTGTTTCGTGATTGTGCAATCCAGGGGAATGTGGGCGGGGCTAAGACTGCAAAGAGGAAGTAGGAAGTGTTTTTTTTTTTTCCTTGTGCCTGTTTATAAAGGATCATGGTGTCGTATGTTTATTCATTTGTTGTTACTGTCAACATCTAATGAAAGAAAAACACATCTTTTACATATTAATCCTTTTCTGGTGTTTCAGGTCAATGTCTGTTATTCCACTTGTTCTAAAGACTGTTTTTGACTATAATAAATGTGAAAAGTTTTGTTGATCCTCATCGATCGCTTTGTCTCGTTTCCCCTCTGCAAGACTTTAAAGAGGAAGGAGAAGGAGTATGAGCATGAGATGGAGCGTTTGGCCAGGGAGAAAATCGCCACCCAGCAGCGTCTGGCTGAGCTGAAGAACGAGCTCAGCCAGAGCATGGATGTCGTGGAAATTGACAGAGTCCTCCGTCAGACCATCCAGCCAGAGGATGACCAGGCCTCCACTTCCACCGCTTCAGGTATGCAACATGTTCTGCACATAGGAGACATTCCATATTACCTGATTGTGCTGTGAAACAGCATATAAGGTTTAAAGGTTGTTTGATTTCTAGTGAATGCTTGCAAAGAATTATTTACACAAGAATTCAAGTATACACATAGGGGCGGAGTTTCACTGGTTTTATCGCGATGACTAACATTTCTCCCTCTGTTTTATAGAAGGAGAAGACAACTTTGAACAGGACATTGATGATGAGGTCTCCGCTCCTGTGCTAGCTTCAACGCCCCTCCCGAAAGCAGCACCCCCCATATTACAAGCCCAGACTCTGCTCCCTTCTCATTTGTCAATCCAGCACACCGCATTGCCTCTGTCTGGTGTCCTGACGACGGCCTCCCCATCCGCTCCTCCACCTCCTCAGGTCATCGCTCCTGCACCAGCTCCAGGTCCGGCCCCTCCGCTACCAGCTCATCCCCTCCAGCCTTCGGCAATGCAGGTTCAGCCCACCGTCATCGCTCACGCTGCTGTCTCTCACCCGTCAGTCATCCAGGCTGTCAACCATGGCCTGCCAGCCAATCATAAGCAACTGACACACATCGCGCCATCACCTGGCCCCACATCTTCCACCCCTCAGTCAATCGCAGCAGCACCAGCAGCAACCGCCACTCATCAGCAGATAGCCGCTCAGCCCATCGGACACATCACAGTTCACCCAGTGGCTCACCTGGGCAGCCCTCTGCCGTCCCACCTTCCAGCTCTGTACCCCCAGGGCGTGTCTGTCTCCCAGCCCACCATGGTGGGCCACATCACCCAGACCTTCACCCATCACACACTGCCACACGTCCAGGCTAATCCTCAAGCTAACACTAATGGAGGTCAAGTGAACAGCGCAGCCGTGATGAGCCAGGGCAGCCCATCGCTGGGGAAACCCACTGCGGTGCTTGCACCACATCCACAGTTGGTTGGACAGGCTGCTGTCCTCAACCCTGTCACCATGGTTACGGTCCCAACCTTCCCAGTCAGCACATTGAAACTGGCCTGAAAATTACTCGAAAAAACCCCGAGGGAAGGAGTTTGTTTTTTTTTCTTAAACTTATAAATCAGACAACTAATAAATCGCAACACTCACCCAAATCAAATGTTCCTTCCTTCCATCCTTTGTTCCTTCCTTCCTCCCTTCCTTAGCACTCACAGAATAAGCTCAGCTTTCTCAGGCATCAGTGAATCACTTTAACTTTTTATTCACTTACAGGGCAAACGCGGGAGAATTTTCTTCAATCTGTTGCCATAGTGATAACAGTTGTCTGCCCATTTTGCATTACTGTGCTGGCAACACCATGTGTGGCACTCTGGAGGATTGACGTCATTGTTGGGTTTGAGAGCAGCAGTCGCTCTTTACTTCTTTACTTGTGGGTTATAATCATCAAAAGACCAATTCTGATGGAGCAGCAGATTGTCAGAAAGTCTTCAAGTAGCCATAAAAACCACACCGGGATAAGAAAAAGGTTTTTGTGCACTTCTAGGCTGCCTTAAATTGAAAGTAAAAACCATTTTTTGAATCTAATGATGGACAATGAAGATTTCACTGTGAGGAACCTACATACTTGTTGAGACACAAATATGTAACTGATCTCTCTAGAATCTTTGTATTGGTCATAGATTTTATTGAAGGCGGATGCTCAAAAAATTTTTTTTTTTTCGTGATGGTATTAAAGTAGCATATTTGACTGAATCCCGCATGTCCAAATCTAATTTTAGAGACAGGAATGATGCTGACATCAAATAGTCACCGGTGACTACTCTCAAATCATAAATGACAGCTTTCCTCTCCGTGTTTCCGGTTATTTCTCTGGTCATTCTAAAGCAACAGCTCCCTCTGCTGTCCCGTTCTAGACCCCAGACTGATGTCATTCTTACGCAGACTTTAAAAAAAAAAAATGGATGAGGGGTGAAAGAAATGTCTTCAGTAAAAATAGAAAATGTTCATTTTGGAAACAATACTTTGGAAACATTTCAAGAAAATGATTAACAAATGCGGTCTAGGATTCGCCTGGCTTGTAAAACTGGTGGAAAATGTGCAGAAATGCCCACAAGTCCCCATCCCCATTTGTTTAGCTCTTTGAATTTAGAATCCTGAATGTGTCCCAATCCCACTGAGGTTCTCTGTGTGTCTTTCACCGTTTACGTGCACATGCCCCCCCAGACATTTATGGCTTCACTGCGTTCTAGCCAGCCTACACACGTAGCACCAGGGTATGTGGAATCAGCTCTGGGAGAATCTGGCGTTCTCTCAGCTTTTCTGTGTGTCTGTGACTGTATTTGGTATATTTTCTATTATATACTATAATTAATCCTACTGTACCTTTCGCATGGCTGCATTTTGGTTATTCAGTTTACCCTGTGCATGATGGAGTATGTATGTGTGTCTGCATACTAAAGAAGCTGTTTTTTTTTCTGTTTTTTTTTTTTTACCCAGTGCTGATTTATGAGCCTGTCTGGGTACTGGTGTGTGTCTGTATGTGTGTGTGCGTGCTTACACTCGGTTTCCCTGAACACTGTGACAGCTCTGGCATGTGCACATGAGTAGAAGAGACTAAAACCTTTTGTCCTGATTGTTCTATTTCTTTTGACCCTTTTGCAAGATTGACTCGGACGCAGAGTGGAATGTTAGTGGTGAAAAAAAATGGAACAAAAAAAACTTGTTCTTTTCTCGATAACACAATGTCTAACACTCAGTTTGAGTTTTGTAATATTCGTATGTTTGTGTGAAAGTTTTGTAAATGTGTGATCTTATGCACGTTTTAGCATATAAAATTCTTGTTTCTTTCTGGATTTGTTTTGCATGTAGATTGCTGTTTAGTTTCTTTTGTTTAAAGTTTTTCTTTTGGGACCGTGTACAATAATGTGTGACGTGGGCAGGAACTTGGACCTCATGCTACATTGATATTATATATGAATATAAAAACATGTTTTCCCTATGGAGAAAGTTTTAAGTTATATATCGCCTGTACACTTTGGGCTGCCTTTTAGATCTAACTGTCCACTGTTTAAGATAACAATATTAAATACAACATATTAATGATGAAGAATTATGCTGATGATATAATAAAGATTCTTAATAAATCTTATTACCTTTACAACACATCTGTGGTCAGTGTGTAATCATGTATAGATGTGGTTAAATGTCTTCTGTTTATTTCTGTTTCATTTTTGTCATTACAAAAGCAAGAAAAAGTACAAAAATACTCAGTCACTACGACTCACTGACCACTAGATGGCAGAGTTACACCACTACAACAAAGAAAGTCCAGGATTTCCAAAAAAAAATGGATTTGAGTGGTTGTGTGAAGAAGCAGCATATCTCAGTCGATCTGTGACCTGCTGTTGTGTCTTTAAGGCTGGAATATGCTTCTCTGGGGCAAAGCTTAATCTTCTAGACTTGTTCAGACTTGCTGTCCTTGCTTGGCTCTGCAGCTCCATGACTTGTTTGCTTCGATGAGCATGATACCTGCAGCAGTGACTGATGCTCTATCTTGTTCATAAACATGTTCCTGAATCCTCCTTTTTCTTCTTTGATGGAGTCAGCAGCCACCTCTTTGGGTGTGTTGCATCTGCTCCTGAATCCTTTCTAGCACTTCCTGCATCTTCCTCAACTACATATAGGAAAAAATGAAAAGATAACCTCGACAAAAGTGACAAAAGTAAGTGAGCCAGGCAGTAATGAAACGCACCTCTTCATCTTTTTCATAGATCAGCCTTTCCCTCTCATCAGTCGTGGCCAGTGGCAGAGGAAAATCCACCTCGCTGCCACCTTGATGCTTCTCAAGCAAACTAGGAGCATAATCACATCCATGTATCAGTCCAACATTCAATCAGTGGAAGAAGCGTCCTGACCACTCCTACCTGCGTTTTTTGTCCTGCACGACCATTTGTGTCATTTTGTGGATGCACTCGGCTCTGTAGTTTTCATAATGTGTCTCCTGTGTCACTTCCTTCAAGTCCTGCATGTGTGTCCTCACCAGCATGTTCCTCAGCAACAGGAAGTCAGAGTGAACCGGATCCTCCACTGACACATGCAGCCACAACAACAACACGCTTGCATGATTTCATGAACCAGGCGTGAAAATACACCCAGTACCAGTCTCTGCAACGATACCTTCTACTACACCCCAGGGATAGGAGCGACCTCTGACCTTTCGTCCTTTACTCTCCACCTGAACGTTACTCCCAATTACTGCAAACGGGATACTGTTCTGCAGAGAGAAGGAAAAAAATTACAGCCATCCATCTCAAAGCTTTGGAGAAGAGTCCGACGACGAACCTTCAGTATCTGGTCCTGTCTCTTAAAGTCTTCTTCTTCATCGGAATCACACTCTGGAAATTGGTAGATGTTGATCCCGAAGTGCTTGATTTCCTGTTTGATCTACAGCACACAACCACATCAGTGCAATTATACGACATCCAAAGTAAGATGGAGGTGTTTGATGATCATTATATTTCCGATTCTACCTTCTGCTTCTTTCTGCACACCTCTGCTGGTGTCAGGCAGTCAGCTTTGGCCAACACAGGAACTATATTGACTTTTTCGTGCAGCGCCTTCATACACTCCACGTCCAGAGGTCGGAGGCTGCAACGCATACAAACGTGTGTCCATCCATCAAACCTTTACCTGTTGTAGGGGCCCCAGATGGGCTCAGGTTTCAGCATACCCGTGGCTGAACGGGGAGATGAAGTACAGGCAGCAGTGGACTCTGTTGTCTTGTATGTTCCTCCTGTTCAACCCGCTCTCGTCTCTGAAGTACTGCTCAAACTGCTGGTCGATGTAGTCCTCTAAGTTTTGCCAGCTGATGGACAAACATGAGATCTTTGTGAGTAAAACAACAAAACAGCTGATGGAGAAGTGAGCAAGCTCAAATGTCACCCAGCCATGGGACATGCAGGTGGGCCCACCATTTTGTGTTGTCGACTGCGTCTCCGAACCCCGGTGTGTCGACGATGGTGAGCCTCAGTTTGATTCCTTTCTCCTCGATGCCGACTGTGTGCTTGACGATGTCGACAGTTTGGTCGATTCGTTCTAAAAAAAAAAAAAAAAAAAAAAACAACAAATGACCAGAGCACATATTTATAAATAATATATCCCCCTTTGTTGAAACTGATCTTCTCACCTTGTGCGCTGGCAACTTTCCTGTCTTTGTAGAGGTCTGTCAGGAATAAGCTTTTGATTAATGTTGACTTGCCGAGTCCAGACTCTCCTATGAAGAGAAAGACAGAGACAACTAAACCAACTAAAGTGGTAAAATATTTAGACTTTCTACTGCCGTGTTGATGTTTTTTAGAATATGGAAGCTTCTCCTCGTCGATATTAGGTTCAGTTATTATAAAATGGATAAATCTGGTCAAAAACAGACACACGGGAGAACTTACCTGCCACCATGAGTGTAAACGTGAACCCTTTCTTCACCGTCTTTCTGTGAACTTGGTTCGGCAGGGTGGCAAAACCCACATATTCTTTGTCCTGGTCCTGCGGGAAAGTCAGATATCCAAAATAGTTTAATATATTCTAGCACTTTTAAATTCTTACATTAAAATCCACTAAAAGTACGTTGCATGGAGATCTATTTACTGAGAGCTGCGTGCAGCCTTTGCATGAACTCACCTCTGGAGAATCATAGGGATCAAAGCGACACCAGGGGCTTTGAGGACGTGAGGTGGGGCTGGACGGCTGCTCCACAGACGCCTGAGAGACCAGCTGCATCAGTGGTCTGGGAGGGACTGTTGGGGAACCGGCAGGCTGGCCAGGGAAGTGGCGGGGCAGCGAGGAAGTCCTGGGAAGTCTCCCACTGAGCGCTGTCATAGTTCTGTCTGACACTCGGTCCACACATGTCTGGTGCTCTGGCGTCTGCTGGTGGTCTCCGAGCTGAGAAATGGGAGGCAGATCCCTCATGGCGTAAGGAAACTGGGTGTCCTCCTGGTCCTTAATGGAGAGACTGGACACCTGTGAAGCAGCAGGGATGTACATAGCTTTAGATTTTCTGATCAGGCGTCAAATTCAGTTAAATACTGCACGGGCGATGTGACTGGTTCGTACACATGCTAAATTGACAAAACCTCATATAATAAAACTACAAATGACTCATATCATTCAGGGTAGGTGACACCTGATCATGGAGGTATAATAACAAAACACTTAGTGACTGATTGGTTTCCTCCATTCAGGCCATGACTCGGTCTTCTGTTTTTAAGACTTGTGATGTTTGGTGTCGATCTGGGATCCCATTAAATCATTACAGAGGTCTTCATCCATCTGTGCACAAGGCAAGGAGGGGAGACTATAGTGGTTAATGAGGAGCACAGTCAAAGTACCAGCTTTGACTAGCCTGAAGTAAATTAATTGAATTCTATTACTGACATAAGAGTTCCCACGGATGAGGAGATAAAATCACTTAGACTGAGTAGCTTAACAGGACACTCCTTTCTTCATTTTGACAGTGTCCCATTGACCCCAGTCTAACGACAGATGAATGTCAGCTCCGAGACAACGCTGATCTCACCAGGGTTCATCTGGCCTCCCTGTCATGTTGCATTACCCACAAAGCTTTGCAGCAGGCTTAACACAGCTTCTAATACTGTGGCAGTGGGGAGGATTTAGGAATTAACTCTTAAACCCCCCCCACACACACACACACACACACACACACACACACACACACACACACACACACACACACACACACACACTAGCATTAAAGGCTAGTCTCACCAAGCTATAAACATTAGCATTAAAGACTACAATTGCGTCCTACCTCCATCTGTGAGAAAGTTGCAGCTTTTTTTTTTTCAGCAGAGCAAATAAGAAAATACAAATGCAGAAATAGTTATTGGAAGTAACGGTGAATAAAACTAAACTCATATTCAAGATTTGTGTTATGCAAAGCAACATCTGCTTAACTTAAATGTTACCAAAAAGACAAAATAAATAAATAGCACTGAATAGTAGGCAATACAATTGATAATGCGCACACTTATTGTTACATAATAGAGCTCATCAATTAGTATAGTTGATAAAAATTAATTAATAAAAACCTAACTTGGTGTTGATATATATTACCTGTTAATATTAGGCTGAAGATCAGAGTTGTTTAAGAATTAAATTCCAGAAATGTAATTTAGTAACAGCAACAAACCGTATTAAATTAAATGAAGGTATTCTGATAACTGTATTGATTTACCTTTCTTATTGTTGCGGAATCTGACCGGAGAGGACATGTGCTCCATACTGTGCACCGCGGTTGATTGTCGGCCTTGCAAAAGACAAAATAAACCACAATTCTGCTGGAAGATGTGGCGAGACACCTGCTCTGCGTGTGCATGCGTCCGTGCATGAGTGTGTCCAGGAATTACACTAAGTATGGGGGGGGGGGGGAGAGATAACGCCACAGTCTGTGACGTTGCCTAAAGAACAAAATAAGACATTAATACTATCCAGTCGCTTTGTCCCACTGCAACTTCAGCTGTTATAAATACTAATTCTATCACTGCTGCTGCTTTTTAACAGTAACTGTAGTAATCCTACTAATCCTATAAATAATTATACCACAGTGCTAATTTGGGCATTTCTTGTCAGCTCAAGGCCACCGTATTTTATGACACGTTCGTTAGCGTTGTACTTCTCAGGTAGGATAAGACACACTTAATCTGCGTTTTTAAAACAATATAAACATGCATAAATGAAATGTAGGCATTCTTTTAAATTAGGAAAAAGGATGTATATTGTGTAGATATTATATTTATGCTCCTCCATACTCAGTTAAGCTAATGCTAATTCTTAGCAGCCATATTGATCGAGATGTCAATAATGACTCCTTTTAAAATGAATGAATGTAATACTCAGGTAGGACAAATGTTTATTAATGTATGTTAAATAGCAAGTTATTACGTCTCGGCTGACACAACTTGGCACATTATTTTACATTTTCTTTAAGTGCCCCAATTGGCCCCATATTGTATCCATAATTTGGATATGGTTTATACTGAAATGTAACATAAAGTGCAGCGTGTTTCACAGCTTTTTGACAAACTTATCACTTGACCCAACACATAATAGTTGTCACAGTCTGTCATGTTTGAAACACAGGAAATCATGTAGGTTAAGGTATCAAACACAGGGTGGTTTTAAAGATGGACGTCACAAGAACTCCCACAAAGTCTCCTCAAACTAACTAAGGGGAAGCACCCCAACTGAAACTAGGTGAACAACCCTGCCAAGGACTCTCAGGTGACCACGCGGGCCATTAACATGCCGATGGTCCACAGGGCTATATTTTCAAGCTCTGCCCCAGCAAACTCAGAACTGAAGATGCTCTCTGGAGAGAGGGCGAAACGTTTTCAAGGAAACCTTTCAGTCCAGTCGACACAGAGAGATCTAATTTTGGATAACTATGACCTGGATGAGTGAGAATCTACACATCCTCAAACTAACCATTCCCCTGTGGAGGGACAGTCCATCTTTATTTTAGTTGTGGTCCAGTTTTAGTTGATATAATAACAATACTGGCTCATTGGGCAGTGCGTAAGGAAAAAAGGCACAAATGTCTGGAGTATTTGTTTTCCTCCCTCAGAAACTGGGTTGTATAGATCAGACAAGCATTCAGAGTAAAGAGCTGTCCTCTGTGCTTCTGTCCCACAGTGCACTGCACGTCCTTCTGAGTCCATTGGACGGGCTGGACAGAGCCTGTGCGATTTCTTCTTGAGGTTGGTGCGAGGTTTTCTTCTGTTGATTAGGTTCATTCTTGTCTGACCGGCAACATGTCTCATTTTTGCACTCTTTGTCCATGTGATTGTTTTCAGACCTCATCACATGGCTGTCCTGGGGATGCTGCTGTCCTGAATGGGATTCGAGTGTGTGATACTGATCCTTGATTTGACTGAGATGATAGGGGCCTTTGTCGTCGTTTGCGTTGGCAGAATGGTGCCTGTGATCAGAGCTTCGTCTCTGTGGCTGAGTTTGTTCCTGTGACCCAGGGGGTTTGTCCTGGTTGTGTACGTGGTCTTGGTGATTCTGCCAGAAGTTTTTACGAAGCTGCTCTAGCTCAGAGAGCAGAGACAGCCCGATGTCCAAGTGCATTCGTAGGTTGTCCAGATACTCCTCCAGCTTTGAAAAGGGAGGCCTGAAAGGGTCAAGAGAACGAGACACTGTCTAATTAATTTAATTGTACGATTAATTAGTTGTATATAGAATGACATATGTGCGTATCAATAAGCTCAAACGTGTAATATGGCAGCCGTGGTAGTTTTTTTTTTTTTGTTTTTTTTTCTGCATAAACAGATATTCAGTCCTACCGGTTTTCAGCATCCATGTCACAGCAAAGGACAGCCAACGGTAGAAATGCAGAGGGACAGTCTGGGGCGTGGTACTGCTGCAGGAATCTGGCTACATTTAGGCTAAAGTCATTTGCTCGTGGAAGGTCGTCTGGGTCGGCGCTAACCCGTCCAATTATCTTTAAAAAAAAAAAAGAGAATTATGTGATGAGACGTTCAAAAGATGAATCCACAGTCATCAGTCGACCCTGGGTCTTACCTCACATATCATGATACCAAAGGAAAAGATGTCCACTTTTTCATCATAACTTTTCCCTGCAAAGTAGAGGAAGTGTGAGCAGCATTTTTAGTGTTCTGCAATAACACATGTTGGATGTGTCTAGTAACCATCCTTGTTACAGTGCAGATTTTTATCTGTTGAATCTGTTACAATGCAGATTTTTAGGCACTTGCCATGTATCATCTCAGGCGCCATCCAGTAGGGGTTTCCTACGACCGTGTAACGCTTCCTGCGATCATGTTTGCGGAGTTCTGACAGTGGTCCTTTCGCTGGGCGTTCGAGAGAAGACGCTTTACCCTGATTCTTCTCCTCCATCACCAGCCTGGCCAATCCGAAATCTGCCACCACCACAGACTGGTTCTAACCAAAGCACAGCAAAAGAGTTATGGTTAACGAGGATTGGGTAGATTGTTATCAATTATGGAATAAAAGAAGTTTTTACCTCTCTGACCAGACAGTTGTGTGAGTTTAGATCTCGATGGATAACATTCATGGAGTGCAGATAGGCCTTACAAAGAGAGAATTTATAAAAATTCAAGAAAGTTAGCACCTCATTTTGAATAATATGCATCACTTTGCGTTCGTGCCAGCGACTCACCATTCCAGCCGCAATGTCTTTGGCATAACCCACTCTTATTTTCCAGGGAAAATCATTGTCCTGCAAGGTTGGAGGTATTATCGGTGATCACATTGTCTGGCAATATTCACAAAAGAAGTCTTGGAGACATTTAGCTTACCATTTTTTCAATTTTGTCTCTGAGGGTTCCTCCCTGAATGTATTCTGATACAAAGTTTATTCTTTTGTCTTTATAAAACAGCCCAATGAACTTCAAAACATTGGGGTGGTCCAGGCAACGCATTACCTTCACCTGCACAAATTACCAGGGTGTGTTTTTTAAATTATTCCTCAGCAAATAATCCGTGACTGATTTCTTTATTTTACAAAACAGTCTTCAAACTTTGGAGAGTCCAGCTTTCAGCAGCATACCTCCTTTAAGAAGGTCTTCTGCGTTTCTTCATCAAACCTTATCAATTCTTTCATCACCATCACCTCCCCAGTCTCCTGATGTGTTACCTTGAGCAGGTCAGTGACAATGAAGGTTAAAATTCCTCCAGAGAGTCATCCATTATTCTTAAAGGTAATACGTGTTGTACCTTGACAGCTTGTCCAAAGAAGCCCTTTCCCAGAACCTCACCATGAATGAGGTCTGAAGGTCTGAAGATGCGGTGAGTGCGCTCTCCAGAGTCCACGCGAAGAGATTCTGATCGAACCATGTCTCTCTTCTGAGATATCAGCGACAGCGCACCAGGAGACAGCGGACACTTGTCAATACTGCAGCTGCGCCTGACAAACACAGGTGAGTTAGCAGACGATAACTGTTGATGGCTATGTGAGGGAAAACACAGTCTGCACCTACATAATATGTCTGGATCGCACTCCCATGCTTCCTCTGCACTGTGTAGGCAAGGGGCTGATCCTGATTGGTTCATTCTCCTGTCCTGAATTTGGCTCTTCCTCCAGACTCGGGAGTTTGTGGGTTGAACCGAGCTTCTCTGGGCCGTCAGTGGAACTGCTGCCGTGGAGGGGGTGGTTTGAGCCAGGGAGGTCATCGGGAGACTGTGGGTTGTGTTCAATGGTCAGCTGCAGTGGTTTGGTTGTGTCCTGGATCACACAGTTTATCTGGAGGAAAGGTTATGGCGTTATATTAGTCCTTTTGGAGTTAGATCTACTCATTGTACCATCCTATCATATGAGTCCTACCTCCTCAGCTGCAATGTTCCTGACAGGAATACCATTGACTTCCAGTATCTGGTCCCCAACGTGCACGGAAAGAAGCGTGTCACTACTGAGGACAGCCGAGTCCAACCTGTGAGACAATTTAAAGTTTAGCATTCATCAAGGTAAAACTGTGCAGTGTGTCCGGCATTCAGAGACTCACCCCGTGACCCTGACAAGAGGACCCGTCTCCTGGCTGAGGTCAGTGGCTGTCGTCAGGCCTCGTTGACCTCCTCCACAGGGAGTGAAGGACACTAGCGCCACCATGTGTGGACTCTTGGTGGGTGGAGAATCTGACCGTGAAGAAGACACAACACCCTGATACAGGCAGCTGCCACTGCAGAAGAGAGATTAAAGAAAGGAAAATATATGCTTTTTCTATTTTACAAATTCTTAAGAAGCACTCATGTATCTTCTTTCATTTAGTTTTTAACTTACCAGTATAGCTTGGTGTGCTCAACAAGTATGTAGCTATCTCCATCTCCAATAAACATTTCACAGCGCATACAGGTGAAACATTCTGGGTGGTACTTTTGCTCTCCAGCAACCTGTTTTATAAAGGGGAACAGTGAGCCTATTGAGCTTCGTCATCATAATTGAATGTAGTTTTTGCTTCAAGAGTACCGGTATTCTAACAAGGCCTTGTAGTGTCGGGATGTTTTCAAAGGATTTCCTGAGATATAAGAGTTGGAAAAAAAAAAAAAAAAACGAGCATTTTCTTTCACCCCATGCGGAAACAAGAAGGCAGGAAGGCTTTGAATGCTTGAATAATGGCACAGCATCCTGAGATCTAGAGCAGACAGATGAATTTTCATTTTATGTAATGCACTTGTTTGCTGATGCTCACTTGTAAGTTTAAACTAATGTTGACTTTGAAGGATCGACTGGAAAGCTATTTTTAAACTGTCTCACCAGCTATTGATCGGTGTGTTGACCGATTTTGTTGGGTGAGCGCTGACAATATTGTTAGCTTTGGTGGCTGGCCATGAAATTTCCTCTTATGAAGTGTTGCAAGGCAGTTTCTTGGCCCATGCAGGGCTTAGTGTGGTGCTGTGATTTGACAGTGTGATTACCCCTAATTTACTTTGTACTTTAGCGCGCTAAAATCTTGCAAATCCTAAAACAAATACTTTTATTTTATGGCAGTTGCACAGCATTTTCGCTGATTGTTACCATTACGAGTCCAGTGAAGATGGTCTCCTTGCAACCATGGCAGTGTTCCCCAAAACGGGCCCAGTAGTGCTTCTTGCAGTAAAGCTGTCCCTCTCTTTCAAAGTACCAGTGAGACAGGATACAGCTACAGTCACAGCACCTGAAGCCCAGAGGGAAATGGGGTCAAAAGGCATGGTTAACAATGAGATGAGAAGAAGCAGATTTAAATTTAGGCTGTAAAACAATACATGCTGCAGAAGTGTGTTACAATAACGTGAGCCCAATGTGCACGCGACACTTCTGAGGATGGTCAACCTCCTTGATGGTTAAACACAGGATCAGGTTGAATGCAACCAGGTCAGTGCTGCTTTAAAATGCGATCTTCTTTAGCATTGTCTCTGTCAGCAATATCTCTTTGTGATTCATTCATTAATTAAAAGTTCCGGGTGAGCATTGTTGAGGTTGCTGGCATTGGAAGTGAGACACTGCTGGGTCTTCTTCTAAACTGAGGCTTGGTTATTAGTCTGGAACTACTGATGTCATCCTGAGTATCTTCTTCAACCAGACATTAAGGGTCACTGACACCCACACTGAAGGTCTGCGTGATGAAACAAAAATTCTGGCATTTCCACATATGCTTCTTGTTTCCTCAAATCATTGTATTTTACTTTCACTGCTTCAAAACTATATGTCTGGTTCCTACTAAATGTAGAATACAAGCTATGTTTCACAGAAAAGCTACTTCCTTATCTCCAGCCAGAGTGGGAGGTGACTTCCTGACTGGGTACAGCTCCATGTTTCCCCCCCAGCTGTTAAAAACATGCAGCTTTTACAATAGGGAATGAAAATGTGGCCTTGCTCTTGTGACCGAGAGGGAAAGAACTCAATGTTATGGACTGAATATGAATGGCTTCGATAGGTTCGTAGGAGAACACATTTTTTTCCTTTGTGACACAATGTCAATTATATTTAATTCAATCATTTATGAGTAATTCAATTAAAACACGACATTCCCGGCGGAGGTCATTGCTGGAGCTCCTGTTTAGCTTAAGTCAAGTAAACACACTTAGTGAGAGGAAATTTTGTCTCTGTGGCTGCTGGGATATTGTAGGAAACGCTGCAAGGTCTATTAGGTTTCTTCTGAGGAAATAACTAGGTAATGAAAACATCAAACAGCTGATTTATTTTAGACCTTCTTTCTGTGTTATTGTGCCATTAGCAGTGGAGGTGGAACTCTTAAGCAACTGCAGTTACAGCCAAACATCTGGATGTGAAAATGAGCTCTGGCATAAATCCAAAAGTGTGTTATTGTTACTGGTCTCCTTTTATTTCTCTGACTCACACACCCCTCTTTTAAGAATCATCTGATAACCAGCTGCTCTTACAGACATGTCAGTTCAGATGTTCAGAGTCTGATGTTGTGTTCTCATGCCACTGGTTTCCTCTGTTTTCTGCTGAACTGTCTGATAAACTCAGTAGCTTTTAATGACACGTGTTTTTAATGGGTTTGGTCTCGAGAGACTATGGTCCCAGTGGGTTTATGTAAATTAAAGTGTGATGGTTGATCAGTTTTTCTGTTTTTCTTGCATTCCTTGACAAACAGTGCTGCCTGTTCATGTGACTGTAGAAGAGGGCCAAGTCATGCTGCTGTCATGGTTTGAGGAAGTACTGTTGCAAACAGTTAACTTTAAAACACTTTCTTTTGTTTCACCAAGAAAACACACATTCCGCGTACAGTTGCCCTTACCGTCCCTTCATCCCTCGGCGAAACCTCTGGTCCCGTCGTGACATGCTCGAGTCTCGGCTCACTGACACATCAGGAGAGATCCACCCAGTTTGAAAGAGGCTATTAGCTGCATCTGTTCACTCGCAGATCTGACATGTATTCCGCTCTGAGTGCAAGCAGGCGGTTCTCGTTCTCTCTTTTCATGTGCTCAGAGGCTTCCTGTGTATTCAGTTTCTCTCTCGTGTGTGATTGAGAGAAAACTTTGACCCTCTGACTCCAGACCAAGGCTCCCCCTGCTGGCTGTTAGGAAGCTAATCTATCGCTACGCTCCGTCACGTCTTTCCTGTTACTTTAACTGCGTAGACCTCTGCAAGACACATTTATCCTCTTAATCCTCTGCTGAGGGTTTCTGAGCTTAGTGGTGTTTAAAGTGCTAAAACACGTTTGAAACGAGCCGTGTTCCTGTCATCACATACGTAATCTCTTTATGAACGCTCCAATTACTGCACTGTCATGACCCAACAGCAAACTCTCTGTTCATCGCACACAACAAATAAAGGAGAGCTCATTTAAAGCATGAGAATACAGTTAAAACTCAGCTTGCCTTCTGCTACCAGATGGAAATTAAAGATATGCCTCGTTACACATTTAAGCCAGCAGCTTCTTCATTGTTTTCCTACTGCATGCTAAAATACAGTAGTTAATCATTTTACGTCACTTTAAATAAGGAAGGCGTTTTTGTCAATGGCAACTTCTTTATTTCAGAGAGCATTGTCTCGATGAATACAAAAGTGCATAATTTCCTTTATCACCCATGAAGACAGGTGTTTAAAACACATGTTGAACATAACACAACAGAGACGAGTTCAGTTGCATGATGGGACTCACCGCAAATAAACAACAAATGATACTGTTAAAAGTCACACAACATCCAAGTCAAATATTTAATGTCATAAATGCATTGAGTTTTCTTTCTTGCCTTAATAGCTTAATTTATAAAGACTAGAAAACATAAACACTTCCCAAAAGACAAGGATGAAAAATTAAAAAAGCATAGTTAATTATGATCGTGACTTTCGATCGTGTTACATCACATTTAATTTGGATAAGTTCTTAAGCAAGAAACTTAGGAGCCAAATTTATTCCATATTTCAACAAATGTATCTTTGGAATAATAGAAAAGAAAATACATGTTAAATAAAAATTAACAATATTTATTACTGAAATTCAGCTCTAATAAAACGGTGCCTCTAAATTTGCTAAGTGTGGCAGAATGTCACGAGTGTTAAGTCACAGGCCGTTGGGCCTCAACTGGTGATGGCGCTCATGCCTGAGCACAGTTATAATGAACACAGACTGCTTTTCAGAAATCAGATAATGGCCACCCAGAATGACACGCCACACAGATTCCACTTGTGAAGACTCTTTTTTTGCGGTTAGCCCGAAATAGCACCTGTCTTTTCTTTGTAGAATCTTCTGGACATATATTGTGTTTGAATGTAAGCCAAAATGAATTATTAACACAAACCTTACGCTGTATGGATGTTAAAACAACTAGGCCCGACAAAGTGAGGCTTCGCATAAATGTAGTGTTTTCATGCACATGGGTCTAAAAGAGTTGTCTTTTCAAAAAGCATCCACAAAAATAAAGATTGCATGGCTATGTTGTTTTTTTTTTTTTTTTTTTTTTTTTTTTTAATTACTAAGTAGTCTTTTCTTGCAGGCTGAGAGTTGTTGATCTTCAAAAGGTTCGGGTATAAAATTTATATGGAATGTGCTGAAGGTTTAACTACAATGATTATAAGACATTTACCATTTGGGTTAATGCAATAGCACCACTTTTTTTTTTTTTTTTTTTTTTTTTCTAACCAATGAGGTCGCTTCCTTTCTGTTGGTCTTTCACTTCCTTCTCCGGCCACAGTATTTACCCTGACAGCCCACACCTTGTTGCAAGACAGAGAAGGTTATTCTTCCCTTATGATACTAAAGATGTTGCATATTACTTGTTCTGTTGTAAAGTAGTAATTTACCTCTGTTGCCTCCAGGTCCCAGTATAGCCTGGAGTGCTGCATATTTGGCTGCCTTCTGTGCTGTAGCTGAGGGACACACGTGAAAAACACATATTATTCTGATTTTGTGCCTACAGCATGATAGATTTTAAATGCATAGACAATTTAACATAAAAATCCATTTTATATATTTTTCTGTGTTACTGTAACTACATTATGAAATAAAGTTACTTACATTTCTGTCCATCTCCTATAAGCCCTAAAAAAAAGTTTCATTTCAGTATTTGGAAAAAAAAAACGTGAAATTTCTTACATTGTCAAAAGTGTGGCTAAAAATTGAATTTTTTTTAAAGTGTATTATTCATTTCTTGCCTGGGTATAGCCCCCCAGCCACTCCACCGTAGCCTGGGCCGACGCCTCCTGCTGGTAAAACAGATACATTACAGCCAACGTCATTATGACACATCTATAGTCTCACCACTAGGGTGCAGTGTTTTTCATGCATTGGTTCTACATTTTTAACAAATGTCGTGCTATTAAAGGCCAAACACTTATATTTTTACAATCTACTTTTTGCATCATAATAATCATTAATTTATACTAACCCTGTGAGCCCCCTGCACCTCCTATACCTTCTCCTGCATTAGTAAAATGGGTGCAGATGTTTAAATTAGTTAAGGCTTCAAATCTTTGTACAGTATTAAATAAAACAAATAATTTTATTAGCTGTGGCAATATAGTTATTACAGTAAGCATAATTAAAATATAAAATATTTTGTATATGTAAATATTACCTGGTCTATAACCAGTTCCTCCTAATGATGAACCATAGCCAGATTTAGGAGGTTTCCCAGGCCCCAGTGTTTGTCCACCAGGCCCAAACCCACCAGAACCAATTCCAGTACTTCCTGGGCCAAAGCTTCCAGGTCCAGTGCCTCCTGGACCAAAGCCACCAGTTCCAGCACCTCCTGGGCCAAAACCACCAGTTCCAGTACCTCCTGGGCCAAAACCACCAGTTCCAGCACCTCCTGGGCCAAAGCCACCGGTTCCAGCACCTCCTGGACCAAAGCCGCCAGTTCCAGCACCCCCTGGGCCAAAGCCACCTGTTCCAGCACCCCCTGGGCCAAAGCCACCTGTTCCAGCACCTCCTGGGCCAAAGCCGCCTGTTCCAGCACCTCCTGGACCAAAGCCGCCTGTTCCAGCACCCCCTGGACCAAAGCCGCCTGTTCCAGCACCCCCTGGACCAAAGCCACCGGTTCCAGCACCACCCAGACCAAAGCCGCCTGGTCCTACTCCAGCAGGACCACCTCCAGTACCTCCTCCTAAAATTCCTGACAGAAATCAGTTTAATGACCACAATTTTACAGCACATACACAATGCCATTTAAAATGTATCTCACCTGTTCCATATCCTGCTCCTCCATAACCTGGGAAAAAGTGTGTGAAAAAGGTAAATTCCAGGAATGTTCAAGTTATTTATTGTCCATAAATGTACTTTAGTGTGATGTCACCATCAAAACATTTAATATTTGAAGTGTAAATATAATATCAGTATTTACCAGATTTAGATTTAATTTTTCCTGTGCCTCCAGGTCCAAAACCACCTGTTCCAGTGCCAGCACCTCCTGGTCCAAAGCCTCCGGGTCCAGTGCCAGCACCTCCTGGTCCAAAGCCTCCGGGTCCAGTACCAGCACCTCCTGGTCCAAAGCCTCCAGGTCCAGTGCCAGCACCTCCTGGTCCAAAGCCTCCGGTTCCTGTTCCTGCACTACCTGGTTGAACACCCCCAGGTCCAAAACTGCCGGGTCCATATGTACCAGGCCCAGTTCCTATGGCACCAGGTCCTACTGCTGTACCTAGTAGAAGTATAAAAGTAAAGCATGATCATAGAGCAGCTATGTACACTGTAATATTGACTGTAATAAGTCTTCCTGGAGTTTTATATGACACATAAAACTGAAGTATAAAAGTCTGTTCTAAGTTTAAGAATGATCTCATGTCACTATCACCATCTTGTAGAGCCTAACCTGGTCCAAAGCCAGGGGCGCCATAGCCTGAAAGAAAAAAAAGAGTAGGATATAGTATGTCATATTTAATTCAAAATAACAAACATAAAAGATTGACCTTTGAGTTTTTACGACATATTTCTCACCTGATTTGGATTGTTTGTTCTTGCCCAGTCCTTGCCCACCAGGAGTATAAACACCAGGACCTGTCTCTGCTCCTGCTGGTCCATAGCCACCGGGTCCCGTGCCAATTCCACCAGTGCTGGGTCCATACCCACCAGGACCAATCCCACCTGGTCCAAAGCCTCCCGGTCTAGAACTTCCTGGACCAAATCCTCCTGGTCCAGTGCCACCTGGTCCATAACTACCACCAATGGTTGTGCCAGGACCAGTTCCACCTGGTCCAAAGCCTCCTGGTCCGAAGCCTCCCGGTCCAGAACTTCCTGGGCCAAATCCTCCTGGTCCAGTGCCACCTGGTCCATAACTACCACCAATGGTTGTGCCAGGACCAATCCCACCTGGTCCAAAGCCTCCTGGTCCAGAACCTCCTGGTCGAGACCCAGCTCCACCTGGTCCTGTCCCATAGACACCAAGCCCAACTCCAGTACCAGCAGGTCCTGCTCCATAATCAGAAATAAATCAGTGATTCAGTTTTTTTCCCCAGAATAGGTTCTGTTGTGTTTATGATGTATATCTCTGTTATTGTCATACTTTTGGGTGGTTTGCCATTTCCTAGTCCCTGGCCTGGGCCATATCTTGTACCTAATTAACAGAACAGTTAACATAAATAATTATCTTAATAATATGGACTTAAATGTTATATTATTATATATTTAAACATTTTAAACTGACATATTTGCTATTATTTTATACAGCACATACCACCAGGACCTACTCCACTGCCGTATCCCCCAGTGCCTCCGCCAAATCCTCCTCCAACGGCACTACCTAAACCTCCATTTCCAACACTCTCAACTCCAAGGGCACCTCCAGGACCGCCACCTCTGCCTCCGTAGCCTCCAAGTCCAGGACCAGAGCCACCTGGACCAGTTCCAAAACCTCCAGGCCCTACACCGTAACCCCCTGGACCAGTACCATAGCCACCAGGACCAGTTCCGTAATTGCCAGGTCCAACCCTACCTTGGCCTGATGTACCAAGGGCCCCATAAACTGTTCAACACAATTAAACAAATGTAAATATTTTAAGGTAAACTGAAGCATTTTAGTGAAAGTTTGTGGAACCTTTGCCTGGTTTCAGTGCTCCTTGACCCACTCCAGCTCCAGTTGGGTAACGTATGCCTAAAGGAAAAAAGACAAATGCAGTTAAAACTGTTTTAATTATGCTGTATTTAATTTATATTGTAATGAATATGATAGCATACCTCCACTTGGTAAAATACCAAATCCACCAGCACCATAGTCTATGTGGGATATATAAAAAATGACATCATTGTAATATGACTGTGTTGGTTTGGGACAAAACTTCTAAAAAAAAAAAAAAAAAAACGTGCTTTTTCCAGGTTTAAAGACTCCTGTTCCGCCAGCTCCAAGTGGCAACCCTCCTGCCCCAACTCCTGGACCGCTTCCGACAGTACCTACTACAACCCCTCCACCTGGTCCTATGCCTCCAAGCACTGACCCACCAGGACCCGTTGCTGTTTAAGTAATAAACAGATTAATAATCAAACATAACAGTTAACATCCAGAGATACACCCTCCATGTATAATTACTGATGCTAGAGTGTGGTTGTCCCAAACCTATGTTACCTGGTCTAACTCCAGTTCCAGCTATAGGAGTGCCTCCTGTTCCCCCTGCTGCTCCTGTAGGTCCTCTAGCTCCAGTACGATCTCTGTCTCCATCAGGACCTCCATCCCCGTCTCCTTCACCTGGAGTGTCACCTCTGGGTACACCTAGATACAAGTCAGTAGATTTCTTTTTTTTTTTACAATTACAGCTCTTACAGTTGTTAATTTATTATTTAGATTTGTTTACCTGGGGGTCTGAGAGGCCTAGCACCAGGTAATGTCCCACCATCACCTGCAAAATCACATTTTAAGAAATGTCAGCAAATAATTATTATCAAAGTCAACTTTAATGTTAAATATACTATACATGCTCGACATACAGCATAAATTAAATTTCAGTCCTCTCGGACCCACAGTGCAGCAAAGTAATAAAACTACAAACTAAACTAGATGGATGGATGGATGGACTAAACTAAATAAAACTACAATTTCTAATATAAACAGTGTATGACACAGTCATGAGGTGTTATTATATAGTCTAAGATCCATTTAGCTGTCTCAGAAAGGACAATTTAATGATGAAAATGTGTTTTGTTTTTATTTGGTTAGTTTCTTCGCAAGACTTAACAACACATAGCAGTGAATATAGTTTTAGTGTGTCAAAAATGAGATACAGTAATGTTTTTGAAATTTAAGAAATACTGGTAAGAATAGAAAAAAATGCTAAAGGAATAATTTTTTTCTTGACATGAAACTCCATTGCTTAAGTTTAAATTCATTAATTTTGAGACAAAGACCACATAAAGGAATGAAACTTCACATTGCCATCCTAATAATGATGTGATTTGTTTTTTTAAGATGTTTTTGAAGACTGACCTGATACTTCGGTTCCATTAGTTCCTAATATATAAAGAGATATAAAAGAAAGATAAGAATGACACATTTTACTGCTAGCTGTTTAACCACTTTTAAAGAGAGATTACAGATTGATAGAGTATAACGTCTGTTACCTGGTTTAAGACCAATAATGGGGATTCCTGTTCCACCCAGGCCATCTCCATCACCTCCCACACCCCCTGGTCTGCTGGTTACACCAAGACCTCCTGGTTAAAAAAATTATGCAAATATACTTTTTACATAAGAACATTTGACACATCATGCCATATTGTCAAGAGTTAAACACACCATCTCCTCCAGAGTTTCCAGAACCCTCAATTACACTGCCATCACCTGCAAACAGGGCAGCAGAATAAAACTAAATATTTTAAGCTAGTTTTGTTTCATTCTGTTCCTGACCTCCATAGTTTTAAAAGAACATTCTGAAGTGATTGAATTATTGTCACATATGTGAGAATAGCATAGACTGACCATCTGATCCAGAAGACGGCGTTCCTCCTGTGGGTGCAGTCCGTCCTCCTGATCCAGCAGGTGCAGATACTTATATAAATTTTAATTAATAACAAACATTCTTAATGTTTTAAAAAAAACAAGCTCACCACTTTGTCCAGTTGTTCCTCCGCTGCCTGTGCCGTTTACTGACGTACCAGGGCTGGTTCGAGTTCCTTCTCCTGCAGTACCAGGTCCAGTGCCTGCTCCTCCCGTGCCGGTTCCAGCAGCACCAGCATCTGTTCCAGCCCCAGGTACAACTCCCCCAGAGGTGTCTCAAATTCAGAAAAGGATATGATGTGGTAAATTCAGAAAATAAATATTTCACATAAACTGCATCAGCAAAGGTGTGGCTCAGAAATGTAATCAGCAACTAAATAATTTTCATTGTTGTAATACGTATTTATAATCCATATATATTAATATAATGCTAACTACTTCTACCTGTAAGAGGTCAAATTCCATTAACCCACGATTACTGTAATCCACTGTGATCCAACACTAGAGGTCAATAAAGGGATGGTTCATCATGATTATGCAGTAAATGTGATTTACCCACTTATGTTTTTGACCCAGTTTAAATCCAAGCTTGAACTAAAAGAAAAATTACTTAACAGCTGATATAATGAATATTTTGAACTCCATTCCCAATGGTAATTCCACCCCCTCACCCCCCCCCCAGTTTCAAAAATGCTTATTGATGGAGTTAAACAACATAACAAACTAGATGAGAGTAGTTTTGAATGTATTATTGTTTAAATAAAAAATACTAACATTTTGGGTCATAGCATACATGTGTGTGTATGTGGGTGTTGAACTAACATTTCTCAGGAACTCACCACTTCTACTAGGTCCAGCTCCAGTTACTCCAACAGATCCTGTTGAGCCATAACCTAAACCAAAATTTAGTTAGAATAACATTGCTTTTTACTCCCATCACTAAATAAAAATGATATAAATGTAATACCATATTTAGCAGGTTTCAATCCAGAGCCATAACCTACAATTAAAAATAAAATAATCAAGTTTACAGTTTATCCATTTCTTTAATTAGACAATAGATGATCCTGGATAGAATTTATATTGCTTCCTAAACCTGGTCCATATCCAGCTCCAGGTCCATAACCAACTCCAGGGCCATATCCACCAGGCCCATATCCAAAGCGTCCAGGCCCAACTCCACCAGCAGGAAGCCCTATTAGGAAGAAAAATAGGCATTTTTAACTGTGTTAGAAGCTATTATATTAAAATGTTGAATATTTATGTCATTAAAGTTAACATGAGTACAGCAAGTAAATGAGTTGTAATAATGTTGTGTCTTCCTGAAAGTATTTTATTCTTTAAGTATTTTAATCATTTTAATTTAGTCATCAGAAATTATCTCCTTGGTTGAACTCGTGTATCTTTATTTGCCAGCTAACCTCCGGGTCCAAAGCCAGTACCACCACCAGGGCCAACTCCTAATCCAGGACCATAACCTGTTCCTCCTGGGCCAATTCCAGCACCACTAGGACCAATACCACCAACAGAACCAGGTCCAGCACCAATGCCAAGCACTCCTCCAAGACCTGCAGCTGCACCAATGCAGGAGACTAATGATCAGAATATTTTAACACTAATATTTCAGAACCTAATCTATAGAACAGTTTTACACTCTTAAATAATTGAATGCACTTTTGTATCAGTGTTATAATATGGTTCTTTTTTACAACACATTACATTATTATATTACTGTTATAGGTTGTGGGTGTGTATTTACCGTATTTAGCGGCCACTTTAGCTGGATTTTTGTTGGCTTTACCCACGCCTGTATTTTAAAGAATAAGTATATAGCTTATATCTGTACATATTAGTGTTTTACTAGGTTAACTGTTGCGTTATATACCTGATTTTGGTGAAATGAGAGGGTAGCCACGGATAACACCAGGCAGCGGCTGTAAACGACCATCTAACATGAAACATTTGTTACGGAGATGATCAGAATGTAGATGACTGGATCTCTGCCATGAATTTTAGAAAGGAATGAGTCTCATGACACTCACTGATTGTTGTTCCTGGTCCGAGGCCACCTTGCCCAAGCACTCCAGCTCCTGTGAACAATAAGGCATAAAGTTTTATTTCAGGCAGTCTTGCCAGACCATACTGTTATTTTCTAAGGCTCATTAGCACACCATTTTGAGTTCCAAGTCCAGATCCTATGGCCACCCCAGGCAGGACTCCACGGCCTCCAAAAGCTCGTACAATAAAAAAAAGAAACTTGAATATTTCATGGCAAAGTTTGACTATTTTTCATGACTTCTTATGTACTGTTCACTTACCTTGGCCTGGAACATAGCCACCTTGATAGGGTCCAGGCATGACAATTCCTGAAATATTGAGTGTTTTGAACTTTTTGTAAGTTAACAAAAATTAACATTGTTTTAAATGTGTTTTTTCAAACTATACCTGGAAGTTTTGATGCTTTTGTACCAGTTTTTCCTCCAACCCCTCCACCAGTCTGTGGCAGCACTAGGATTAATCAAGAATTATACAGACCTCAAATACACTTTATACTTCTGATAAAAGCTGTGTCTGAATCTGAGCCTAAAAAAACCACATTTTAATACTAAAACTACTAATAATACTAAATTATCTTTGGAAAATATATCAGTTTAATTATTACATATCACTTAATGTATCGTACGGAACGTGTGTTTCCAATCTTAGCGTTAATGTTTAAGTTTTTTATATAAATGTGCATAGATCAATGTTAAAAATAATTTTAATCATGGTATTTACCTCCACCAGGACTGATGCCGGTCCCTCCAGGGCCAACTCCTGCACCTCCAGGCCCAAATCCTGTTCCACCAGGGCCAGCTCCTGCACCACCGGGCCCAAACCCTGTTCCACCAGGTCCAACTCCTGCACCACCAGGCCCAAACCCTGTTCCACCAGGGCCAGCTCCTGCACCCCCAGGTCCAAACCCTGTTCCACCAGGGCCAACTCCTGCACCTCCAGGCCAAAATCCTGTTCCGCCAGGCCCAAAACCCTTACCCCCAGGACCAAATCCTTGTCCACCTGGTCCAACCCCTGCACCACCAGGTCCAAACCCTGTTCCACCAGGTCCAACTCCTGCACCCCCAGGTCCAAACCCTGTTCCACCAGGGCCAATTCCTGCACCCCCAGGTCCAAACCCTGTTCCACCAGGGCCAATTCCTGCACCCCCAGGTCCAAACCCTGTTCCACCAGGGCCAACTCCTGCACCCCCAGGTCCAAACCCTGTTCCACCAGGGCCAACTCCTGCACCCCCAGGTCCAAACCCTGTTCCACCAGGGCCAATTCCTGCACCCCCAGGTCCAAACCCTGTTCCACCAGGGCCAATTCCTGCACCCCCAGGTCCAAACCCTGTTCCACCAGGGCCAACTCCTGCACCTCCAGGCCAAAACCCTGTTCCACCAGGCCCAACTCCTGCACCTCCAGGCCCAAACCCTGTTCCACCAGGGCCAACTCCTGCACCCCCAGGTCCAAACCCTGTTCCGCCGGGCCCAAAACCCTTACCCCCTGGACCAAATCCTTGTCCACCTGGTCCAAACCCTGCACCACCAGGCCCAAACCTGGTTCCTCCTGGTCCAAATCCTGTTCCACCGGGGCCAACTCCTGCACCACCTGGTCCAAATCCTGTTCCACCAGGGCCAACTCCTGCACCACCTGGTCCAAATCCTGTTCCACCAGGGCCAACTCCTGCACCACCTGGTCCAAATCCTGTTCCACCAGGGCCAACTCCTGTTCCACCAGGCCCAAATCCTGCACCACCTGGTCCAAAACCTGTTCCACCAGGGCCAACTCCCGCACCACCTGGTCCAAATCCTATTCCACCAGGGCCAACTCCTGTTCCACCAGGCCCAAATCCTGCACCCCCAGGCCCATAGCCAGTTCCCCCCAGTGAAGTTCCAGCTCCACCTAAGATGCAACAATTCATAATTTAGTCATTTCAGTCTTTTCATTTTGCTATCCATCACTAACTGGGAAATACCTGTTTTAGGAGGTTTCAGACCACTTCCTGGGTATTGACCAGCACCACCTGGTCCATAACCCCCGTAAACACCTGAACCAGGGCAAAGGGTTAGTTAATATATATAATAAACACAACAACACAACACAACAACAGATAAAATGCATGTGCTGTAGTATTAGAAAGATTCTGATATGTTACCGCTATCTCTTCATTAATACACTAAAATCTGGGAACATAATGCAAACAGCTCACTAACAAGCATGCGACCAATTCAGGCTCTAGATCTTCAGTCAGAAAAAGTGTGATTAGTTCTTCCCATACTTGCTTTTATTAGACCATGTTATATCACACCTTAATGAATTCAGCATGTCCTCTGCTCCACCCTTTGGTAACTTAATACATATATGATGGCTGCCAGAGAGACAGCTTATAAGGATTAAGTTAGGCTCAAAGGTTTTGAAGCATGTTTGAAGTGTGCTTGTTTGACTTTTAAATCTCTTATAGGATTTGAATGTGATTGGGTCAAAAAGTGGCAGACAAGGAATAAAAGCCTGTGTGAGAAAAGAGGAAAAACAGCAAAGGTCTGAAACCTATTGCCACATCAATCTATAAATTAAATTCTCTAACCCCTCTTAAAGGAATGCAGATGATGCATATATAAGATTTTAGGTTCAGTCTTCCTTTTGGCAACTTTCTTTTTTGCAGATGTGGTGTTAACTCCTATCTGGGGGCTTGTACAGGTGAACCAGGATGGATTTTCAGAGAAGGGAATGCAAACACACTGTACCTGTAGTAAGTAGCATGCATTTGACTGAGACTTTAGCAACTTGAAAGTGTGTTAGATGAGTTGGTTTTCACTGACCTAATTTCCACACATTAATATAATAGGTGGAATTTAAAAGGTTACACAGAAAAAGGAAAAAGCTTAACCTCTAAAGATTAATTTGGAAATTATCATCGTCATTCTTCATCCTGCACAGGCAGCAGGCACGGCTGAGGTATTACAAACAGAGAGGCCTAAAATTCCAGACTAAATCAGTCTCTCTGGATGACGTGATGGCTTCCAACATTTATCAGAGAGCTGCCATGCCTGAAACATTAGCCTTTATCACTATATGTGTGTTCATGAGGGTACGTGGCCTCAATATAGCTTATATCCTGGCGGTAATCAGGAAGTGAAATCATGGTACATGTATGTAAGCCTTATCCTGCTGCTCAATATGTACAGTGCGGCAGAACAAACTTCCACTTATTGTAAAGCCCACATAAACGAAGTGACAAGTGGTTGTTCTGTTTTGGAACTATTGTGAAACTGAAGTCAAGTACAATTGTTTGGACGGTTTAGTCTGTTGAGTGTAAGAGGAATAGAGAGTTTATATGCTGGATACCTGTGCCCTGGCCGCCTGTACCAATCCCTCCGGGCCCGGTTCCATAGTTTCCAGCACCACCTGGTCCAAAACCACCTGGTCCAAGTCCTCCTCCGGTACCTCCCTGTCCTGTACCAAAGCCTCCTAACACTCCCGCTCCTGAGATGATAATAATAAAATAAAAAGTCTTCCTGGTAACACTAAAAGTTAATTCCTACACAGCACATTTTTGGAACTTATTGTAAATGATACATTCTAATTCTTTTAACAGAAGGACTCTTACCTGTTTTTGGAGGCTTTCCACCTGTAAAAGAGAAGTAGTTAATTAAACAGTCATCATATGTATCATCATCATCAAAGTCTGTGGATAATGTTAACATCCTCATTTCTATTAGAACTACCTGGACCAAAACTGCTTGGTCTGAAACCTCCTGGACCAACTCCTCCTGGGCCGACTCCTCCTGGGCCAAATCCTCCTGGGCCAAATCCTCCTGGTCCGACTCCTCCTGGGCCAAATCCACCTGGTCCGACTCCTCCTGGGCCAAATCCACCTGGTCCGACTCCTCCTGGGCCAAATCCACCTGGTCCGACTCCTCCTGGGCCAAATCCACCAGGTCCGACCCCTCCTGGGCTGACCCCTCCTGGGCCAACCCCTCCTGGGCCAAATCCACCAGGTCCGACCCCTCCTGGACCGACCCCTCCTGGACCGACCCCTCCTGGGCCGACCCCTCCTGGGCCCACCCCTCCTGGGCCAAATCCACCAGGTCCGACCCCTCCTGGACCAACTCCTCCTGGGCCGACCCCTCCTGGGCCAAAACCTCCTGGACTAACTTTTCCTGGGCCAAATCCACCAGGGGCAACTCCACCTGGACCAACTCCTGGGCCGACTCCTCCTGGACCAACTCCCCCTGGGCCAAATCCACCAGGGCCAACCCCTCCTGGACCAACTCCCGCTGGCCCAAATCCACCAGGGGCAACTCCACCTGGACCAACTCCTGGACCAACTCCCCCTGGGCCGAATCCACCAGGGCCAACCCCTCCTGGGCCTACCCCTTCTGGTCTGATTCCTCCGGGGCCGAGTCCTTGAGGACCTTGTCCACCATAGCTCCCTTGGGGAAAAAAGGTAAATTACGTACACATTTTCATTAACTGACATAAGTCAATGTGCTCTAATTTGATTTTTTAATGATGGGATTCAAACTAAAACTGATAGTTGCAGAAGTTCTCAAGTTACCTAATCCAGGACCGCCTCCAGTCCCCAGTCCTGCTCCTGCACCAGGTTGAAATCCTGCCGCAGCTCCATCAGCAGGTACATATATGCCTGGTGCATCCAGCGAGAAAGTTTCAGTTGTATACGCACAATTTATTACTGAAACATGTTCATCAAACTACAAGTCAAATTTGTGGAATACATGAAAAAATGTTTGGGCTAAATTGGCATACGTTTCTTCTTTCTACCATTGCCTAATAATAGCCTAATTAAATGTAATAAAGAGGCTCACATTTTATTGGGAGAAATGTCTCACATGCAGAGGTAAAACAGATGTGTGTGTGTGTGTGTGTGTGTGTGTGTGTGTGTGTGTGTGTGTGTTGTGTGTGTGTGTGTGTGTTGTGTGTGTGTGTGTGTGTGTGTGTGTGTGTGTGTGTGTGTGTGTGTGTGTGTGTGTTGTCCCTCCTATGTGATGTTCCTCTCTTCGTGGCAAATAACCAACTGTGATTCATCCAGAAGGCATGCATCCTTAGTCATAATTCTTACATTTTCATGCACCTAGATTGAGTTTCACAAACCATATTGACCAAAAATAGAATCATGCGGAGTAAAAAAACTATAAAAGGGAAGGTTTATTTGCATCACTAAATCTAGATGTGAAATTAAGAGGGCCGTAGGGATTCTTAAAGAATGTGAATGACTGATCTCATGCAATGTCACATTCAGCATATTAATAACACACAATAAATAACATTATTGTTCAGTCATTCATCTGTGCTAAAGCCTGCAGAACATAAGCACAGCCCCCACCATGTCAAAAAATATTCGTGGGGTTTTTTATTTGATATGACTCACTATATTTTTACAGTGACAATAACATCTCACTACGCTCATTGTTTTCCTTATTTTATGATTTAACTTTACATTTTTACCACTCTTTTTGATGTGGTCCTCTCGCTATATTTCCTGTGGGGTGGTGCTGAAACAGGGTAAATCAGTCTTGTTTAAGTGCCCTTTTTCATTTTCAGGTAGCTGAAGACATTGGCATTAGTTATTGATTATGTGTTTATTGTCATTGTGCTTTACAGGGAGCTGTTGGTGCTTCCCTGTCTCTGTGTCGGTAGGAGATGAAAATCTTTATATAGATGGATATATGTGATTTGATATTTAAGGTACTTAGAGTTACCAAGTTACCAGTCAAAAATTCCTGTAAATCTGTCCAAATATTTCTTTTACTTCCTGCATCTTAGAGGGTAATGTCACTGTGCTTGGTGTTTTGATATTGTCCATTGTTGACTGGTTGATTTTCATAGTGTTTAAAACTGTTTTTCATTTTGGGCTTTCTATTATTAAGATTGGACAAATTTGTTTTCAAGAAGACATGAAGACATGAAGAACACAGGTCAGTGAGAAGAGGCGTTTTGTTGGTGAGTGCCAGCTGACCGGCCTGTCCTCTGCTGCTGCCCCGTGACCCAGACTCAGATAAACAAATGGAACCATTTTGCCAATTGTGTCACATAGTACTGCAAAAATGTTTATACCTCATGAAAGAAATTTAGAGTTTAATAGCTCCCCAATGTTAATGTCACATCAGAAATAAACCAATCTAGAAAAGCTCTTAGCTCACTTGATAACAATCTGTTCTTCTCTGAAATAGGAGGCAAAGATGAGTGCTTTTTAGAATAAAACAGTTCTTTTTATGGGAACATGCATAGAGCCAGAAGCAGAAAATCTGGGTTAAATCGGTAAACATGTTCTTGATACTCGTCTCTAAGTTGGGCTGCAGGAATTGTTGAACCTGCTCCAACCAAGAAAGCCTGAGTGTGTTTAAACGTCTTCGTAGTTTAGCCCGTGGCCAGATGAGATCTGGACCACACGGACCTTATTAAAGTTTTTAATGAGGTATAACACCTCATGAAACTTGGGCTGTCCTCTAACTATACTTTTGTCCTGATGTCATGCCTCAAGAGAAGTCAGAACTGAACAATACATCTGGGATTTGTGAAGCCACAGAGAGCAAGTTTGGCTGGTGATTATCATGAGATTTATCTCTGTCTTCTATCCAGACAAATACCTGGAAATTGAAGCTGCTCAGCTGTCAGTCTCTTAGAATAAATGTGTGGATGCTTACATCATTTGATTTCATAATTCAACAGTGACAGTTCTGTCAGGTAATAGAAAAACAAGCTTTGCACTCTCAGAGCTGTCAGTACTCCTTAAACCGTTGGTGCAGGAAAGGTTTGTCCAACATTAACTCAGGCTGGTTTTCTCCACAATCACGTTGCTAATCTGGCATCAGAAAAAGTTGGCCTGTAGGTTAAGAGACAACAAGTCCATCCACGTATTTGTTTCTGTCTCTCGTCTCATCATCATAACTTTGATGAAGAGACTAATCCTGCACGACTGCAAAAATCAAATTCATGCCAGTCCAGATCACTTATAATACTAATTTTCACTACAGTTAATCTGTAGAAAGATGACTTTTTCTGAACATTTTGGAGTTATTGTTTGCATTAAAGGAAATTGCAATTTTGATTTGACAATTTCTGACAGACAAGCTTGTGCTCATCATAAATATCACCATCACCTTCTCGGGTGAGCCTTCGAAAACCTCTCAGAACTAAATATTCAACAGAAGATGCATTCAGCTGCTACAGATTGTGCCTTGTCTGCCACAAAACCTAAACATGACTTTATCCACAGGTGCTGCACAACTGGATGCTGCACACATGCAGAAAAGATGACCCACCTCCTTGTAACGATGGTTTCCACAGAGCCAGAAGAAGGACTCCATGTAGGTATGTGACCACCGTCCCCCTTGCCATCTTGCTCCCAAATGTCCCTCTCCTCTCCCAAGCTCCAGGTTTTATCCCCAGCAAGCCTATCAGGGCTCAACAAGGCCTTAGGAGAAGGAGAAGGAGGGAAAACCAATGTGAGCAGAGAAAAAAAAGGGGGGGGGGGGGAGCAGGATGCAAGACAGGACACTGTGTAATTGGTTAGTACAGAGTGATAGACAAGGAAAGAGTTGCAGAAAAAACACATCAGACATTAAACCATAAAGCCCCTAAACCATAAAAGGGGGGTCCCTCTCTTTTCACATTCCAGACACCTCAAAAAAGGGAGCTATGCCAGGAACCTGTCATCACAGTAGATGAGAAACACGGACTCGATTAGGCTCATTAATCTCCGTTATCCATTTATGGAATAATTTATACTTGTATGCATTGCATATTTTTTCGCCTTTTCTATTTTTAAACAAAGAACAACACAGCTTATATTCAACCTACATGTTTCCTGTTTGTTTTGATCCATAGGTCGATCGTGTTAAGAGTATTGTTTTTAGTTCTGCTGCAGTGGCGGCAACACCAGCACCAGTCAGCCTAACTGGTAACAATCAGGGTATTTTTTTCCAACCTGTTGCATTGCTGGGGTTTTCTCCATGTTTGGGCTGACTGGTCCCGTCCCAGTTCCCGAGGGTCGATGTCTGAATCTGGCCAGATGATCTGATTTTTTTTTTTTTTTTTTGTCTGGAGGTAATGGGCAAACAAACAGATGAAGTAAATGAGCAACAGAGAAGATGGCTAATCATGAAGAGACTTTATTTACGCATCCTTTACAAGGGAAACAAATAATGAACAGACATTGAGCCTAAATAATCAAACTGACCCCCCCTGGATCAGGTGCTTCAGGTTTACCCTGTTCACCTTTGACCCTTTGACAACCCAAGCACCTCGGGTAGATGAGGCCGATGATCTCATTAGCGAGGCCGCTAACATTACAGACCCGGGTCTCAAATAAATGATTAAAGGCTCTGAATAAATGACTGCAGTAGAGCCTAATGTGAGTTATGCCAGTCTGGAATGTGGCAAATGTTTCTGGGATGTGATCATGTAGAAACCTTTGGCTGAGTTTTTCCAAAACGAGTCAATTAGAAGCCACGTACAGTATGTTTGTATAGCTGTGTGCTCGCACAGCCACACTATACACATGAATTTTATGTGTGTTACTTGGACAATGGGAGCATAGCAATGCTACCTGAACACCCATAATTGGGCTTAAACTGTAGTTTTATTATTGCTTTAGGTTCAGCTTTGATAATTATCCAGTGACCCTTTGTTTTAAAGCCACGCTTAAACAGGTAAAATATTTTGAAATGTCTAATTATTTTCAAATGCAGATAATGAGAACCATGCAGTGTTTTGTCCACGTGTGCAGTGTGACATGGTTACGTACTAAATAAAAAGCAGAGACAAACACTGACATTTGTTGTTCGAAGTGCTCATGCAAATCTAAACCAAAAGCAGAGTAACTGAACTAAAACCATTACGACCTTGAGTGTAATGCAGTGGTTTTGAAGATGAACTAATTTCTGCTTTCACAACTGCTTTTCCAGTTCCCTTAATCCGGTTGTTTTTATAATTGTTTAATTCAGCCATTTTTCAGGCAGAAATGCCAAACATTTGCAGCTTGCCTTTGTCACCCAGGATAGTCGGTGGACAGTGTTTGGCTTTTGATCTGTTGGCTGAACAAAAGATGCAATCTGCAGTGCATCACTCTGGTCTCTGGGCAAACTGTTATGAGCATCTTGTACATTAATCAGTCCTGAAAATAATAGTCAGTGCAGGCAGAGCTGGGAGCCTGCTTCACACGTGCAGTTCTCATGTGGTGGAGTATAGAAGATGTGGAGAAAGCTTAAGTGAAAATATGCACAACATTCTGAACTAAAAACAGACTCTTGTGTCTGGATGGAGGGATATTCTTACAGTATCTGCTGTGCACGGTCTGAAATTGCAATGTTTCACTGTCTTCTGCTTATTAGTATATGTCTTAACTGTACTTACAGTGAAAACATGTAGACATGACATCATGTTGTCAGAATTTGGCCTGCAGAGCACATGACTAAGAAAATAACTGGCACACAACTGCATGCGTTTTGCCAAAGGTATGCTGAAACACAAGCTGAGGTGTTATTCTTTAAATGAATGTGGAATTAATATAGTCACCGCGTTGTGTAAATTGCATCTTTTGCATGCACTTTCACGCTCTCAGCTATGTGGGCACGTATCTCTCATGCACCTGCTGTGCACGTCCAACATCCGTCCATGCAACCTACTTTATGTTTCCCTGTCTTATGTGTTTCTGAGCTGGCGTTACAAACAGAAAAGACCAAATTGGGCCTAAATTAAGTTTACCTAACGTCTACCTAGCGTTTACCTAACGTCTGCTGCCTATATATGGCCGTTTGTGTATGTTTGTGCAGGAGGACTGCTCACCCCACCAGGGGAGTGATTTACTGCTCTGGTGTGGGCTAAAGCCAAGTGATAGAAAGGCAGCAAGAGGGCATAGAAAGAGCTTGGCCCAGACAGACAGATAGCAAAACAGGGATACTGACAGGTACTCACTCTACATGATGAACTGACTGAAGACCTGATGAATATCAGGTTAAAGAGCAGGGCAGGACTGACTTTCACTGCTGATCTGTGGTGAATTATGTCTACAAACCTGCAGGTCTTGAGCCAAATATAAGCCCTTTTAATGTGAGTTAATGTGGAAAAACTGATCTTTGGCAGCTCGGTGGGATCCAGACAGGCGCATACCGGATCCAAGTGCAAATCATCCGTCACCTAATCTGTGGAGAGGTTAATTTTATTGACCCAGTGGTTAATGGTTGGTTTCACCTGTGTTAATTTATGTGTTGGAGACCTTTGTCTTGGATTAATATGTCTACACTGGGAGGCTGACCCCGCTGCTGGCTCCAACTTCACAACCTGCTTCCGAGGTTCTTCTCCCTTATCTCTGTCATGTGGATGCTGGAGTCTCCTATAACTCATTTCAGTATTAGAAAGTTGTATTTTTTTTTAGCTAGCATTTAAGCTAACATTTAAGCTACAATATGAACGCTGCCCTTTATAATAATTGTATAATAACTTCACTTTTTGCAAACTGCTTTACTGCCAAGCATAATTATTGACAATGTTGGTCTTAAGATGCTTTATGTGATGACTTTGTGACATTTTGACGAGTAGTGACAGCAACTGCTTGGAAAAAGTCACAGTTTTTAGCTTTCTAATTTGGGATGGAACATTAACTCATTCTGTGAAGAACTGACAAAAGTGGCCCAGTTAATGCTACAAGAGCATTGGAAACACTTAGCAATCCCTCAAAGAAGTGCCTTCTGGCTGTAAATCCCACAGGGAAGGTTTGTGCTCAGCATATAAATACACAGGTTTTACATCACAAACAGCATCTGAGTGTGACATCAGACGAGGTGAACAGCATGATGTCATTCAAAACTAACACGACTTTTAATTGGGGGGAGGGAGGGCTGTCCAAAAAAGCAGCAATGGGGTGAAAAGGCTGGAACATACAGTACTAGAAAACACTGAGTTAGGAGGTGTTGCAGGGATGAGTGATGCGCCTGAGAGGTCAGTGTGTGAGGGTCGGTACAGAGGTCTGACAGCCTGCTGTCCGAAGTCGTCTGAATAGGGGTGTGTCTGGTCAGAAACTGCTGGCCGTCTTCACTACCCTGATCCTACATATACACTTAAAAGCCATGATTAATTCCAAGCATGAGTACTCGAGCTAGCGCACGTTGGATTTCATTGTGAGAGAACGACAACAAGGCTGCTTTTATGCTGATTTCCACCAAGTTGGTTCTGGAACCTCTGTTTATGAATGAAGTACACAAACGGCTGGACCTTCTGGTTTGGGGATTTACTGCCTGGCTTTAATGCCTCGTTCAGTTCGGTTCAGCCAGGCTACGTTAACAGAACAGGTTCAGTGTAACAACCCGGGCTTTGTTGACCGGAGTTGTTTGACATCATGTGAATGTGTTCCGGCCTCAGGCACCAGCAGCAGCGGGCTTGGCCAGACTGCAGGTACGCGAGCATGACAACTGCAGGAAGCAATTCGACTGGAATGACCTGCAAGCTGTGCTAAGTGTAAACCAGAATGTCATTTTTCTGCGACTTAACCAATATTTCATGAAGTACTTAAAAGTGAGACAGATTTCGCCATGCAAGTCGAGGATGTGGTGTGTGTTCAGCGTGTGCATCTCTTGCTCGCCAGCAGATTTTTGTAAGCAAACTGATGCAAATGGAAGGATGAGATCAGTACTCTGTCTCATGCCAGGCATCTTTTGACAGGAAACATACACAAACACACACGCACGAGAATAAACATTTAAATTTTCATAGAACACAAAAACTAATATTTGTTTGTACACAGAAAAGGCAATCGTGATTTTTATAAATACAGTACCAAATGCTAAACAGGTTTTAGGGCCTTTTCCTTCTATTTTTCACTGCGAATTCTCTTTTGCCAGTGATTGAAAACATTTAATTGTGTTCAATTTCACCTCATCTATCAGAACCAAACAAAGTCTGTTCTGATTAATTAAACTCAGACCCACTCTCCACCATCGAAACCCCATCATGCAATCTGAGGTCACACAGCTCCCTGTTAACAGAGGATCACCCAAACCAAGGTCTGTCATCGCCCCACCAGTGCCAATGCAGTCAGCTGGAGGCAATTTAGACTACAAAATCATCTCATTCTCTTACTGACGTCATAATGGAGAGCCCATTAGACAGTGGGCTCATCTATCTTCTCTCCCTGATCAAATAGCATTTAACTCCGAGGAATCCACATGCGGTGAGGAGGGAATCATCACATGGCTTAGTTTATGCCTGTAATGGCAGCATCCATTCAGTGTGTTGTGTTTGAGTGTGTATGTGTGCGTGTTGCCATCTTAACATCCATCCATCTGCATCCTTTCATCTCCTTGCTTTGTTTATTTAAAAGATATTAAACAAGGTAGGGCTTATTTCCATACTTCTTTCCCTACATCACCAGCGGACGATGTGAATGATTCGGCATCACTTTCATGGAGTTCATGTGTGGTCTATCGTGTATGCAGTCAGGAGACTTTAGCACTTTCAAGTGTTGAGATTTTGGGTTTCCTAAATCCTTTGGCTGTCGCTGGACCCTGATTTCTGCCTTGCCTTTTTTGGATGTTGCATTTCAGACTGATTAGCAGTTTTGACTAGTGCCGGCCTTCCCTGGGTGTTTTTCCTGTTCCATTTGCCACATCTGCAGACTCCCTTTCCCCACTGCTTTGTCACCGCATCCAAATAGTGAATAATAGTGTAAGCCTAGATTTATTTGCCATCTCTGTTTTGAGTTTTTGAGCCATTTTGAGAACACAGTAAACAAACACTGTGTGAGTCAACTTTCTGAAAAAGCAAAGTTAACATTTTGGCAGTTGCAGCTGCTGCACAAGACTCAAAGAGATTTCATCCCAAGCAGAGAGATACAGAATTTGCCCGTTAACATCCCCAGCGTGAAAGATGGGATCAGTCAAAGGCAAACCTGTGGTCCCCTCAGTAAATAAACAGGAGGATATCACTGACGATAGAGGTGGACAGCAAGCGCTGTAAAATCACTGAAATCCACCTCTAAACGTGCTTCGTCTTTACAGCCCTCTGGCCACTGACAGGTAATACTGCACGTTTGCCACCCCCCCACCCCCCTTAATTTCAAACATCAACTTAATGAACCCTCCTTTATTGTACGGCGTTGTGCTTTATTCGACAACCGTTGCCTCTTTACAGACTCAAGTTTCATAACCCCATGATGATGCAGGGCCGCTGTGACACAGACTCTCACCCTATCGCATATTACATTGTAACATGCGCATTATTCACGCTCCACAGCAGAGTTGAACCTGTTTAGATTACGGTTTTATCTGTTGACTTAACTACTGTGGGAAAATTGGGATTATAGTTGATAGGAACCCATTAAAGAAAGAAGGTTAAGTAAATGTGGCCGAGGGAGAAACATTGATACTAAATTTATGTCAACCGAATTCAGAGAGAGCTGAGATGTTTGCACAGAAAAAATGCCTGTGCCGCTGAGTTATGGGATTTTAGGGTACCTCTGGTCTTTCATGGGTTTATCTAGGATTTAGTGATGCAATAAAGAAAAGGATGGAAGGATAAGGAAAATGATAACACCGCAATCACAGCAGCAGGAAATATCTTGTAACTTATTACTTTATTTCCTGTATTAGACAAAAGACTTAACACATCGTGTTACAAACGTGATCAAAAATGCTTCAAAAAGATGCACACTGATATCATTCCTCATTTCTGTAAGTCACTTTATTTCTGTTTCCAGACATCGGAAACCATGAAAATGGTTAGTTCTAATAAAGTACCAGAAAAGGGAATGTGATATTTTGTTAAAAACATTGTAGACAAGTGGCTTATCACAAAAACGAGCCGTCTTTAAAGTGCAAAAAGACGAGATTGCTCCTTTGATTGGGATTCAATGGACAGATAGATATCCATATACAGGACAGGTTTAGCAGGATATTTGCAGATTTATAAGAGACAAGAGAACAACAATGTTTCAAGTGAGAATGCTAAGAAGGAATGTGGCGGTACATCATAGCGTCTTCGATGCTGTGATATCATCAAACAGCAGAACTCAAAGTGATTTACAATCTGTCCAAGTAAGTTTCGCAAAAGTCAATGTTATGTTTGAAGTCATGTGTCACAACCTGTTAAAAACATTCAGAAAACATCCAAATTATTAACAGTTTCGCCGTCATGTCAGTAAACCCCTAATAAATACTGTAATTACAAAAAATTAAAAAAAAAACTCATTCAGTTTAATATAGCTGAAATTTGCTTGCAAAATTCATTGCCTTCAAATTTTAATAAACTGTTTTTCCTTATTACAGAAGTCACCAGGGGGACATGCTCTTTCAATTGTTGGCTTTTTTATCTGCCAACAGTGAAGAGAAGACTTTCACATAAAAAAAGAAGCTACGAGTGACCTAAGAGTGAAGCAACAAAGACAGCCGTGGAGCACGGTGATGCAGTGTGAAAATATTCAACACATTCAATATGGAAATCATTTCACCCACTCAGATGTTTACCATTATTTTCAGGAATAAGCCAAAGGAGGCTCATTGGTATGCGGAGAGCAAAATGATTTGAATAATTTATGATTGTGTAAATGTGAATAAGCAACAAATCTGCCTTGCAGACGTAAACAGGTGCAGATACTAAAGGAAGCATATGATTGTATTTATCACGCACTCAAATCATCCCACTTTTGACCTGACAGCCAATGACCAAAACCAGTCAAGAACACAATGATGTCATTTGAAAGTCCTTCCAGAATAGATTTACAGCTTGTCAGGTGTCTTAGTGCAACAATTACAATTATATTCTCTCCCCAGTCGGATCTTTTGAAGCGTCTGATCTCTGTGTGGAAGAAATGAATCACGGGGCAGAGACGAACAGATGGAGAGTGAGAGTGGTTTGAAGTGAAAAAGCTTGAGTGGGGAGAGATTTGAGACTGGGCTGCCAGTGCAGACTTTGGCAGCAGAATTCCCAGCTCCTGCTTGTGGCGTACACCTGCAGCACGTCCGCTTGTCTTGACCATACTTAGAATTGAGCACAATCGGGCGGCCATGATATTAATATCGAGTTGGGTTCTTGGCAAATTAACTGTGACCTGAATGCTCAAAGTATGAGCAAGGAAGTGTTTTAAAGGCAAGAGAGAAAATAAAACTAGTGAAGTTACTGTAATCTTTTTAGAGATTAGCTGAGCCGTCTGGTTGACTGTGCCATCAATCATGATCGGTGACACACTGGCTAAAAATTCAGGTTTGATGTATAGTGTAACAACAGTGGCCATGGAGATGCTTTGCTTTTATTGCTTTACTCATTTGGTTTCCTGGAGACTCTTTGACAGATGGATTAAAACAAAAAAATAAGCTCTGATGCTGTGTGCACATTTTGGAGGGCTCACTTGTAAACAGACACTCCGTGAGAAAGATTCTGTTTATGAAGAGCCAGAGTGGTTCAGATGTACTGAGCAAGTAAGAGAACCCAAAGCTGCTCTTGATGAATGACGATCCTATTTTAAGAATGTTGTTATACACTCTAAACTTTTTCTTCCTATAATTAGGAAGTCCCAGTGACACTAATGTGGTCTAATGCAGTATTAGAATAATCCTTCCTTCAGGTTCCTTTCCAGAGGTGCCAGTCTAGCTTTAGAAGTTGTTGGGCAGCGGCGATCAATTACTGCCAATTACAGCAGCTGAACTGATCGTTGATTCTTTCTGTGATATAAATCTGACAGTAATTTGTCTGCCAAACACATCCACAAAGTGGATCTGAATCATGCACCTGGAGCAGCGAGAAGACAAAGTCGTCCAGGCAAAGTTAAGGGCTGACTGATGCGCCCCAGCTTGTTGCATTTTATTTCCAAAATTTCTCTTCATTTTTCATTGCTGGAATTTAAACATTTTCTCAAAGTAGTGAAGTGAATTTGACTCAGAGTATCAGTTTAAAACCATGAGAATTAAATGATGGGATTTTTTTTATGGTGTGTCAAACAACGTCAGGAACGATCAGTGTAATTTTGAGACCCTGACCACAGAGTTATTCAGTCCTCCAGCGGTCAAAAGTTTAGACCATATATGGGATAGATGCACGTATGGGATTTCTATGGATTTAAACCACAAAGCTATTTGCAGCAAATCATGCAGCCCAGCCAATGGCAATTGAAACATTTCAGCTTTTCTGTGACAACTGTTGCTCAATGAACCTTGTTCCCATAAATTTACCGAATATTTATGTGCTGGGGTTTGGGAAACAGGCAAGCCAACAAGAAGTTGACTTTTCATGGTGTATTGGAAGATAGAGCTCTATGATCTGCTGTGATCCCCACAGGCTTGAACAAAAACCATGACCTCAGTGCTCTGGGAAATGTTTCTGTCTTACCTCCATCTCAGTTTAATTCAATCATGCTTTTCTTCTCTGTTGCTGTAACAGTGGAGGTTTACACACAGAACGGTGCTGTTACACGTATTTAAGTGTCGACACCCAACTATCTAACAGCAGACAGAATGTCTGTATAATGTTTGGAAGCCAGTTTTCATGGAGGATGAAGCTACAAGTAAATACAGGACTGAAGATGACTCATGAAAAAACATGCACTGAAATATCCAGAGAAGCTACTTTGACTCATGTCTGGAGTTTAATCTTGCTCAAAGGCCTCAGAAGATTTTAGCCATGGTGGCTATAAATGATGCTTCTTTAATGATGTATCAAATGAAGACGTCCAAAGAACAAACGTTTGAAATGGACTACAGAGTACAAACTTGCTGTTCTCCATCCTTCCATATTGAAATACGTGCAATAGTCTCAGCAAAGTCCTTCTAATAAACAAACCACCGAACAAATTGGCAAACTGTAGAAAATTAAAACTAAATGTTATACAAAGCAGACTTGGGGTCCAGTCAGATCAAGAGGTCTCTTAATTTCTTGGCCGGCCGTCAACATCTGCACACACCAATTAATGAAAGAGTCACATCAGTTAAAACATGACTGCAAAACTCTACTGAAGTACTTTAATTTAAAATATGTACTTTAAGGTGTTTGATGAGCTATTTCGCTCCACTGTGTTTCTACAAGAGCCTGAAAGAGACACACCGGATTATGAGCTTTGGCATTTGTTAAAAACAACACGTTCACAAACTTTTTCACTTTCTGAAACTTTTTAATTCTGGTCCTGATTTCTAAATACATCCCTTTTGTGCCCAACAACCACCACCAGTTTGTCTGACAGTGAGATGGAGGTGAGGATACGTATTCATTTCTCCTGCTCTGTACCGCCCTGCTGGACGCTTTCAACTCTTAAATACTGATTAATGTGTGATTAATGAGTAAAATATGACGTGTTTATTAACCTCACCATAGTCTTTTAACAAGGATCTGTGAAGCTCAGCTTCTGCGAAACTGCTATTTCTTACACAGCGAGAGAAAACTATATTCCAGCTACTACTGGTACTCTAACTGGACGCATTAACGCTCACACTGTTTGTATTACACATAGACAAACCCCAGATTACTGCAGAAAAGGCCTGAACAAACCCAATCAAATACTTGAGTCGTGAGTTATGGCCTGTAAATATGAACCACATTGCTGGCACAACATCTTAAAGACGAAGGATTAATGATAACATGCCTGCTTCGCATATTCAGAAATATGACACGTAGCCCAAACATTAATATTGTGTTTCTGTTCCAGGTATTGATAAAAATGGCTGTTTTGCACTTCATTTAAAGGTAATGAAGTCTTACAGAATGCTTTGTAGAAGGTCAAAGGGCTCACAGGGGAGAAGGTATGAAATGATGTCACTCCCCAGGGGAATATTTCTGAATCCCTCATGACTTGGACATTTAATGTATAGCATACTGGCCAAAGTGAAACCATATTTTTACCTAAAACAAGTCTGGATCAGGTGCAATCCAGTTTGTTAGCATTGCTGAAAGACACACGCTAACCCTCTTTATGTCTCTTTCATAGATGACCCCAAAGAATCAAGTGTCATTTGACCTAAATTTAACCTGAAGTGAAGGAAACAACAGCCGTGGCAGCAGGTTTGAACAAACACAACCACACACCTTTAGTCCAGTTTTCAGACTGACCCCAGGTCCATAACCTTTGGTATACATACGCAAAATACATGAGCTTAATGTGCCTGGCACAGCCCGCAAATGTGGTGAGTATGCAGTCAGCGTCCTCACACGTTCCTGAAATTGGAATGGAATCTAGGTCTGAATTATTCAGCGTGCTCCATCCCATCATGGCAGAAACCACAGGAGAGCAATCAATACATCGAGTCAGGGTGTGGCACCATTTTTGTCAGCGTGAGTCAGAAAAGCTGGATGTTTCTGCCGAACGCTGTGATTTATGAGCCTTTCCCCCGAGGATCCGAACCACGTGGTGACGTAAGAGCGTCACGTCTGTCGGGACACAGGCGGAGGTTTGTGCACACCAGCAGGAGGAGAGGCAGAAAACACAACATCTGTACTTTTTTACGCTCTCTGTGATGGAAGTGTGCCGTTGAAGTCCAAAGACAACAAACACGGTACAGGTATGTGGTGTGACAGCAGAGCAACAGTCAACCGACGCCATCATACATTAGGTGAGGTAAGACTTGTGATCCACCAGGTCACCCAAAACAGCACTCGCTCTTTGTTGTAGAGGTATTTATTTAAGTGCAGGTTTAACATTGGCTTATCCAATCTATTTTCAGCGTTCTTCGGTGAAGGTTTAATTCAACATGCAAAAAATTGAGCTCCAGGAACTCCCTGCATTTGTTTAGAAATTTAATATAACCAGTTTATCCATCTGCACCACATGTTAGGTATTGCTCACAGCTGCATCCCCTCACATGAGGGAATGGAGGTTTAGTCTGGTGCTGAAAGCTCAGTGAGATGATGTGAAAGTATTTTTTATTATTTCTCAAATTCTCACTCTTATCTGATTGGTTGGATTTCCACTCAAGCAGAAGATAGTCCTGAAGTAATAAAAACGTGAGAGTGAAATATAATCTTACTGAATAATCCAGACCTAGATTCAAATTATCTTGGAAAATTATGTTTTCGGCTGTTGGTGTTGGACATCTGTCAGATGTACCTGAAACTGTCTAAGGAATAGAAACACCGTCAGCAGTGCCATTGCACCCATTAAACCAGACAGAGCCACTCTCTCTGCCTTTTGTCTTGTCTCTGTATTACAAAAATCAGCTTCATCATGACTTATTATAAAAACAGTCTATCATCTATGGGCTGTGCATCAGTCTATAAACTGGGATTTCCCAAGTATTGATTGTTTATAATACATCTTTCTGACAGAAAGCCCATCATCACCAACTGTAGTGTCCTCCTCGTACCTTCTCAGGCTCCATGTTAAAATACCTTTTCCCAAATTAGATGAACAAAAGACCTTTCTTTGCCATCATATGAAAAAATGTCATGTACCCTGGGTAGATAATTTGACTCTTCGTATGCAACGAACCAAATATTTTGTAGACATTCAAACAAATGCTTTATCTTTGAAGGAGATGTTCAGCTTCAAGTGAGTCAGTCATTGTTTACAAAACTCAGATGAAGACGGTGGTGATATTCCACTTGACATCATGGTTTAATAATGATGACTTCAGCCTTTGGGGAGATAAAACACTTTGGCGGATAGTTTTCAGTTCAGTTTGAATCTGGACCATCAAAGATGCTGAGGTGGGGATATCTTGGTATGTAGCGTCTAGTAACACCCCACCCACGTTCAAGTTGTTTTACTATAGCTGAATACTGACAGCTATTCTTCTGTATGAAGCAGAGATTTTGGCACTTTCCAAATTTGAAAGAGTGGTCAGATTTTATTGATTAGATAGGCAGCTAAGAAGCAGAAGAACATAACACAGGTGTCAGATTAGTGGCATGGGTGAGACATTTCCAAACTCAGGACAACACAGGTGAGAGGCCTGGACAGGTGTACTCATGTGAGTAGATTCTCTGAAATGTTTCATTGTACAATTCAATCGAAAATGCCTCAACTTTTACCATATCGAATGACCTTACATATCCCAGGGTTCATCTCCACTTTTCAGCTCCTTTTTGTGCAGGGATGCTCTCAAAGAGAGACTGACAGCCAGTACTGGTCCCAGTCCCAGTAGTATGACTCAGAGGCAATGAAAGCATGCAGAAGATGCAGAACTGTTGGGAATATGTCCACATTGTGGGACTGAGCCAGGAGGTGGTGTGATAGGTGACCTTTAAAGGTTACCTGCAGTTGCTGACAGTTAAATCAGGAATAAAACACCTCATAAATGTTCCAAACAGTCGTCATTTTACCAACCCTGTTTCAAGAAAATGTATTACTATCATTAAAGTATGATCTGAACCGTAAATATATAAAGTGCTGTATAACATAGTTTGGAGCACCACGCACTATGTGGAATTTTTCTGACTTTTATGTTAACTTGAAAATATATTTCTGTCTCATAACCCTCAAATCCTTACCAGTACTTTCCACAGTGATCACTCAACTGGTCTAAGCTCCACCCCGTGCACTGGTCCCAGAGGCTGATTTTACTCAGCGATATGCTCAGTTGCAATCATACAAAAACACTCCAGCTAAATAGGCTAATCTCTTCAAAAATGTCGAGACTCATATTGCACATGGGAGGCTGTCGGCTAACATTGTTTTAGCATGCTAATCTAAAAATATAAAACTGGCTGATTAAGAGGTCAGTGTGTTATCACAGAAAACATGCATGTGTAATCACACAGTCTGTGTGCTATCAGGCCTCTGTCTCATGTCAGTATAGCCATGCTTTCACACGCGGCAGAGCTGATAACCGGACATTTCGGCTCTCTCATAAATAAAAACATTGGCTGGGGTTGGAATTAGGCCTGTGTCTGATTACCTTAAGGTAAATATTGTAACAAGGTCAAAGTGTAGAATTTAACACAGATTTAATAGGAGACTTAATCTACATTTAAGCAGTGCACTTAAATGCTTAGAAATGAATTAAATTCTACCTGGCAAGCACAATTGGTTGGTCATGTAGGAAATCTGGTTAGAATATCAACAGCTAGTGGCAGCCAGTGTGTACTGGACATGTATTTAGTGGGAACAGCATGAGAAGAGTCGGTTCTCAGTGATTTGTCTCTCACTGTTCTCGTATGAAGACAAAAGCGGGCTAATGCAGTAATTTTGGCAGAGATGTCTCATTGTTGCGCTGCCTTAAATGGGAAACAGAGAACGAGGCCTGCACTTTACAGCGTCGTTCTGATTAAGACCAGATTGTTCTGCCTGTAGTCAGCACTGAGTCCTGGCCAAATCTAACTAGGGGACTGAGACGAGTTGTTAACGCAGCGGTGCTAATGCACCTATTTTACTCTGCCCTCGGTCACAGAAAACCTGCTGTAACTGACGTAGGTCTTTTGTACTAAAATATCTCAATAAGGCCTTATCAGACCGAATGAGTAAACTGTATATGTGCATACAAACATTCATAATTTCACGACAGTTATTCTCACTGAATTCTAAGATCCCCCCTCCATCCCCATCCCAGTATTTATCCTGTGCCAACATCAGATTAATATTTTAATTTGCACTTTGGTTTATGACCAAACACATGTGAGACAAACATTCCTGCCCCAGCTGTAGGCTATGTTGTGTTTACAATTAACTAATAAAGCTAAGCATGCTAACACCCTAAAGGAATATTGTGAAAATTGTAAACATTCATTAAACACAAACACACAATGTTCAAAGATAACAAATGTTCCCCTGATATACAGATACAGTATGATGATTAAAACATGTTACTACATGTGTTTTTGGCCACCATCATTTCTGTGCTCTCTTGTTGGATGTCACATTTATGTTTTACGATCATTGGCGCTGCAAAGTGATGTTAATAATTTGTATGTGTCATGGTGAAATACAGTAACAGTGAAAGCCTATATTCTTAGAGATACTCTGGGAAATTTGTAGCTCTTGCCGATCATAAAGAAAAAAAAAATCTGTCGCGTTTCATTTTCAGGGGGCTTGGATATCTGCTGCCATCCCTAGGTCAAAATGAGAGTTTTGCTTTCTTTGTACTATCTTTTATTTGTAATCTTTTACGCTTTATATATTCACACTGTACAATTTCTACTCTCCACAGAACTGATGTGATACACTGTGTATAATAATGGAATAATAAAATATGGTAAGGCGTTTTCGCCTGAATGCTCACTGATTTGTCCCTCTTGACTTACCCTACCTGACGTCATCAAAACAAGCCGGATAGAGCAGCATGGTGCATCCTTTCTTATGAGATGTTTTTTGACCTTCTGGAATTATCTCTTCTAAGTAGCGTTTGTGAGTTGATTCTTTCACTGGCGCGTCTGGCGTCAGTTGTGGTTACTACCAGACAAAGTTAATAACCTGTTAGTCCTCATTTTAGACGAATGTGTGAATGACAGTGAAATTAAAAATTAGCAGCAAGGCTAACTGTTTAGCTTATGCGTTTCTATCGTATTTTAACCTAAAGGTGTTATGGATGTGTAATGTGAAATACTGACTTTCGGGTCACACATATGGTTATTAGTTTAACATAGAGCCGTGATAACTAAATTATATCATATCTTAAATTAAAATTACAAGTGGTCTGGTGAATATTCAGAGTCGGAAATTAAACGTGTTTTCTTGGATATTTTATAGGTAAACGTCCAGAATGTCTGTCAGATGTGCTACAGTCCATGCAAAATGGATAATCGGCAGAGTTATAGGGACCAAGATGCAAAAAACAGCCAAAGTGCGAGTCACAAGGCTGGTGCTGGATCCTTATCTGCTCAAGGTGAGCTCCTAATGACTTTAATCCATATAATTCGACATCATTACAATGTTTTATGCTAAGGTGATCATTTTCTCCAAGAATTTGTAACCAGAAACATTTCTTTAACAGTCAGAAAACTAAAAATCTAACATTGTATTGTCATGTAAAATGCTTATTTGCAAAATAATCCTGCACATGTTTCACTATCACAGAAGAGATAGGTCTGCTGGTTCACTGGAGATGCCCAAATGTGAATAAAATTTTATTTTCTTTAGTACTACAACAAGCGGAAGACCTACTTCGCACACGATGCTTTGGAGCAATGCACTGTGGGAGATATTGTCCTTCTCAAAGCGCTACCTGAAGCGAGGTCCAAACATGTGAAGCATGAACTGTCTGAGATCGTGTACAAAGTTGGCCGGGTGGTCGACCCACTGACAGGAAAGAGAGTTGCAGGGACAGAGTTTTTGGAGCCTCTGACTGACCTTGCACTAAGTCCAGATGAAGATGTACAGTTATCCGAGATATTGCAGGAGCTCCACATCTCTGTTGGATCAAGAGGAGCTGACACAGCACCAGCACAGGATCCCTCTTCATAAAAGATACAGTTTCCCTTCAAATGTCTACACTTCATTTTGTTGAAGTGTTGGTGTAAATTTAAATGTATATATTCTTGAGTGTAACTTGAAGTGAAGTTGATACATTTTAGTAGGCTCTACAACACCTAGTCAAAAAAAAAAAAAATGCTTGCTACAGGAGAGGATTATAAGAAATTTTCAATAAAATATCAAGAATGTGGTGTCATTCATATTCATGTGTTGCATTTATAAACGTTTCTGTTTATCTGAATGGAGAAAAGCAGATATATGTTAAGCGTTTTAGAAAAAATGTCTCGCTGATGCAGAAAGGAGCAACGTTGGTTTATCAAAGCATATGCTTAAATATTAAAGCATATGTCCTTTCAAGAGTTGTAGCACTAAAGTTACGGCAAGACACAGGAACACGTCATAAACGCTGCCGACTTATTAAAACTGATTTAGGCCAAGAACAGAAATTTAAAAATTGCTGGAGGTCTTTTTCTTGTTCACTTCAGACCTTCAGTGCACTAAGCATTTTTGCTCAGACAGCACAATACAATTCATCGGGTATATTTGCGTGCCTTATAGTGTAACATGGGTAAAACAAAATCATAAGTAAGAATAACAATTTGGAATCTCGGAGAAAACTCCAATAACTTTGACGCCGATTCAGACGTCCCACCAGGAACAACCCAGACTGCGGCTACTGACGTCAACAATCAGGGGGAAAACATGGCGACTCGCATCTTTCACACAGTGGGCAGAGGCCTAAAACACACGAAAAATGGGCTTCAGATGAACGTAACGGCTACGGCCTTCACAAGGTTAGACGCGAGTTAACTGAAATTGCATTTGGATCCACATGCGATGTCAAATGTGTGTTTTGCTTCTGTAAAGTTTAACACTATTGACAAGTCCTGTGCATTACGTAGCTAAGCTAAGCGCTAACGTGAGGACCCTGGCTGCGATCACTGACATCCCGTGCAACGCGTCTACCTTTAGCATTTTGGCTAAAATTTTCTAACTTTGTGCTAATCCCAAACGAGAGTGACGCAGCGGTAAATAAAGTCAGTCAGTGCAAAATAATAAGCAGTTTCAGTATTTTATGTTACCAAGTACATAAAAATAGCATAATCTTAACTGTCAGGCTGAAACTGTTTTACTTCAAGGTCAATACAGTCAGCCACAGCTTAATAACAACGTCACCTATTTTGGTTAGTTAATATCTTTAGACGAATCAGTGTTTACAATTTAAACACAGTATCCTGACATTTACTTCCTTGTAGTTGTGTTTGTTAACACTTGTTAGTGTGCGACCCTCAGATAAAACCCAGTTAATAGGCAGTATTTAAAGTGTTGTCCTTCCAAAGCCTAAGTAGTAGGCAATGGAACTCATGCATTCACATGGAGCATATCTCTAACGAATTACATGAAATGAACATTGCATTAAATGTTTTGTCCATGTCCTTTCTAACCGCATGACTTATGAACCACAGTCACCAGTCTTGTCCAAGATAATAATTAAATGCTCCAAAACTTAAGGAAAACAGACAAAATAGTCTCTATCTCCTGATCTTGTCTGTGTCTTGTTTAAAGTTAAAGTTTGCAGGCCATCTGAACAGTCTCTTTTTAATTTTGCAAAATTTAAAATATTGATCGTATCAACTGTGTGGATTTGGTTTCACTGCAGGAGTCTCTCAGCTTTCCAGGACAGCTGGTTCAAATCCCTGTTTGTCCGAAAGGTTGACCCCAGGAAAGATGCCCACTCTCACCTGCTTGCCAAAAAAGAAGACAACAATCTTTATAAAATCCAGTGTATGTGTGACCCCTGTATTGTGATTCTATATTTTATAGTGACTTTTATTTCTCTCTAGAAATACATTCACTGTCTTTGCCGCTCATGTTTATTCATTTTTTTGCAGTTCACAATGTCAAGCCTGAGTGCCTTGATGATTACAATGAACTTTGGTGAGTTACTGTTTTAAAACACACCTGAATCAAGACACATAAATTATGTAGAACTTAAGCACCATTACATATTTAAATTTTTTCATTTACACTTTTTCAGTGAGGATGTGTTGCCTTCCATTCACGCTGACCCTGAATACCCTTGCGAGCTGGTGGGCACCTGGAACACATGGTACGGAGAGCAGGACCAAGCAGGTAAGAGCTCTGCATTTAACCATATATAAGAGATGAACCTACATTTGCCTGCCTATTCACTCATGTATTATAGATATAGGCCCATAGCAAAAATATTACAAATAATTAAGAATTGCAAGAATATATTTATTTCATTTTGTTTTTCAAAGCTTTGAAAGATTTTCTAGTTGATTTTTCCAACCCATGAACACAGTCCGGTCTTTGGCAGCACTTAGGTTGCAGTTAATTATAGAGGTGATAATATTGCACTCTTCCTGGCTGCTGTCCACTTTGTTCCCATGGTTACATTTCTACTTTTGTGATCAGCATCTAGTATTTCAGCTCGGTAGTATCAGTAGCCTGTGCATAGAGAAAAAAAAAAAGAAAAACATGCATTTTTTTCCAATTTGCACACTGTTGAATTGATTCTTTATCTTGTTTCATCAGATTGAATTGTTTCCTACATTATAGAGATCTTTCATTTGCTAATTTTAATTTTACTAAATATGAGTACAGGATTCCGAATTATATCAATCTTCAGTAGGGAGTTTGCATTTTTACGGATGTAATTGCAATGGTGGGTGGAGGTTTTTGGCTTCTCAAGCATGTTTGAAAGCTGGGATGGATGCTCTTTGGCTTCAGTTCACCTGTGGAGATATCGGGGGGGATATCCGGCTCTGACTGAAGTCATGAACAAACTCAGGCAGAATAAGGTAAATGGGTATTCAATTTAACAGCAGTTTCTGTGTGTGAGATTTTAATACAGCTGTTTCTCCAAAGTTCTGTCAAAATACTAATTTCAATGATTTGTTCTTTTAGAAATTCCTGGATTATAGGAACGAGAGGGGAAAGATGCTGCTGTCTCGTAGGAACCAGCTCCTTCTGGAGTTCAGCTTCTGGAATGAACCAGTCCCTCGTCCAGGACCCAACATCTACGAGCTTCGATCATATCAGCTGAGGGTAATTTTTCACCTACAATCATTGTTTCTTATATTGCATATTTATATTTGCATGTGACAGTGAGATAACTCGTCTCTTTCCTCCTTCAAATTCTCCCTACAGCCAGGGACGATGATCGAGTGGGGAAATTACTGGTAAAGTCTAAATTTTCTACTTTTTTGTCCTTAAAATGTCAGAAATGTATTGGATCTGTATTCATATTTAATGCGTGAAGCACAGCAGATTTCATATTTTAGCCATTTTAACATTTGCTCACTACATTTTTATTGGTTTTACAGATTGTAGCAGGAGAATAAGTCAGTGGTATTATTTACTGTAGCCACACAATATCTGCATGATAACAAAGCATGACAAGATGCATCTTGTAAATCACAACAAATTACACTGCGTTTAATGTAATGTATGCGTGGATCTGATTAATGGGAAATTGCCTGACTGTGTATTTAAGTAAAATGTGGTTAAAATGGGAAGAGCAATTCAGGGATTAACATTATTAGAAACTACTGGGGTATTACAATTCATTTTAAAATCCAGATATTTGTTTCTGGGGTTTTAAATTGTTCAGAAACTCAGTTAAAGTTGTTTATTATGACTTTGTAACTTTACTGTGCTGTTGTGCAGGGCACGGGCGATTGAGATTCGTCAGCAGAACCAGGAGGCAGTCGGGGGATTTTTCTCCCAGATTGGAAGTTTATACACGGTTCACCACTTATGGGGTAAAAACCTGAGTTCCACTGGAAGCACGTTTATCTGTTTATCCTTTTAATCAAGATTTTGCTCTACTTGAAAGTTGGTGTGTCTGATGTTTTTGTAGAAAATCCTGGCTCCTAATTCAGTGATGGAAGCTGCATATTTAGCCCACAGAAGGTAAAAGTCGATAAAACTTTGTGTATCTGTTTTTTTTTTTTCTTCTTTTCAAATTGTAGCTTACAGAGACCTTCAGTCGAGGGAAAATACCAGAAATGCAGCCTGGCAGCGGGATGGTTGGGATGAGATTGTCTATTACACTGGTAGGTCAATTATTTCACAGCATTTTCACCTTTGTACTGAATCATATCATCTCTTGATTTTAATTTATCATTTTATGAAACTTGATTCTTTATACTTCCAATGCATATGATGTTCATGTTCAAATAAAATAAAGCTTTACAAAGCTTTTATTTTGAAGGATCTTTTTATTGGAGAAGGAGATATATTATAAAAATGTGTTTTTAAAACTACATTTAAACTAAATACATATCATTGGATTACACGCATGCATAATTAATTTTGTGGCTGTGTTCTTCCTGCAGTTCCTCTTATTCAGCATATGGAATCTAGAATAATGATCCCCATGAAGACTTCACCTCTGAAGTGATCACAGTCTCCAGGGAATCTGCCAGCAGCCACTGCAAGAATCATACTCTTGTGCAGAGAGATGCCAACCTTCGCATGGTGTGCTGCCAGGAATATCTGCATAACATCAAAATACTGTTTTGGGTTTGTTTGTTTCTTTGGCTTCTGTTTCTCTGTCCCATTTTTTTCAGTTTTGGGTTCGAAAGTCTTATTTCAGATGAAGAGATTAAAATAAGTCTTGCTGATCTTCATCTGTTTAAACAGTTTTTGTGTTATTGAGTCCATGTTTAGATAGTGTATAATTTTACATCCATCATCCATGATGTATAAAGGTCCGAATTTTAAAACTTCTTGTTGTTCATGATCTCAGTTATAAATAACTCATCAGTTCCAGTTTTTCATTAAATGGGTTACAAAACATTTAACAAGTCAAATTTTGCAGATCAGTTTCCAGTATTTTTGAAACAAACCACAACTCCAAAGTTCACACTTCACTACTGTTTTTAAACGGTTTCAGCTGGTTGGACTGTGTATCTGAATTTGTATATTGACAAATATTTAAAAAAAAAATCGAGTGAAGAAATATGTTGGATGTATGAAGTTTTCCCTGTTAAACTGATCACATCTCTATTAACATATAGTTGTATGTTAGGTACGATGATTCAGAAGATCTGATATTTTAGATTTCAGTCCAGTTAAAATGTATGCAATAACTTACTGACTTTTTCTTTTATTTATTTTTTTTTTTCGCTGATCTGGTCATTCATTGAGTGAGAATGTTCTGTATGATCAGATTGTAGGTAGACATAGCAATCCGTGTATCATTCGTTCGTTTTCTGAATTAAAACGGAAATTAATGATACACGGATTCACAGCACTGACAGCTTTGTCTGCAAACTTAAAACTACTTGATGTTAATCAAATGGACTGGAGGACAATAATATCTCAATTTAAAAAGCATGGACTGCAGTGCTTTAAGAGTCTAACTACATATGGAATTAAACTTGTGAGAGTTTAATTTTTTCAAAGTTTTTTGTTATGTTTGTCTGCAACGTGAATTTACTGCGTTCTGATAAAGAGTGAAAAGATCGAAATTAACCTTTTATGTAGGAAGGGCATGACGTTACGTAGGTAGACCTGGGGTGGCTGACGGGGGATGTCGCCATATTGTGAGTGTTACAGTGCTGTAACGGTTGTAGGGGAACTTGTTACCAGGGTTGGTACTCTCAATAGTCAAATCTATAGTTTTTGAGGCGCTACAATTGCTCATAGATTTGAAGCATCAATCACCTCTTTAACGAGTATATCTGATACTGCGAGCGTTCTCTCAAACACTTTACGATGTTAGCATTCGGCTAAAGTCGCTACAGAAAAGACGTTTACTTGGACGACCAAAAATTACCATGTGATGTGATATTTCCTCATTCAGACCAAACTATGACGCATTAGTGTCAGCTATATCCTATTATGTAAGCAGCTGGAAGCTACGTAGGTCCTACAGTTGTAATAGTAGACTATCATTTTAGCAAACAGTTCCTTTTATCTTTCATAATTACTCCAATAGTGGTGCTTCTCTCAGTCCACCAATTCCTATGGTCTTTATTTACCGATCTGGGTGGTTAAGTGTGTGCATTCATCACTTACTGTCGGACAATTTAAAAATCCATTAAATAACAAAGTTGTAATCATTGTGAAAATATTTTTTTGTTTATCAAATCTATAATATTTCATTAATACAATTTAAATTCACATTTGTAATTAATTCGTATGATTGTGTGCATTGTGATCGTATAGGCTTTGAAAATCCAACCCTTGATACGACGTGAAGGCAACACGAGAACACGTGTGGAGCCTTCTGGAAACGGGCTTTCCTTTTGAGCTCCACCACCGGCAATACCTTACTTTTACTTCGCTGCTTTACCATGGCTGCAGTGAAAGCTTTGAACCCGAAAGCCGAGGTAGCCAGAGCCCAGGCTGCTTTGGCGGTCAATATCAGTGCCGCTCGTGGGCTTCAAGATGTGCTGAGGACCAATTTGGGACCGAAGGGAACCATGAAAATGTAAGTCCCGATGGTGCCCTTTGTGCAGCACGCGTGCTAAGCTAATATTGCTAAGAAGCTAATGTTAGCTACTGTTACCGGTACTGGTTACGCAGGTACAATTGTAATAATTCGTATGCCATTTCATTTAGTATAGATATCGTATAGATCTTAAAATGTCATGTTTGTCATCTGCACTCGTCCACATTGCTCCTAAAACATGACACAGTTACAGGGCGTTCACTTCAGTAACAGTTTTTGCCGACGCACGTTGCCCTGCCTAGTCAGCTTCACGAAGCGTTGACAACCAGTTAACATTAGCATCGGTAGTTTAGTGGATTACGCTACACTACAGTCAATGTTATTAGAACCTTATATTGTTTTGGGATTTTTGCCACCGTGGTCTTGCCAGCACAGAAGTAGCCTGCTACAGTACTCTGGTAGAGCAGTACTATCTATAAAGCCAGACAAATCACCGTTACCGAGTTCGGGTGTTTGGGAAAATAACTATCTGGGTGTACTATACTATAATTTTGTGCCTTCTTGACATGCAGGGTTCTCTGAACCAGTCGTCCTATTACGTGTTTCCATTAAAATAGGCATTTTTTGTTCCTAGGCTGGTGTCTGGTGCGGGAGATATAAAGCTGACCAAAGATGGCAACGTTCTGTTACACGAAATGGTAAGGAAGTCTTGTATGTTAAAAGTTTTGTACCCTCTTTCATACTACTTTAATATTAAAGAACCAAACAGTATCTTGTTTGTTTACCGATCGGTTCTTGGATGGTGTGATTGGCATGGTTTATATTCAAATATACATATTTAGCATAATTAAGGGAGGTAATGGGACTGATTGTGTTAATGACATCTATTAATGATAACTATTTTGTCATGTGCACGTACAATCTGGATATGTTGCACAAATTCTATTTTGGATTTTTGTTTCATAGCAAATTCAGCATCCCACAGCATCACTTATTGCAAAAGTTGCCACAGCACAGGATGATATCACAGGAGATGGAACCACCTCAAACGTCCTCATCATTGGAGAACTCCTGAAACAGGCTGACCTTTACGTGTCAGAGGTAAAAGAGAGGCCAGAAATTGGATCACATTAAGAATATTTTAAATCAAATAAGTGTGTGAGCGTATTTTTTTTAAGGGTCTTCATCCGAGAATCATTGCGGAGGGTTTTGAGGCGGCAAAAGAGAAAGCCCTGGCTACTTTGGAGGAGGTGAAGGTAACTCAAGAAATGGACAGGGAAACCCTGCTGAATGTAGCACGAACCTCCCTCAGGACCAAGGTCCACAAAGAGCTGGCTGACCTGCTGACCGAGGTAAGAACTGTGAACACAGGGCCTCTTTCATGAAGAATCTAATTTGAAACTAATTTAAATTTTGTGTGTGAGTTGGAGGACTTATTATCTCTAACCATTTTGTCAATTGTTTTGTGTGTTTGTGTTCAGGCTGTAGTGGATGCCGTTTTGGCTATTGCTCAACCGAATGAGCCCATTGATCTATATATGGTGGAAATCATGGATATGAAGCATAAGACCGACTGTGATACACAGTGAGTGTTTTAAAGAGATCATTTGTGATGATTCCTATAATGATTGTGGTCTGGCTTATATGACTGGGTCCTAAATATGAGTTTTTAATTTTAGATTTTAGAGTTTTTAATTTCAAACAAAACCTTTTACATATTTATTTGCTAGACTGATCAGAGGGTTGGTGATGGATCATGGTGCCCGACACCCAGACATGAAGAAGAGGGTGGAAGATGCTTACATCTTGACCTGCAACGTCTCTTTGGAATATGAGAAAACAGAGGTGAATGCTGGATTCTTCTACAAGAGTGCTGAGGAGAGGGAGAAGCTTGTGGTGGCAGAAAGGAAGTTCATTGAGGATCGTGTGCAGAAGATCATTGCTCTGAAAAACAAAGTCTGTCCCAATGGCGAGAAGGGTTTTGTTGTCATCAACCAGAAGGTAATGATTTATAGATTTATTTATGATTTATAAAGAGTTATATTTAATGATAATTAAAGTCTTTAAAACACACACTAGTATTCCTCTTAATTTAAATTCATTTGTAAATCAATTGATTAGATTAATCCCATGGGTATTATATTTTGCTAATGGGAATTTTAATTCAGGTGCACAGTGAACACCCAAGGATGCTAACATGGCTCCCCCTGGTCTCTTGAATCTGTGCTATAGTAAATCTGATTTGTACCTCTGCATTTGGAGAGCTGCTTTCTCTTTTAAATGTATTCAGCAGATCAGAATAAATTCAAAAACACATATCGAAATGAATTATTTGTCGGCTAAGTTACAAAAGGCGAGGCAAGTTTGACAGTTTCTTTCTGTGTAGGGAATCGACCCATTCTCCTTGGATGCGCTTGCCAAGGCTGGTATTGTCGCTCTACGCAGAGCAAAGAGGAGGAACATGGAGAGGTAATTAACATATTTGCAACATTGTAGTTTTACTGGAGTTCATCAGGCAGTCTATTTTTTAAGAACTTTTTGTGCTTGAAAAATGTACACGTGGGCATGAAGCCAAAAGTGTTCATATTTATAAAAGCACACTGGCTCCAGTGATAGTGCCTGAAATTGTGATCCATTTGCACGACGAATACCCAGGGATGCTCTGGTGGCTCTCTGGTCTCATGTCTGTGCCACGGTGACTCTGATTATTTCCTCTGCATTTTGAGAGTTGAGTCTCTCCTGCATGTATTCAGATGACCAGAACAAACCTTTTATTCATTCATTTTTTTAGGGGGCAGTTTTGAATAAAATATAATTAAAAAAAAAATGTTGAGACTGTTTACTCTTTGTAGACTCACCCTGGCTTGTGGTGGCATTGCTATGAATTCCATTGATGACCTCACACCTGAGTGCTTGGGAAATGCTGGGTTGGTGTATGAACACACACTGGTGAGTTTTTGTTTTGCTGTTGTGGTTGAACAGTGTACTCTGTATTAAGCGAGTCATTTATCCTTTTAAGTGTTTGGTCATTTTTCTGGACCCTGTTTTCAGGGAGAGGAGAAGTACACGTTCATCGAGAAGTGTGGAAACCCTCGTTCAGTCACCCTGCTGGTGAAGGGACCCAACCAACACACCATCACACAGATCAAAGATGCCATAAGGGATGGATTACGGGCGGTGAAGAATGCCATAGAAGATGGTACGCAGTTAGTGTAGCTCAGGTTTTTGTGTAGTATCATTGTTTGTTCTATCAATAAACTGAGGCATTTAGTTGCACAGCAAACAGCCAGGGGTGCTCATGTTGACTGCCTGGTCTCTCATGTCTGTGCCACAGTAACTCTGGTCATTTCCTCTGCACTCTGAGAGTTTTAGTCTCTTCTGCTTGTGCTCAGCTGATCAGAACAAACTCTTCTAATCACTCCCATTTTTCTTCAAATAAAAGCATGCGTGTGTGTGTTCTCATCTTCTGTCCATCTGTGTGTGTCAGGGTGTGTCGTGCCTGGCGCTGGAGCGGTCGAGGTGGCTGTGGCAAACGCTTTGGTAAAACACAAGCCCAACATAAAAGGCAGAGCCCAGCTGGGAGTCCAGGCATTTGCAGATGCTCTTCTTATAATCCCTAAGGTTAACAACTTCTACCTTTTTTAATTAAAAAGGGAACATTTGGAGTCTTTGATGATTTTAACATGCCTCTTTTGTTGTAGGTCTTGGCCCAGAACTCTGGCTATGACCCACAGGAGACCCTGCTGAAGCTGCAGATGGAGTACGAGCAGACTGGACAGCTTGTTGGAGCGGACCTTAGCACAGGTCAGGACCAAAGCAACACACTGTTGAAAACATTTCATGCACTGAACTTAAGTGCTGAAGCACATAATTTACTCTCTCACAGGAGAACCCATGGTGGCAGCAGAGGCAGGCGTTTGGGATAATTACAGTGTCAAAAAGCAGCTTCTCCATTCATGGTAAGATTGCGCATTTTTATACTTGTAGAATATCTGAATTCTTTCATTCATCCACTAACCAATGTTCTTATTCCTTTACAGCACAGTGATTGCCACCAACATCTTGTTGGTGGACGAGATCATGCGAGCTGGAATGTCTTCTCTCAAGGGTTAAAGGCCAGTTGGAGAAACTGCAGCTGTTCAGATACTCACAGGAATTGTTGGTTACCTAAATGGTTCCGTCAACATGTTCCCCCTCCTAAAGCTCTGGAGCACGTCAGCGTGGCACGCGACCCGCTGTAAACAACACAGCATCAGTCATTATAGAAAATGTCACGTTAGTCATGGGATTTGTTTTTCATGGATTTGTTTTTGCCTCCCCTCTGATTGGTTTATTTATACAGCGTGTTAAAAGCACTGATCTGTGACACTCGGTTGTGTTTCTACCATTAAAGATTTTCTCCAATCCTGAAAGTTTGTTTTTTTTTTTCTTTGTCCAAAGGTAACATGGGAATAAAAAAAACCAACTCCATTTTATCAGGATTCTTCCTGCTGAAATTATCAGGAAGAGAGCAAGACTAGCAGAGAGACACTGATGGAATTCAACTTGGTTCAAATCCTGGCAACTGAAATAATAACACGCTTATAATTGTCACAGAGTTATAAGTGAAAATAGCCTACATATTTAAAATGAGTTTGAATGGTTTAAATATATCTTGACAAGGGTACGGCCCAATTACGAATTTTTGCAATTGGAAAACGAAACATTTTTGAAAGTGTTTAAATTTATCTAAAATGGCCAATAAAGCAAAATATTTTTCGAGGTCTAGGAAAGTATTAAGACGGAAATGTAGACTATCGCACCGTTTTCACCCGGAACCATTTCGTTGTTGAACCCATTTCCGTTGCTGTATTCTTTGTAATGTGTTTGGCAGGAACGCCAAAGAATGCTACCAATAACTTACTCACAGAGTTCCGTTATTAGTTAACCCTTTAAGTTATTATTATAGTAGTAGAGCAGTGTAAACAATTAAAACGTAATCGTAAAAATGACTTTTCTTATATGTTTGCTCAGTTTGTGTACTGTGAGTTTACTGGCGATGGCGGGTAAGAATTCAGTTTTAATTTCGTATGAAACACTATTTGTGTTAACGTCCTGTCAGAATAATTAGATATATTTCATTCTGACAGCAGATGAGATCGTGGATATACCAGGAGGAAGGACGTTAATGGGCACCAGCGCCGCGGATGGGAAAGATGGAGAGTTCCCCCCTAGAGAAGCTAAAGTGCAGTCATTCAGAATAGACAAATACCCCGTCACAAATGCCGAGTTCAGGTGAAAAAAGAAGCACATTGGAATAGGACAGTAGTAGATAAGGAAAATTACGATAAAGTCAAAAATATTGTCTTCAACAGAGACTTTGTGAGATCACAAAAATACAAAACTGAGGCTGAGACGTTTGGTTGGAGTTTTGTTTTTCAAGACTTTGTGTCGGATGAGCTAAAAAGCAAAGTCACACAGAGAATTGAGGTACCTGTATATTAATTTTGCAATAAAGAAAATTATTAAACATATATACTACTTAAACCTTTTGCCAGTACATTATGTACACTTATGTACACAATGTAATGAACGACTAGTTTTCATCCTCCAGTCTGCCCCCTGGTGGTTGCCGGTAGAACGAGCATTTTGGAGACAGGTGAGAGTTTTATTATTTAAGACATTCAGGTTTTTCAAATTATAACTCCTTTTGCCTCTACATTTAATTGGTTTGACCCTCTACTCCTCAGCCTGCAGGACCTGGTTCGGGAATTCGGGAGCGCCTGGACTTCCCTGTAGTTCACGTGAGCTGGAATGACGCTCAGGCCTTCTGCCAGTGGAAAGGAAAGAGACTGCCTACAGAGGAGGAGTGGGAGTGGGCTGCACGTGGTGGACTGCAAGGTATACAATTTCAGCGTATAAATCAGTGAATATATGGACTGGCATTTGTTAGAGCTGTGTTTAGGATTCATCCTTGTGATCACTTGCTCGGATCATATTTCATTGTTTGGTGTTTCAGGTAGGACTTATCCCTGGGGAAACAAGTTCCAGGCCAAAAGGAGTAACCTGTGGCAGGTCAGACTACTGAAAAAAAAAGAAGTATAATTAGCACAGTTTGCTGACTATAATGGAATCACAGACACCTTGGTGATAAAGATTTTGTTTTAGGGATCATTTCCAGAAAGAGACACTGCAGATGATGGATTCCATGGAGTCTCACCTGTTGCAGCATTCCCTCCACAGAACAGTTATGGTCAGTTAATGTAAACACAGAGAGAATAATATAGTCTGATCAGCAACTTTTTACCAAAGCTCTTATTCCCTGCAGGACTTTATGATATGATGGGAAACACATGGGAATGGACTTCCACGCCGTTCCCAGGAGCACAGCCGATGTACATTCTGCGCGGTGCCTCCTGGATTGACACAGTGGATGGTTCGTCCAATCACAAAGCTCGAGTCACAACCAGGTGAGTTATTTAGAAACAAAAGCTAAACTGGAGCAGAGGAGAACCCAAATGTTTGATTTTTTTTTTTGTTTCCCAGGATGGGAAACACTCCTGACTCTGCCTCCGATAACCTCGGGTTCAGGTGTGCTGCCAACCAGAGACAAACACAAAAGAAGAATAAAGACAAAACTGAACTCTAACAGCAAAAAGGAATTAGGAAAAAAAGAAAAGCTGACAATAGTAATTTGTTTCATCTGAAGAAAGATTTGAGTATTTTAAAACATCCAATTCTATAACAGTTATCCACCAGATGGCGCTATGAAGCTGTTGGTAAGCTATTCTCCCATGGAGATTTTTTTTAAATAATGAATAAATAATAATAAAACACAAGAACACATTTAATTTAATTTACCTACTTACTTAAAACACCTGACACTTGTCTTGTGATAATTAATTTGCACATGTCAAATAATTTGTTGGAACATCTGAATGAATAAAAATAAACTAGGACAGGTCAGCTGGTTCCTCCTGTGTGCTGGGAGGTTTCATTTTGAGACATCTATATGTGACTGGAGAGTGAATTAAATCGTACTTTGTTCACACTAATCCTTTCTTTGTCTTGGTGCCTTTGTTCTCATCATGAGTACGCAACAAAGTTTTATAATAGCTCCAGTTTGTTTTAGTAACTCTTTCAAGGCATAAAGAAAGTAAAAGAATCCATTTTATATCCTCCCTAATACATTTAATAAAACATTATTAAAAAATGAGATGTAGATGGATACAAAATACTAATGTGAATTAGAATATCTCTTTTTCTCTAACGTGTCATTGACTCATCTGCACATTTATGGAGGTGGAAGATGTGTCACCAAAAACCCCTTTAAATTATTTAACGCATTGACTTAAACTTTCCAAAGGAAAAAGAATAACGCGTGAATCAGAAACGAATATAGAACTGCAGCTGTGGTTTTAAGTTTCCTATTTTGAAGAGGAAAAAAAATCCCAAATGCATTCGTCTTAGTCAATATTGTATTCTTGTGTTTTCTCCATTTGACTGACCTGATGAAGTCTAAATCAAGAGTCACACGTCAACCCTGAATTATCTGATTGGACAAAACCATCCCTCCTTTGTTCCTGGGCGGCTCTGGTATGTTTTTTACGTCATTTGTGCAGCGACAGAGGAGGAGGAAGAACGGCCACATTGGCTGAAGCCACATCGTGTCATGTGTCTGCCAGGACTCTTCAGGTAAAACCCGTCTGGGGACATTCCATCACGCTCCCTCCTCCTTGCTGAGTTCCTCTTGGCTGTGTTTGTGATTTTTCACTGACAGTATCATCAGGAGCTTCAGCACTCCTGCGTCTGCCTGTAGTTCCTGATTATGGCCTACTGCTCGTCTTTTTCAGCCCTCAACGAGAGGCTGAGGCCTCGACTCAGCACCAGCGACAGGCTGTACTCCTCTTTGTACAGAATGGAGTATGGATACTCGGGTTCGCTCAAGTCATTGCCTTCATCTTACCGACCAACCATCCTGCCAGCAGCAGCAGAACCAGAGGTCTCAGAGGCTGCAACAGAACCAGAGGAGCCCAGAGAAGATGCAGAGCAGGAGGTCTCAGAAGAACAACCCTGCACTGAACCCTCACACCTCACTGAGATGCAAGACAAGATCAGCGAGGAGCTGGATGACGAGGATGGCAGGATGTCCCCCGCTGAGGAGAAGGACGTCCCTGGTGAGCTGGCCCTAAAGGTGACGGTCACTTCCTCGCAGATGACGAGTGCCAAACCAGACGAGTCCCTGGAGAGGAGCTACATAGACGGGACATTGCCAGACCTGATCAGGAGCGGCCGGCCGCTCGGCAGACGCCGCACACTGGGACACGTCTCAGAAACGGTAGGACATTCTAAAACCTTGTACTCATTAGTCTCGTGCCTGATTATTTAGGCTAACCGATTTCCTTCCCCTTTGAGACTTCATGTTCAGGACTGCTGACTGGGTTCTTTTCCAGTTTTAGTCCAGCCTCTTTCTGCCGACGTTCAGTAAAACCGACCTGTTGACATGTCTGTAACCGAGACTTGTCCTTGGCAGCTTCAAGAAGTGTGGCGGGAGGTGGAGCTCTCTCGGAAAAGGAGCATCAAGCTTAAAGCTCAGGTGGACCAGCTGCAGAAGAAGCAGGAGGGCCAGAGATGGAGCCAGCACAGGGAAAGGGTACGTGTGCGTGTGCACCACACTGCAGGGCTTCTTTACCTGGTTCTGAACGTTCACGTCTGCCGCAGGTCACAGAGGAGGTTCTGTCAGTTCTGCGGCTGCTGAGCCCCCTGACAGAGCCAGAATCGAGCCTACCGGAACCATCTGAAGGGGAGAACCAGCTGGATGCTGCCTTGGCCCAGCTGCAGAATGTGGCCAGGAAGCTAGCAATGAGTCGCACCACTCAAGTAAAAATGAAACCACGCACCTTATCACATAGCATATGACCCACATGGCACATGAAGAATGTTTGCTTAGAAATTCCAGTAAAGAAACCCTGACAAAGAGGGTGATGTATGTTATAGGGCTATTCGTAGATTACATAGTTTCCTTGCTGGTCATCAGGAGTTCAATCTCAGTTATGTGGCCTGACAGGTTCCGAGCCTGAGATGAAACATTTCCTTCCCCTCCTGTCTGTTTCCACTGTAGGTTAAATCTGGAAAAGGAGCTGAGGACAGCACAATTCTCCAGCAGGCGCTGTATGACAGGGATGAGGCGTTAGAGAAGTGAGCGCATCTCCTCTCAGGAAGCTGAAAGCTGGGTCAGGGATTTTCAGAGACGTGTCCTAATCTGTATGTTCGCTCTGCAGAAAGAAAGCCATGGAAGCCGAGCTGCTGAAGAGTAAAACGGAGCTGATGGTGCTGAACAACCAGCTGCTGGAGGCCGTGCAGAAACGGCTGGAGCTGTCGCTGGAGCTCGAGGCATGGAAGGTAAAGCAAAGACCACAACGCCTTGCTTGCAAAGTCACACGCCTAGATAATCACAATGATGTAAACATGTGCGCACACTGTTCTTGAAGAATGCATCAGTCCTTTAACACTTCAACTGCCAGCCCATAATATCAACTATGATTGGAATTTGAAGTCAGTCAGTCTGTTTGTCTGCAGACTGTACAGATGCATGTGATGTGTGCTTGCTCCTGCATAAGGTTTCTTCCTCTTAAAAGAAACTCTTTCTTACCTCTGCTGCCTGAAAGTGAATCTTCCACACTGGACCTTGAACCTGATTTAGAATTCTCTTGACCTCTGACAGGAGGATGTTCAGCTGATCCTGAACCAACAGGTGTTGAACCAGCAGCAGCAGCAACAGCAGGCAGAGCAGACCCAGAAGAAGGCCTCCCGTGTGGGCATCCTGAGGAGACACAACAAACCGCCCATCCAGCGACCTTCCAACATTCCCTCATTCGCACCGGCGGCTCCTGCCTCCCCTTCAAACCACACCTTCAGCTCCAGCTCTGCAGGTTCCAGCGCTCCAGCCCCGAGAACTCCTCCTCTTCACCATCAACCACCTCCTCCCGGCACCCAGCGCACCTGGAGGGACAAGCTGAGGAGGGGCAGGCCCAGGTATCCGGCAGAGCAGGAGTCAGAGGGCTGCAAGCTGGACAATGGCTTCCAGGTCATATCTCTTGATTGAACCAGTAAGAATTTTGCACTTCCAGATGCACGGGTGTCAAAAATGTGAGCTCCACAATTTTTTGGATAAAATTTCACAACGAACTTACATTATTTCATTACTGGATACGTCGTGTGTAGAGGGAAAACCTGGCCTCAGGTATTGTATGAAAGAAATGTGCAATTATGAATATGTGTAAATCTTTTCGTGCTTTTTCTTGAATGTCTGCTGCTGTAAATGAATTTGTACAAACCAGCTGAGTCAACAGCAAAAAAAGACTGATGCACATTTTCGCAGGTTTTTATTGTATAATATTAGTTTGTTCGATAATATATAATCCACTCCAATATGCATCTTTTTCACATTTAAAATCTATATATGATATTTTCAAGAAAGCTGCCGTTGTGGCGACACGTTGGACAAACTGAAAGAGACGGAGCATAGCAACGTTACACTGATGAGAAAAGGCATGCTGAGTGGAACGACGTACAATCCTCTAAAATCTGAATAGATTCGCTTGTCTGAGCCCCTGTGACTTGTTCCTGTTCCACTGAAACACTACAGAATCTGCATTCAAAGGTCAGTGATTGTCCCCCCTTCCCCACACAAAAACACACACAAACACAATCTATTGATATTGTGCAACGAGAGAAATGTGCCCTATAGTTGAGAAGAACTCCCCCCCGACTGGGAAAAGGTATAAAATGTGAATTTCGCTCTATTTTGACACGTTCAAGCCTTTGATACTTGATAGAAAACACTGATTGTAGTAAACACTGAGTTTTATCAACAAACAGAACTGGCAAGCCAGCTGCCAATCAGAAATCTGACGGTTTCACTTTCTTGTAATTACATTTTACAGACATGGAAAAGGAGCTCTAGACCAGAGAGGCACATATGACACAGTAACACCCTGCTTATTCATACTGATGGCAGTTTTACTACAGTTCCGACAGAAAGGACACCAACATTATGATTAGATAAGAACACACATCTGCAGCATATATTTGAGACACTCACGTAGCCTAGCACTTTAGTTCTTAAAGATAAGTGAAATACAACTGATAACTGGATCAAAAAGGTTCACATTTCAACATAAATTTGTCGGCTTGAACAAAACACGAAGACGGCAACATCACCATAGCAACGACAGGAATGGTGTAAATGAAAACGAACAGCTCGCAACCGTGCTGTGGTCGTTTCCTGAGGTACTCAGGAAACGGGTGTGAAAACTGCACCTCAGAGCTTCAGCTCGGTCTTCACAGACGATTCCACTGGCATAAAGTAATGCAACATCGGCTGTCACTGACGCAGCAGATGTTTGCACGGCTAAATATCAAACATAATACCATTAATAATGTTAAAAGTTTTACAGTCCCATGCTACAGCCTCAGAGTAGCTCAAAACTCCAAACTGGTTACCAAACGTCTTTCTACTCTGCAGTAGTCGGAAACTCCACATTTGCTCTTGGCTTAGAAAACCGCTTTTCTGTACTTGCATCTATACTTGCTTGCATAAATATTTCAACAGTGGAATCACAAACACGTGAATCAGAGTTTCTTTGGGTTAGTACTCGACCTCTGAAATGTCCCAGTAAACGTTACATTAGAAACATTTAAGCAGCGATCCGAAAACATCGCTAAAAACACACCTAAGGACCGACAAATGGAGCAACACTACGAGTTTCACCTGCACTACATTAAAATAGGAAGTGACTGCGGTTCAAAGGATGAGTTTGGTCCAATATTCAGTACCTTTAATGATTCCTCGCTGAGGAATACGCTCAGAGATTTTGAGCATTTCAAGAAAAAAAAAAAAGTTCTGAGGTGTTAGAGGCGGCTAGGACTGAAGGAAGGAGCTGATGGAGCTGATGAAATCTAAAGGTTTATCAGCATGGATCCAGTGGCTCGCGTCAGGGATGTACTGAATGTCAGCGTTGGGGAACAGCCTCTGGATTTCTGGGTAATCGTCAGAGCTGGATGGGTGGGGAGGAAGTGAAGAGTCATGCCATAATATTACTTCATTAACTGACCATCTGCCATGAGAGCTTCTCCAGTGTTATTTTACTTCCTCAAATGTGACAAATGTTGCCTGTTTACCTGATGTATGCAGAACTGGCTCCGCCCAAAAATAGCGTAGGTCCGTCATACGTGGAGTCAAAGCTGGGGAAGCTCATGATGTGTTCCAAGTGTGCTGAAATGGCCTCCAGGTTGACCCTCCAGGCATAGTGACCGTTCTGCTCCACCAGGTTAGTGAGCAGGAACTGACGCACTGATCGGTTCTGAAGAGTTTGTAAGAACAAAGCGGAAATGACAATAACAACGAAAACGTAGCATCTCCCAACAAGTCAGTGTTGCGTTCTAATTTGATTCTGCTGCCCCCAAGTGACGAAAGTCTAGACTGCATCTCTGAGTTTCAAATTCAACCAAGTCGACGTTCACGCCTGACCTCAACCAAACTGCGCAGCTGATCCTCGGCCATCCGCCTGGCAGTGGACCGAGGGATGTCACTGGAGATCTTCATCTCCTGCATTGCCTGGATGTAGAAGCGGAAGTTGGAGGCTGTGGATGACCGCGATGGGCTGATGTCCACAACCACCAGCCTATCCACTAAACTGGACTAAGACAGAAAGGCAAAGAGAAGGATAAAAGGGAGAATCAAAAACAATGATCAAATGGAAATGGGGGAAGAGAAGATGAGGATTTAGTCTGGAAGGTCAGGTGACGTGTCACTCCTTACCTGCGTCAAGGCGGTCACCATTGCCGTTTTCCCGCCCATGCTGTGTCCAATGAGAACGCATTTCTCAATATGCAGCTGAGTCAGGAGGTGTTTTAAGTCCTCGGCCATCGCCTCGTAGGTCAGCACTGGGCTGTGAGGGCTGTTGCCATGGTTACGGGCATCTACAGTCAGCACCTAACTGGACAAGTGACAGTTAGGGCACTTGGAATGAGGCAACAGGGCTGAAAACCAGTCCATACTTTGTCTAGGGCTGTATTCTGTCAGTGCCAGATCCCACCGCAAACAAAGGCTGTACTGAGCATCAAAGTGTCCACTTTCTTCCAAACAGATAAGGTTATCTATCAATACTCATTATGAAAGGAGAGCTTGCTGAGGAGTCGTATCAGATAACAACCATCACGCTGGCAACACGTTCCCATGAGAGTTTATTTCAGACTCAGGACAAGATTAAATAAATGATGCACCCTTTCTGACGTCAAGACGGCCTACGTGTCTTCATGAATGCGTTACCTTTCGGCCAGTGCGCTGCACCAAGGACTTGGCTATTGAATGGAAGTTTGATTTGCTGCCAAAGAGTCCATGAAGAAACACCAGAGGTGTGCTTTCTCCCTTCCCATCGAAGACATCATAAGTCACGTTGACAGGGTTGACACTGCTGGAGGGACAGGAGCACAATAAACGTAATAAACGTAATAAACGTACATAATCATTATAAGAAGTAAAGCCAAATATTAATGTTAATATAACGCTATGAAATGATTACCAGTGTAGTCAATGTGGACAAAACAGGGCCCAGTCAACAATCTTTTTGATTATTTTTTGCAATGTTATATTATCAGTTCAGTAGCACCTTACTGGTTTATGGTAAACATGCACTGCATTAGCTTGAGGATGAGTTAGCATTGGCTGTTAAGCAATTTGGTAAATTTGGCGTCCATGTAGCAACGCACGCCGCTAGTACCTCATTTAATTGAAAATGGCATGAATCAGGACGTGTTTGAAACTGATGGCAGTTCTACTTCTGTCTTGACGCCAAACAGACGTCTGAATGTCATTTATTTAAAGTCTATACAACTAAGGAATGCACAGACATGCTAACTGCTAAGTCAGAGAAACCGGTTCAGTTCGATATAGGCATACTGGGCCGTCGTGCCCGCTCAGCGGCGGCGGAAGACGGGGCAGAACCACACCAATTAGCCAAAAAGCTAGCTAGAGGGACGTTACCTGGGCGAACTATTGGTCCGAACCGGGGCAGCAACACCACAGACGACCTGCAGTCCGGGGAAAAACCGACAAGACGGCCGAGCGCCCCACACCCCTCTCTGGACCAGGCGACACAGAGCACTCATGGCAGCATAAGGTTGGTTAGCGGGAGGTCGATAAACAGCATATAGCTTTAAATATGTCCACAATGACAGATTTGGGTTTATTAAGCCTGCACAGAGCGGCTGTCAACAGCTGGTGGTACGTGATGGCGTCAGACGTACGCTGGAGTGGAGTCTGCAGATTAATACGGCCTTTAGCGTAACAATTACGACTGAATTGAGTTTCTGCCATTAATATTTAGCTATGGGTATATTTGCAGTTGACGTTTATGTTTTGTTTGTTTGTTGATAGAGATAATGTTGAAAAAGTGGCTAACAGAAATATAATGTACCGTGACATTATATAGTTCTGTCGCTAGGTGGTAGCATCGCACCTCCCGTAGGCATAGATGTTTCCTCTGTCTTCCCCTGATGAGGGATGATCTTGTACATTTTTACTTGTGAGAAATTATTTTACCATTTTCTTGAAATGTTCTTATAATGCATTATATTTTTAAGTAGCCCCAGTCATCTATAATCCTGATTCTTGTCTGGGATTGCATAAGCACATCATATTGAGGATAGTCTTAAGTTTATTTTGTTTTACAGCTCAGTTTTTGAGTTTGAATGTTCTTTGGCAGGAGTATTAGTCTCTCTAACTATAGGGCTTAATCAGTCCCATGGTAGCTCAGTATGGCAAGGATCAACAGCCGTCACTATGGGAGATGTGTCTGTGGGGGAAAAGCACGCCGCAAGCTGTCACCATAGAGATGGCGTGAGTCATATGTCTGAGGTAGACGGTGCAAACAAAGGAGTGGGAAATCTAAAAAACAGATATAAAACACATATATGAAAAACTCTACTTAGACTAAAATATAACAAACAAAAATAGATGCATACGTATTTCGGTGTTACAAAATTACATACTAGTTTAAAGTGCATTAAAATCCTTCCATTTTTCATATTTATGGTGCCTTTCATCGTATTTTTCGTATCAGGATGTCTGTTATTTTACAGTGTTGATAGTTAAACATTTCTGTGCATTGGTAACTCTGGAGCATTTCGCAACAGCGCTAATCTATCTGTGTTTACTCATGAATAAATAGTCAGACAGCCCATTAAGTCATATAGACGGCAGAAGGCTCCCTGATATGAGTGGCAGAATTATCAGGAGGACAGGAATGTGTTTTTTTATTTCTCAAAGAAAATGGTGTGAGAAGTCAGGAAACAGTCTGAGCTCAGTGATGAAATAAAGCTTGCGTCCTTATAGATTTACACAAAGGATCACTTTAATGGAGGTCATCTATGGCATCAGAATATCTGTGTGCACAATCCTTATCTTGCTCATGAGTTGACCTTTAACCTTGAAAATTAATGGAACACCATTAACTTTTTATTTCACTGTAGGCATTTGCTAATTTTTCACATATTCTTTATGTTCATCTTTGGTTTAATCCATATTTGCAATTATGTATACATCCACACTTTAGCATATTTGTAGCTAATATTTTTCCAGTGAATCGGTCAAACTCCACCGGCTGGCCCTCCTGGGTCATGGTCCTCTCAGATTACGGGTGGGGGGGGGGGTATGGCGCTTGGTTTTAAAAGCTGGTGGCAGGGACTGTGTAGCATGTGGCCGGGGTGTTGCAAGGCTGATAAAGCTCCTCTGGTTAATTTTTCTACAGATAAGACAGTGAAATATTGTGTTTTCTGACTCAGCATTAACAAAGTATTGACGAGCCTTCTGTTTCCTCAGCACAGCTTCAGTTTTAAGTTTTCAAGGTAAAAATACAACCATAATACACCTTTTATCCTTATTTAGTAGACCTAGTCCCAGTCCCAGTCTATTAACCAGCTTAATATACATCTTAAGAACAAGTGCTGGCCAGCACAGCCCCATTTTCTGTGACTGTTTGGTCACAACTACTGAAGCGATTGTTGAAAAAGGTCATTGTTTGATTGTCAACATGTTGCCTTTTGCATGTAATCTGCAGAAAGAGATTCAGAGAGATAAACACCTGGTCCAGGTGGAAAAAAAAACCCTAGATCTTGTTTTTAGTACAAATAAGCACAGAATCGGCAAAACAGGCAGACCAGTGTTTGTGGTTGTAGCCGTTAGCTTATACTGTGTCTGTCAGTTGTAACGTGGTGGTGGGGTTTGCCAACTGTCGACATGGCTTTCTGATAAAACAGTGGTGATGTCTACCACTTAAAAAAGTTTAATAAAAAAAAAGTAGTTTGAAATTAATTCACACCGCACTGTACTGTGAAGCGGCAGGGCTAAATTGTCCTGCAAAGGGTGGTAATGAGCTAATGTGGCATCTCCTAGGCAACAGTATCCCAGAGGGATACTCAAGAGTTGAAAACGCTGGGGACTTAACGATGTCCAACAATGTGTCTCTATAGCAACCAGAAACACCATCTCTGTGACAGCAAGTTATTAAATGCTAAATGACATATAACTAATTTGGAAAGTTATAGATGCCACAGAAATTATGTATGTATAAATTAAACTTTTTTCAGTAACTAATGAGAACTAATGACAATTGAGCTGTTTAGTAAACAGAAACAACAGTAAAGGGGTAGACTACAATAATAAATCCTGAATGATAGTGTTTGACTAGAGCAGTGGAACTGATCTCTCTTCATGTGCATTATATCTATCTGATGTAAAAAGACTTCACATCTGCATGAAGGAGTAAAGAAACATGTTATAAATCTGTAATTGGAGCCAAGAGTTCATTTGGAGTTCGTATGGATGCTTTCATCTTCACCATTCCAATGAATTGTTCCAGCTGTTTTATTTTAAGCCTTATACTGCTTGCCAATACATTTTTGAACTAGTGTTAAAATAATCAGTGGTTGGTGACCTTTGACCTATCTTCGGTGATACACAGTTATATATTAGTCTAATAGTGGTCTCTTCTTCTGTCAAACAAAACAACACACTTTAATGTTTTTTTTTTTTTTTTTTTAAGTCCGAATTGAGCAACTGTTGACGCCTTGAACAAATGTTTCCGCTTTTCTTGTTTGTTTCTCTCGTAAAGCAGATTGGGAGCTGCAGTAACGGCCTACTGCCTACTCGTGCAGGCGTTCTGGGCAGGTAGTAGAGTCAGCTGCCACACCCTCTGACAGATGAACTGTGACTGCTCAAACGTTAAGCAAGGAAACTGCAAAAACCTGTTTGAAGTGTGATCCAGACTGATCCTTGTTTGTCTGAGGCAAACAAAATTAAGTGATCTTTTGTGAGTGTATTAGGGTTAAAAACTAAAATGTCATTCCTTAGAACTGTTAAACATTTAACATTTTATTTTATATATATATATATATATATAGTAAAAAATGCACTCTTTTTACACTGCTTGAACAGCACACCACATTAGAACCAATAAGTTAATGAAATGTTGATTTGACCCTCTTGTTTGGGAAATATCCTACAGTAATTTTCCCTCTGGGAAGACATACTGACCAACATTCCACATGGACGAACAGGCTTCTGATGTATAAAAGATTCTAAAATGCCTAAAATGAACACACAGGACATTACATTGTTCAAACATATCACAACCACGTTACTTTTATGATCAGAAATATAAAGTAGAATTTATATAACAGGTCAATTTTCCTACTAAAGCAGTGCCCTTTAAAAGAGTTACACTGGTAGAAGTTGTCACCTGAGGTCAGGTTATGGTTCCATCTTTAGTTTCGGTCTCAGCAGAAACTCTCCTAAGCAAATATCATATGCAAAAGACACACGTGCGCTTATAAACACACACACACACACACACACACACACACACACACACCTGAAACTGAATAATCTTGCTAAGCAGTCAGTAAAATGAGAGTTTTAACAAAAGAATCTCAGAGGATTTCAGCACCAGCCGGCCCACAGATGATTACAGCAAGCAGCGCACACAAACACACACATATGCTCGAAAGCAGGTACTTTCAAATATAAATAAAACCACAGAGATTCAGGTCGTTATAGTAAAGTGTATAACATTATAAGGATGGAAGATAGATAAAAATTGCTAAAATGAGGAAAGCCAAAGCAGAAACTCAGTTTTGGTACACTCTTCTTCATCTCGGAGTCTTTCCTTGTGGTCCACTCTGTTGGTTTATTACAGAAGAACATCACACACACTCACTCATACACACACACAAACACTCCGTGTGCAACAATATTTTCATTTTTCTGGTAGCAATTTTTTTTCTTCTCTCAAACATAGTCTTTCCTGTCATACACTCCACCTGCGCTGACACTCCTTGGGGCGGAGTAGGCCATCCGCGGCGGCTTGTACTTCTCCTCTTTTGGTGGACAGCTGCTGCACAGCATGGCCCCGCCTATCAGGAGCAAGGCGGCGGCCCCCCAGCCGATGTAAAGAGATGCCCCCAGTTCTCTCCTTTGCGGGTTGGTCAGTAAGGGGTTGTAGAAATCCTGGATGATGACGTGGGCGCTCCAGGAGACGGGTATGAGGACCAGAATACCTCCAAGAATGAAGAAGATCCCAGCGATGATCATGACTTTAATCTTGGCCCCCTCTTCTTCTATGCAGTTAGTGCACTTGGCACCGACGATGGAGATCATGAGTCCGAGGACTGCGAGTATGATGGCGATGACCATCATGGCCCTGGAGGCCTGCAGCTCCGGAGTCAAAGCCAGCACGGAGTCGTAGACCTTGCACTGCATCTGGCCCGTGCTCTGGGTGACACAGTTCATCCACAAACCCTCCCAGATAGTCTGAGCCGTGATGATGTTGGCCCCGATGAAGGCCGTCACCCTCCACATCGGCAAGGCCGTTGACACAATCGTAATGATAAATCCAACGACTCCGAGGGCAATGCCCACAATCTCCATACCCATCGACATGTCGGCTCCTTTTCCGATGAGCAAAGCTTAAAGTGGCAGCCAAAACCAGTGTGATTTCAGGAGAAGCTTGTGCTCTCGGGTTGTCCCTGAGTTTTCTGAAGCGTCAGCTTACCTGCAGCAGTTTGTGACGTTGCTATGAGATGCTACCGCAGAAACCAGAGATCCTTTATACCGCTGGGCAGCAAGGAGGAGTCCCTCGGCAGTGATGTCAACAAGAGGTTGTCTTCATGGAGGGAAACAAAAAACCCTACCACCTGTGTGCATACGTTGGAGGAGGGTAGCTGGAGATGTGGCTGTGGTGGAGCTAGTGTGTATGTGGGGGTGGGTCACAGGAAAAAGTCAGGTAACTGATATGTAGAGAGATTTGGTCCTCAATGTTTGCATCTTTTCAGCTAATATTTCCAATATTTACCTTTCCTGACAACTTAGAAAGTGAGTAATAGAGTTAAATAAAAAAAGTAAACATTGTGTCTAAAAAAAGTAACAGGAAGTGGCTAAAAGGTACATTTATACCCCATTATTCCACTGTAGTGTGAAAATGTACATCCATTTAATGGTTGCACTACTTGTAGAAGACCAATTTAACGGATTTAAAGATCATATAAAAAGTAGTTTAAGTGGTGAAAATTGTCAGTTATTGTTCATTGATTTGAGGAACATCTGTGTATGTACAGTGTGGGGGAGGGTATAGGGAACCAGTGTTGACACAACAGACCAGGTGAATTTCCTAGTCTGGCCTAACACCAAAACATAGCCAGGCCGTTTGGGTTGCCAGGGCGAGTTAGTAAGTAGACGCAAAATTTAAAAAAACCCAAACTTCATCTGACCCTGTTGGTCTGTCACTTCCTTGTTTCCCTCATGTTGGTTCCTTAAACAATCAGGATTCGGTGTTGGGAAAGATAGTCTGGAAACTGGAATAACTGCACCCAGAGTCAACACGAGGAGAGAGAGAATACAAAATGGGCTGATATTCAGACACCTTTAGCATACACACAACGTGGCCACCTCAGTATCGGTGACGCTCTTTACCACACAGCCCCCACAGACACACACTTGCCTGGTGAAATTGTGAAGTTTTTGCAGCTTAAAAGTACACGTGAATTAATAATGTAATGTTAAGAGGAAATGGCACATTTCCTATCAGCAGAGTCATTTACTGTAAATCATTGTTCATGAAATGTCAGACTGACATCAGGAGCCGGAACAATGAAACCAAGACGGAGCGTTACACCCCACATACAGCAGCTTTAAAATTAGAATCCTGCATTAGCCTCAACAGCGTTATTCATGCTCCACTGCTGGGTAGGTCGTTACATAGAAGCTTTTTCATTGTCATGTAAATACAATGTGCACTAGCAGCTTGATGAAGACCATGAAAATCTACACTTTTCCCTGAAAAACTGAGCTATGACCTGGCTGCTGTTTTGCCATCAACATCACCGAAACACACGTACTAGCTCTTTCCTGCACCTTCATCTGCTGATAACCGCCGCGACCTGTAGGTGCGCACGTGTGCTTTTCCTGTCGGTGCCTGTGTGTGTTTGTGTTGTCCAACATTTACCTACATTTACGTACCGAAGGTAGGAAGTGCATATTTATGTCTTCTGCTTTAAAAGCTCTATTTGAGATGTGTGCTGTAATTCACCTTGCTAAAAATGAAGATCCAGCCTCAGGCAAAGATCCAATAATAAGTGATTTTTCTGAAATATAGTTAATAAGCTGCCCATCTATGTGTTTTTTTTTTTTAATTTACTTGATCTCCGTACGTTTCACACAGGGTGGAAATAAAGGTCATCTGTTGGAACACACAGGCAAAATTTGACTATTCAAAACAGGCAAAGATGGTATCCTATAGTTCCAAATCTATGTCAGAGACAAGGAGGAGACTCCTGGTGGGGAGGATGAATTAGGGCCATACGTTGCTTAGTATAAATCTTTATTAAATGCAATGTTATATATTACGAAGAATTTCAATCATTGATCAAAATATTTCAAAAACTCACATATTTACAGACTTTATCTCCCTGTCTTCTTCTGCCTTTTGGAAAACAGATTTTAATACAAACAAACATGTTTTATAAAAGCATCCACATGTAGAAAATGCCTTAAAGTAGCCTCTGGCCGTTTACAGTTCACATCTGTGATTCCTGCCTTTTTGTAAGAAAACATTCGGTAAAACAGTCAGTGAATGTAAGATATGTACAGAATCATCATTGAAACATTTACAAACTGTTCAAAACAAAGAATAAATATGGGCAGAAGCTACATTCTCCTGATTACTGTATTTTTACCATATTAGAACACACCCGGTTGTGTTAGAACCTTGTAAACAGAACTATTAAACATCTATATGGAGTCTAGTATCAAAAGTATGAAAATTTTAAGGTCAGGGATTTTTAAGGTCCATAAAGCCAGGTTTGACTGCTGCACCTTTTCTCCCCAAGTTGAACAATTGTGATTATTTCTATTAACATTTCTCAACACGGATGTAAAAGCCAGACTCTGGGTTGTCCTCTGGCCTCACACATAGTCCCTCCGAGTGTAGGAGCTCTGAGCGACTGACCTCGGTGCAGCCGAGTACGCTCCGCGGCTCTGGGGTGGCATGGTGTACCGTAGTGTTTTCTCTTCCCTTGGAGGGCAACTGCAGCACAGGATGGACCCTCCCATCAGGAGCAGTGCAGAGGCAGACCAGCCGATATATAGCGCTGCCCCAATCTCCATCTTCTGACCAGTGGGGATGATCGGGCTGTAGAACTCGACCACAATGGTGTTCGCTGACCAGCAGACTGGTACCAGCTCTGCCAGAGCCGCTATGATGAATGCTGCTCCCGATGAGATCATCACCTTGGCTTTCACTCCTTCGTCGTCGATGCAGTTGGTGCACTTGGCCCCCACCATTGAGATGAGGAGGGCCACCAACCCCACGATGATGGAGACGACGGTGAGCGCCCTGGCAGCTTGCAGGTCCTGAGGCAAAGCCAGCATGGAGTCGTAGACCTTACACTGCATCTGTCCCGTGCTCTGGAACACACAGTTCATCCACAGACCCTCCCAGTACACCTGAGCCGTCACAATATTGGCACCGATAAACGCCGAGACCCTCCACATGGGTAAGGCGCAAGTGACTATACTCAGCATCCAGCCGAGCACTGACAGAGAGATGCCTGTCAATTCAAGTCCAAAAGATGCCATCGTGCACCAGATGGGCCCCCTCTTTTAGAATCTCTGATGAATTCCTCAAAAGAAAGAGGAAATGTAATAGTTTTCTTGTCCCCTGAAGGCGACGTTTCTACGGCGCCCGCTGTTCAGTCCAGGCGTGTTTGTCCGTCACAGCGTTCTTCCTCCTCAAGCTGCCTGCTCAGGTGTTTTTCCTGCTCGCAAGAAGTCGCTGAACCTTATGTGTCCAATGTTTTATCACCAAGTACCCAGACCCCTTCAAGATGACATCAGCAGCTTAAATAAGCCAATCAGGTGACTCCTGGGCCTTGGCCTCCTTTACATCTACGCAGGTGTGGCGCTCATCTGTGCTGTTTCGAGTGGGTTGTATCTTTATAGTTAACCTTTCATCCATGGTAGCTCTGGGTGTGATTGTTTTATTGCCATCCGGAGGTAATGAGTGGCCACAGCGGAGGTTGATAGGTGACCACATGAGACTGTTCCAGATATGCAAACATATGTTCCAAACAAATGATCCATGCAGTCATCTTTTCTGCTTTTACAGCCTTGACTAGAACTTACAGCTCAAATGTGCGTCTTCATCACGTACCACTAACAAGATAATGTCAAACTAGTATATCTATGAACAGCGTTTCAATCTCCTTTGGCTGTGAACCAGATCTCCTCTCAGGGTCAGGAAACAGCTCATGCGGAAAGAAAATTAAATCAGAGCTGGTTACCCTCAACCTTGGTGTTGGAAATAGAGATTGTCGGGCCTGATTCTTGGTTTATGGTGACATTTCTCAGAATTTCTGTTTTCCTGTTATTAAATGTCTCTTTATTGGTCTGTTCCCCCCAGTGTGAGGTGTGCTTCGTCTTGCCTGAGCACGTCCACGTTTGCCTTCTGTTGATGTGTTGCAGCAGCAGTTTTTACTGCTGTGCTTCCTGTTATTGTGATCTTTGCCCCCCTCATCTTCTCGTTTAATGGAGTTTACTGACTTTTTTTTTTTTTTTCCAAATGTCATTTCAAATACCACAATAATAAAAACTTTTAAGGGGTAAGTAAGTGGCACAGTAAAACAACTGTGCCACTTACTTACTTCCTTGAGGTAATATACAGTAATAAGTAATACAAAATATATAGATTATTTTGTGTTACCAATATTTTGATTTATAATTGTTGCATGCTTGATATGTGTCAGTAAGCTGATAAATAAACTGATTAAATATGTTTAAAAATATTGCAGATTTATAGTTGCTGTATTTTTAAAAAAAATACTTTTACCAAGTACACCTGGTTAAAGTCACGTGGTTAAAGTCACCATCATAATGCAATATTTACAGTGTATTAGCATTAGCTTCTCCTGGACAATGAAGTGAAACTTCTCGCACTTTCCTGTTCAGTTGCAGAAATATAACTGTGCATAACCTCCTAAACAGCTAAAACTGGATGACTATTTTACTTTGTATTTTCCTCCAATTTGAGGGATTTAACAAATTATTCTGCAAGTAAGAAAGTTTGTATGACTCTTTGCTTGCGACGCAGCTGTAACAATTCCAGAGATGCTTTCCTGCAGAATCATACTGGTGCAGTTTGGAAAGTTTCACCTGAACACTGCAAAGTTCACCGCATTTGATAAGTGAGTTTCAGTTAGCAGAAGGATTATCCATTACTGGCTTGCTTCCTCGTGCTTAATGGCACATTTATAATGTCACCATCCTCGCCTGCTGCAGTGGAACAATGAGTGCGAGATCAGCCAACCAGACTGGGTGTGCATAGGAGGGCAAAAAGGAAGCCGTTTAGAAAATGGAACTGAGTGTGACACTGTTTTTGTGGAGCAGCTGTTCAAAAAAGGCAGAAGTACAATTAGGTAATATGCACAGGTGTCCTATTTTCTGGTTTCAGTCAATAACTGTCAGGGTCCGGCTTGCCGGCCCTCTGGGACATCACCTGAGTTGCCCTGCAGAGGCGCGGGTCCCCAGGATCCAGCGGGGACCACGCACCTGCGGCTGATCACCTCATCAGCGGCAGATAAGAGGAGGCTGCCAGCTGGTCCTGTTTGCTGGATCATTGTTCTTTTGCCTGTCTGTCTGTCAGACTGTTTGACGGTTTGTCTTTTTGACTTTGTCTTTTTGCCGCATTGACCCTGTTGGACTCTGTGTGTGCCTGTCAGTGCGCCGTTTGCCACTGTGGGTTTTGTGTTCCTGTTTTGGCTGCAGAGCTTCAGTTTATTTTCCCGGTCCTCTCGCGTACACCCAATAAAGGGTATTTTCGTTCCTGAACCTGCCTTGCGTCTGCATTTGGGTCCTCAACGCACCCCCATCCGTAACAATAACCATCATATTTAAATGGTATCCAGTGAATTTTCTGAGGGAAGTTTGGATCAGACCTTATGGAAAACATCAAAAGTTGAAAGTACATGAGGAAATATCATCCAAAACTGCTGTAAAAATGTTAAAAATGCCGAAGGCTTGTTGGGGCAGTGTTGGGTTTCTGTCTATTTGGCCACTGCTGAATCTTAAATAAGCAATGTAAACTTCACAGAGAATTATATTATTTTTAAAACAATTTAAAATACTAATTGAGTCAAAGTTTGGTTTTGAAATTATTCAAACACGGACACTAATCTGTATTTGCAAAGTGTGAACGAGCTAAAGTCAGGTGACTGATTTGGACTTTACGGGGGAAATTTTTAAAGTGTTAAAACTAAGGAACTATTTACTTCTGCATTGCGCACCTCTGTCAGCTGAAGAACTTGGAAATAGAATCAATACAACGGTGACTTCCACCCAGAAAGTCCTTGAGTCCTTTGAGGGGACAGATAAGGAGTTGATCAGGATGAATTATGGTGCTATAGATACTGTACAGACAGTGCAGCACATAAGCCAAACACCATAAAAAACACCTACCGCACCATTAATCACTTTGTATTTTGCAGAGGAATTATATAAATAATTAAAATAATTAAATGCCTCCACGCTCCGAGTGTTTGTGAGCAATCAATGTGCAAACTTTGAAATTTCCCATTATTTGCAGGATTAACACAGTCACTTCAGAACAAGAGTTAACTGAATTCTAGTTCTGCTTTTCTTCCATGTAGAATTTTCATGTTCTCCCTGTGCCTTTGTGGGTTTTCTTCTAAACATAAACATTATGTTGACTGTACCAGAGCATCATCCAGCATTCCCCCGACTCCCCGGGTTTGAACCACAAACAGTTTTCCCACTGTCCAATCACCAGCCTTCGTTTCAAAGTGCCTCATTCAAAAGTAGATGAGTAATTCCTGTGGGAGTGTTTAGTCAGGCGCTGGATAATATGTGCGAGCAGCTCTAGTTTCTAAGTACTAAATTCTTTGACAGGGTTGGAGGCTGTTTACTTCATAGCTACTTCACAGATTTATGGACACTAGAAACAGCATTTTAGTGGTCTTTCAACACTGTGGATGACGCACCCAGTCACCAGTGCTTCTCTACCTGCAGCAGATTTATTATTGTTTATGTCATTATTTTATCACCACCTTTCAGTGCGCATGAAACCATTTTTTACATTACTTTATTTCAATTGCTTCTAGAGGGAAAAAATCTGAGTCATGTTTCAAGGAAATTCAGCCCCCCCACCACACACACGCACACATATGCACACACACACACATGCACACACACACACACACATACAAACACATACACACTGCTGCCTCCTTTTGGACAATGTGCAGGACAGCAACACAAAAACGTAGAAAACTGAGAAATATGTCACGTTATAATTCTCTGACTTACACTGACTTCTTTCATTCTCTTTCACTCTCTCTCTCTCTCGCTCTTTCTCACGCTCTTTCTTTCTTCTTCAACAGTCAGATAAATATCAAACACAACCCTCTTTCTAGCAATCGTCAGATGTCTGCCCTTACAGTCGGCCCTCATAGCGCGCAAAAGGCATCAAAGAGTTCAAAATCAACTTTCTGACATTTGGTTCTTTTGATTAAAGGACAAGCTGGACCACCAGCCACCACCCACAATGTATCATCTGATGTGCCAACATGCAGATTACTAAACTGAAAGAGTGAGTTTATCAGTTTATCTGGCTTCGTCTGTAGGCTTTGTCAGTGTTCTGTGCCAACATATACAGTATGTCCATAAGTTGATGTTGAAAAGGTACATTTCTTAAAATGACAGAAGTGGTTCATTGGTAAATTAAAATAACTCCTCATCCACCCTCTCTGGTGCTGGAAGAGGAGTGATTCAGTTATGGGGGTCCAGGACCAGCCAGCATTATTTTTGTCATCAGATTTGATTTTAAACGTTGGTTTTGGGTCAAATTTTCTTTTAAAGCCACCAGCAGACCACAAATGAAGTCAGGATTTGATGAATGAGAAGATTTAATTGGGTGATTTAACTTTAAAATGAACATTACTGAAACTTTCTAATTGAAAATAGCCATTACACTGGTCATTGTGACAGAGCAGAAGATGGAGAAACCCTCACATACAGTAGGTATCTGCGTCATTCATAGTTTCTGTAGGTGTGATGTGACAAAGTTGCAAGGCCATATTTGGCCATCCATTCAATTGTTATGACTCACTAAGGCCCCTCCCTTAGGTGAAATTACCTGGGGGGGGGGGAAAATCAGGCAGGAATGGGGGGGGGGGAGTCAGATTGTGTTGTTTTTGAGTATTTAGATGGTTATATTTAATTATTTTGAGATACAGATAGCTCTTTTGTGTCATTTTGTCATTCTCATGGCACAGTTCACAGTTCACTTCTTCCGTTAATAACAGTGCCGAGGGGAGGACAAACAGGTTATGGGTGTGTGTGTGTGTAGCTCAGAGGAGGACCTGAAAAGCAGGCCCTGATGGTGGAGATCTTTCATTGCTCCTCCTTTTTCAACGTGTTGCAAAGGAGAGTCGTCTCTGTCACAGAGGGAGACGACTGCACAACAGGTTTACTTCAGTGGAAGGTGTCCAGGAGAAACATTCTAGGCAGAGAATTTTTCATTTTGAGAAGCAAAGTCTGCTGTAAAGATGGTGTCTACAGGGTTTCAGATGCTCGGTGCAGCCCTGGGGATCATAGGCTGGATTGGCGCCATCGTCGCTTGCGCCCTTCCCATGTGGAAAGTCACTGCCTTTATCGGGAGCAGCATTATCACCGCGCAGATCACCTGGGAAGGGATTTGGATGAACTGTGTTGTTCAGAGTACAGGCCAGATGCAGTGTAAGGTCTACGATTCCATGCTGGCCCTCAGCTCTGACCTCCAGGTTGCCCGTGCTCTCGTCGTCATCGCCATCATGGTGGGGATTATCGGAATCCTGCTCTCTGTCGCTGGAGGGAAATGCACTAACTGCGTGCAGGACCCTGCGGCCAAAGCCAAGGTGGCCATCGCAGCTGGAGTCGCCTTCATCGTAGCTGGGATCCTCTGCCTTATCCCCACCTGCTGGACAGCCAACACAGTGATCCGTGATTTCAACAACCCACTGGTGCCCGCAGCCATGAAACGAGAGCTGGGCGCCGCACTGTACATTGGCTGGGGTGCAGCAGCCCTGATGCTGATTGGAGGAGGACTGCTGTGCTGCAACTGCCAAAAGAAAGAGGAGGGCTCCTACACCGCACGATACAACGCCGCCAGATCTGAGGCCACAGCACCGAAGTCGGAGAAAGGTTACGTCTGAGTTCCAAATCAATCCTCAAAGCAATATTTACCACGGTGGATGAATTGGCACTGCTGGGCCGTGAGTGTTGCTATCACAGGATGCAATACCTTTCTGTATTTTGAGGAAGACAGATAGCAAAACAGGAACCACACACCAAAAAAGGAAATTAATTTTTCATATATATTAATGCTTTTAAAACTGTCATGTCTTAATAGTACGCTCCCCAATCTCTTACTTTGCTATCATGAACCATTTATGTGTGTGATTAATGATGTATCAACTAAATTGTAAATAAATGTTTTATTAACAAAAAACAATGTCAGAAGCTGTTCTTGATGGTTATTTTCACACATACACAACACTTGTGATGGTAGAAAACAACCCAATTCTTCAAACTGTACATTCCCATTTTAAGTATCCTAACAGCATTTGAGAAGCATCTGCTGTTTGGTTTTCCCGTGGAACAGGTTTAGGCGTGGCAGGAAAATGGAGCCAGCCTGACACTGGTTTTTCTTCAGACCGTTAGGGTGTAGGTGTTTGTGCTTTGTCAGATTTGGGAGTTGTAGTTTTCATATATTTAGGAGGGCAAATTGGCATGTCATACAGGGAATGTTACAATCCATTTACTTTAATTCTGAGACTGAATCAAACGCTATTACTAAAGATAAAAATCTAGTGATTGATCTGGTTGTTGTTTCAAAACAAAAAAAAAACTCCACTCTCTCTTCCTTCTGTTCTCATTAACCCAATAGAGACTGATGTTTGCTCAATGGTTGGTTTTGGGTGTGTAGGTCTGTGTGTGTCAGCACAGATGGGATGTAGAACCATTGTTTACACCCTTGGAGGCTAGCTTGAGGAAGCAAAGCTCTAATGTATGGGAACAATAAGCAGATTGGGAACAAGGGTTATGAATATCAGGTAACAGCTTTAGTCCCTTTTGTCTGGTGGGAGGAAAACTCCACCCTGAAAGTTTGCACCACAAAGGGGCGGCGGCTTTCCTCTCACAGTTGGACTTCTGACCATCAGAATACAGTAATGACGTCCATAAGCTGCTGTCAGACCAGCAATAACCAGCATCACCAGCATGGCGTCTCAGGGGCTCCAGATCATGGGTGTGATGTTAGCCTTTCTTGGCTGGCTGGGCACCATCACCAGCTGTGCTTTGCCCATGTGGAGGGTCTCTGCCTTCACCGGGGCCAACATTATCACCGCTCAGGACATCTGGGAGGGCCTGTGGATGAACTGCGTGGTCCAGAGCACGGGTCAGATGCAGTGTAAGGTGTACGACTCCATTCTGGCGCTGCCTCAAGACCTGCAGGCAGCCAGGGCCATGGTGACCATCTCTGTGATCGTAGGGATGTTCGGCATCCTCATGGCCATAGTCGGAGGGAAGTGCACCAACTGCGTGGAGGACGAAACAGCTAAAGCCAATGTCTGCATCGTAGCCGGAGTGATCTTCATCATAGCCGCCCTGCTGATCTTGGTCCCAGTGTCGTGGTCGGCTCATGCTGTGATCAGGGACTTTTACAACCCCCTGGTGATCGCAACTCAGAGGAGGGAGCTCGGGCCTTCTCTCTATGTTGGCTGGAGCTCTTCTGGGCTGCTGCTGCTGGGAGGGGGTCTCCTCTGCAGCAACTGTCCCCCAAAAGACGGCCGTCCCTACATTGCTGCCAGGTTTGCCCCTACAAGAGCTACATCTTCAAAAGTGGACTATGTGTAAGACTGTACATTTCATCAAACAGATTATCTTGTAAAAGATATTAGTAAAACATTTAAGAGCTAGAAATCATTTATTTGCGCAGGAACTTCTCTTACTTTTATATTAATTAAGCAATTTTAACATTTGAAGACAAAAATACCAAATATAGAAACAATCTACAGAGTGAACCAGATAGAAATGGAAAAAAATTCCAAATAACGCCTGAAGTAATTGTATACCTTGACCCTTCTCTCATTCACTGTGTGTGGTAACAAAACAGAAACCAAACTTCTCAGCAGTGATAAGGCGTGCAAGAGTTCAAGGGAGTACACTCCTGGGAATTTAGTGTATCTGGCTCAGATGTTTGCACTGCTTCATTCAGACACCCTTGTTTTATGTGGTAATTTACAGGGTCTGTTGAGGTAAATAGATGCCACTGTCAGAGACAACAGCACTCCGTGTACGCCTGGATTCATGTTGCTAAGGAACTGCTTTATATCGCTGAAGAATGGATATTTACACATCGGCCAGTAAGAGCACATCTGCCAAGTCTTGTCAGGCTGATAAATTTTACACCATAACGATTTTTAAAGTCAGTCTGTGGAGAAAAATCCAAACTGCCCTGTGATATTAATGTTTTGTGTATTTTTGTGAACCCTCTTTGCTATTAATTCAAAGTAAAAATTAAAACTGGTACTGGTAGTTAACATTTCAGTGAATTTATTTTTATGACTTCAAGTTATGAATTGTAGTTGCAGAATCACGTACAGTATAACTGTATAAAAGTCTCCTTCTAGAAACTTTTTTTTTTTTTTTTAAAGTAAAAAAAATAAAATTCTTTATGGAACCAGCAAAGATGACTTGGATTGATGCTAACCAGTTCTAAAATGAATACTGAACTAAGATTCCTTTCTGATTGTAGTTCCTGGGTTGGGTGCAGGCCAGGGGTATTGTCTCAGGCTGGAAAGGGGCCTGTGGGTGGAGAATCTGCCCTTAAAGGATCCTGAATCCTGACCCTGCCTCCAGGTTGGGCCACCTATGCTTTTAACCCCCCCATAAATGTATTTAATAATCAGGAATCTTCATTTATTTCAACAACCATAAACACCCAAACAGGCTCACATGAGGTGATGACTCTTCCTAAAAATTACCTGTAAGTGTTGTTACGGTTCATCAGAGCAGAGATACTCAAAGAATGTTGATAAAATATTTATTGTCTAAATAAATTTTTTTAGAAAAGTGAAAATACAAGACTTTCAGACAAAAATATCAAATTAGTACCTAAAGATGCTGTGGTTCAGAAACAAAAGATACTGAGTTATTAAAAAAAGAAGTTAGTTACAATGCAAATCACATATTGATAAAAAACAGGTTCCAACTGTGAAGTCGCTATTTTTAAAGGCTGAAGTGTCACATTTACTGCAGCAGCTCAGACAAATTCTTTTGCCGGTGTCGTGGATTTAGGCGCAGAGTACTTTACTCCAGTATAGCGATCTCCTCTCGATGGGCACTGACAGCAGAGCAGAGCGCCGCCGATGAGCAGCAGTCCTGACGCTCCCCAGCCCACGTACAAACACGCTCCCAGTTCCCTCCTCTGGGCGTCTGGAACCATAGGGTTGTAGAAGTCCTTGATGATGGTGTTAGCAGGCAGAGACACAGTCACCAGACACAGCACGCCGCTTAGGACGAAGAAAACTCCCGCGGAAATGGCCACCTTTGCTTTGGCTACTTTGTCTTCAATGCAGGTGGTGCATTTGCCTCCAACCACAGAGAGCAGTAGACCAAACAGGGAGAAGAGGATGGCGATGACCACCATGGCCCGGGCTGCTTGGAGGTCTGGAGGCAGAGCCAGCAGGGAGTCGTAGACCTTGCACTGCATTTGGCCCGTGCTCTGCACCACGCAGGTCATCCACAATCCTTCCCAGATGGTCTGAGCCACCACAATGTTGTTCCCAATGAACGCAGACACTTTCCACAAGGGCAGCATACAGATCAATATGTTTCCAATCCACCCAAGAACTGCCAGCCCAACACCAAGTATCTGCAGCCCTAAAGATGCCATGGCTGTGACTTTGATCTAGGATTCACAAAACTGCAGACTATGAGCTCAGCCACTGTTGGGGAGCTTTATACAAGCACAGCTTCCTCTCAAAATTCCACAGCCCCCTCCTCCGGGTGAGCTTTGGCCTCAGATGTAAGCATCCATCACACCGCCTTTGAGTTCAGAGGCGTTTGTCTTTTACAAAGAGGCCCTCTGGAGCTGAGGAAAAAAGCAAAATGAAACATTGCAGTCAGTGTCTTGAACGGTATAGTGTTTCTTCAAACAGAGGAAATATAATAAATAAGATGTAATTCATCAAAACTCCTTTATTTCTATTTTAGTCTCATTTTAAAAAAAGACATTTAATAATTTGACAAGAGTTCAGGAAAATACAAGATATAACTATTGTTTGTGTAAATGAGCAAATAAAACAATATGCAGTGTCAAAACAAGCTAATATAAATATGTGTTTCACCTGATTTTCCAACTAACGTTTCCTTCCAGGTGTCAGCGTTCCAAAAGTGTGTGTCTGAGACTGATTTTCTCCTCATCTGAGTGTGGGGGTGGGAGGAGGGGTGACACATCCCATTATCACATGTGACAGAAGTAGAGGAGAAATAGCTGGTGGGTGATCCATCTCAGTTTCTAGACCATCTTTGGTAAAAGCACACTAATCATTCCAGCTGCGACCTGTTGCGCCGTCACAACAGGTGAGCACATTCAGCTTGATTAACTTGTTCAATTTTGGGAAACCAACCAGGATCAGCTGAGACTGAGCATGTGAGTATAAAAGCTGCAGGTGCGCAGCATCCTTGTGCTTCATTTCTGGCAAGTGTGATTGTGGTGTTTCTGTACGACCTGATAAGAGAATGGCCTCCACTGGACTTCAGATCTTTGGCATCTTCCTGGCAACTGTTGGCTTCCTGGGTGACATCATAATCTGTGCTCTGCCCATGTGGAAGGTCTCTGCCTTCATAGGTAACAACATTGTGACAGCACAGATCTTTTGGGACGGCCTCTGGATGAACTGTGTGACGCAGAGCACCGGCCAGATGCAGTGCAAGGTCTATGACTCCATGCTGGCTCTGCCTCAGGACCTCCAGGCTGCCCGGGCCCTCATTGTGATCTCCATCTTGGTCGCCTTGATGGGAATCCTGCTGTCTATCGCTGGGGGGAAGTGCACCAACTGCATTGAAGAGGAAATGGCCAAGAATAGGGTGATAATTGCTGCTGGTGTGTTCTTCATCATCGGTGGGATCCTGTGCCTCATCCCAGTGTCCTGGTCTGCGAACACGGTCATCAGAGACTTCTACAACCCCATTGTGAACGACGCACAGAGGAGGGAGCTGGGCGCGGCGCTGTTCATCGGCTGGGGAGCCGCGGGCCTCCTGCTCATCGGGGGCGCTCTTCTCTGCTGTCAGTGCAAGCAGAAGGACAGCCGCTACTCCATCAAGTATTCAGCCCCGCGATCTGCTGCCGCCACAGGCGCTTATGTTTGACGTGCTCTGCTTCTCTTCAGACTGAGCTGTTTTTAGCTTGATGTTTTAATCATTTTAATAAATTAACTGACTAAACTGTGGCAAGTGTGTTAATGAGCAGGATTTGTTCCTGATTAAAACTAGTGGGTGCGTATGCCTGCTTAATTTTAGCAATGGCTTTTTTTTTTTTTTAAATAAAGAAGGCATGAACTTGGGTTGGATGTGCACCATGTCAAATCTAAAATGACTGGTCATGTTTACTGGGACTTTTTTAGAGGGGGTAAAGAGGTGTCAGTTTTCTGGAGAGACTAAAGTCTTTTCTTTTGGGTGAAAGTTTTTTTTTTTTTTTTTTTTTTTTTTTTCTCCATCCATGCTTGCTCCACCCACTTATTCATGGTGTGCAAGAATCAGGACTGACAGGAAACCTGAGCCACAATCCAGCAGTCTCCACCCTGTCCTTCCAACTGAGACGCAAATTCAGCAGAGCAAAAGCGGTGTTTGTCGCAGCAGGCAACCAAAAATGGTCCTCGGTTGGACAGTCTGATTTGTCTGCAGAATGCAAACTCAGCTCGTCGGTGTGGGTTTGGCCGTCCTCGGCTTCCTCGGCACTATCCTCATCTGCGGACTGCCCATGTGGAAGGTGACGGCCTTCATTGAGTCAAACATCGTCACGGCTCAGATCTTCTGGGAGGGCATCTGGATGAACTGTGTGATTCAGAGCACGGGTCAGTCGCAGTGCAAGGCCTATGACTCCGTTCTGGCTTTACCACAGGAACTGCAGGCCTCCCGGGCGTTGATCTGCGTCTCCATCGCTGTCAGCGTGGTAGCCATCGGGCTGACCGTGGTCGGGGCCCGCTGCACCAACTTCTACCTTGACGAAAGGCTGACCAAGTCCAACATTGGCCTGTCCGGGGGTGTGGTCTTCATCATAGCGGGAGTCTTGTGTATTATTCCCGTCAGCTGGTCCGCTTACAGCATCATCACGGGTTTCTACAACCCCCTAACTACATCGGCGATGAAAGGGGAACTGGGGGCCTCCATATACGTGGGCTGGGTGTCTGGAGCTCTGCTCGTCATTGGGGGAGCAGTCTTATGCAGCACCTACAGATGCTGAGGATACGAAAGCATCTGTAATCTCATTAATTGCACTACATTGACATTTTTTACATTAACTTCCTGTCAAATATGTAGAATATTTTAAATGAGAATTGTTTTTATTTGTAAAACTGAAGTTTTTATATTTGTCATTTATATAAGAGCTGTTTAGTTCAGCAGTATGCTTAACATTTATGTTTGTATCCTGTTCATAGTCGATTACATTGGCTAAGGATTTTAACAACTGAAGGACTTTTCATGTATCGCAAGTTCAATGTTGCACAGAATATTTAGCTAAAATTAGAAACTTAGAAAATAAAGTGTTACAGCATCAGCCATTGTCCTGTAAAACTTGATTTGCTTCTTGCCTCAAGGCATTTCAGTGAACTAATATTTACTGTCACCCTACGCTCTCTGTTGATTTTTGTGTCATCTGACTCTCTTGACACAACAGAGAAGAAATGAAAAGAGCCGACAACAGGATTTTGGTCACAATTTCACTGGAGAGAAGACGCGAATTGTTGCCTTTAAAGTCCTTCTGGCTTCTATTTTTAGGTAAATTAACATTTTAGTAGCTCTTCTTTTGGCGTACTGCTGCATAAAAGCTTCCTGTTTAACATGGAGGGTCAAGGAAGGCTGATTGGGGGCCTTGCACTGGTTCTGCTCGGTGTTTTAGGAGTGTGCTTGGCGTGCGGACTGCCCATGTGGCGGGAGACGTCGTTTGTGGGAGCAAATGTTGTGACCGCACAGTCGGTAAGTTAATACACTGCAAAAAAATGTAAGAAATTCAACTTTAAGTTGACCCTGGTGCTCAAAGTTCTAACAATTTTGTGAAACTTCTAACAATCTTGATTGTTTACACATAAAATTGGATTAAATTAAATTGTTTAAATTATTGAGATTTTTTTTTTAAAGGGCCATTGATATAGAAATAGAAACAGAATAAATGCTAAAGACACATCAGCTAAAGAATGTTTTCTTGAATCCTGCCTGTAGGTGTGGGACGGTCTGTGGCTGCACTGTATCCATCAGGCCACAGGTCAGATGCAGTGCAAGACACACTTGACCTCAAACACGATGACCTCCGACATCCAGGCGGGACGTGCCCTCACGTTGCTCTCCATCCTTGCCGGCATGTTAGGATTCCTCATCGCCCTCCTGGGAGGAGGCGTGGCCAATTGTAGCGGAAGTCCGCCTGACCAGTTAGAGCCTCAAAGCAACTATTCATCCAGAAAGAAGGTGCAGAAGTTCTGACCAATGAATTTTTGTCCTATTTACATTCATATTGTTAAACTATGTTTTCATGGCAGTCTTACCAAAGACATACACAATACAATAATATTTTTAGATTTGTTTTTAGCTCTCTTTAGGTGTTGAATGGTGATATAAAGGTTTCACTGACTGATTCATACCTTAGGCCAGAGCAATACACTACATGGTTTTAAATTGCTGATGTTCTTTATTTTTCCAGGCATGTCTCCTGGGTGGAGCTCTCTGCGTTCTAGCAGGCATCCTGTGTTTGATCTCAGCCAGCTGGTCGGCGGCGATCACCATTACAGTCTACAACGATCCCTTGTTGATGGAGGCCTTGAAGAGGGAGGTGGGCTCCTCCATCTACATAGGCTGGGGCTCCTCCCTGCTGCTTCTGCTGGGTGGGGCTCTCATCTGCATGGTCTGCGGGCAGGAGGAGAGGCCCCGACCTCCGCAGTATCGCGACATGCCCAACAGCAGTGTTGCTCCGTTCAGCGGCAGCTACTCCCGCCCGGCGACCATGAGGACTGACCCCTTCAGGGTGGTGCAGTCCGAGCCACGAGCCTACAGCTCCCTGAATATAGCTCCAGATTTGTACAGGGTCTATAGTCAGTCTCAGTGGACACAACCGGGCAGCTACAGGTCATAATTTCATAAACTTGCAAACCACAGAATTATTAACAACTGTTTTTTTGGTTTTTTTTTTAAATTGATGGCAGCAATTTTTAGACGTTTCATGTCCTTTTACAATTCAATAAGAAGTAAAAAGTGACAATTGAAGACTGATATTGTATCGTAACGTTTTCAGGTCATTTTTCTATAGACATTTTTCTGCTGTACCAGGCAGGAAACGGGGAGGGATCGTCCTCGCCAGCATGTGTACGCTTAAATGTTAAGCTGTGAAGGAGCGCTGATCAACAAACTTCTGTTTAGAAGTAATTTTAGGTAATTCTGTGTCATAGTTCAAACTATATATTACTATATTTGAATTTTACTATAGAGAATTAAAATTATCTCCTAGATTTTATCTCCAAAATGAATCTTTGGAAGCTAAACAAAACTGTTTCCCACCTGGTAGAAACTTATACTAAAACTGAGGCTGAAGCCCAACATTTTCCTGTATTGTTCACTTTACAAGTATCTTTTTCCATAAACATTTCATCTGTGCAGCCATGTTCCCTTCCTCATTGCTGTTGAATGATTTCAAACCGATACCTGCAAGTTTTTATCATTTTAGTCACACATGAGGGTTACACAAACATCTCTGTAGTTCTTCTGTGTTTGGAAACAATCCAGTCAGGCAAGTTTTCTTAGAAAAGTGGAGGAACAAAGGCGGAAAACTCCTCCTCTGACTTTAACAAGAAACCTGTCTCTGAGCAGGAAATAAAACCCTCTGTCTCGCTCTGTCAAAACCTGTCAGTTTGAGAGAGCAGCAGAGCCTCAGCATGGTGTCCAGTTGCAGACAGCTTCTGGGTCTGGCCCTGGCCATCGTCGGCTTTGTGGGGAGCATCATTATCTGCGCTCTCCCCACCTGGAAAGTCACGGCCTTCATCGGGGCCAACATTGTCATCGCTCAGGTGATCTGGGAGGGTTTGTGGATGAACTGTGTCACAGAGAGCACGGGTCAGATGCAGTGCAAAGTCTACGACTCCCTCCTGATCTTGCCTCAAGACCTGCAGGCTGCCAGAGCCCTCGTCGTCATAGCAATCATCGTCGGGGTATTCGGGATCCTTCTTGGAGTAGTCGGCGGCAAGTGCACTAACTTCGTGGAGGACGAAGCCCAGAAGTGTAAAGTAGCCATCGCTTCCGGGGTCGTCTTCATCATCGCAGGCCTCCTGGTGCTGATCCCCGTCTGCTGGACCACCAACGCCATCATCCAGGACTTCTACAACCCCCTCCTGATCGACGCTCAGAGGAGGGAGCTGGGGGCATCGCTGTACATCGGCTGGGCCTCCGCAGGGCTGCTGTTCCTGGGCGGTGGTCTCCTCTGCAGCTCCTGCCCCCCCCAAGAGAACGACTATGATGTGAAGTATTCCAAAGCTCACTCGGTGGACAGCAGCAAAGCGTATGTCTAGACCCCGCACCGCTGGCGGGATCCAGAACAGAGACAGAACTTGTTTTAATCGATGTCTAGAGTCATACCTGATAGAAACTGTATTTTATCTCCAATACCTGTTGTTTTTACATTTAAGAACAATCTGTATACAATCTTTGATTTGTCACTTTGTGAGATGATTAATAATACAATCATGTATTTATACATTGGTCCCTGCAGGGATTGATACTGATCACATTATTGATTCTCTTCAGTTGTTTCAAGCCTTTCTTTTCTTTTGATATTATTTTTTTTCTTATTGTTACATGTATGTTTATATCATAAATAAATGTAGGCCATGACAGTGGTGAGCATTCTTACTTTATTTATTTAATTTTTTTGCGATAGCAAACACTGCCTCAACAGAAAATCTGGTTTTTCAAGTCTCAGGGTGTAAAGAGGTCATGTTATTCTCGCCTAAGAAAGACGCAAAGCAAGAGGAGCAAAAATATTCCCTCTTTACACCTGTTATGTTAAACTTGATTAAATTATACATGTGTGCATCACGTGTCTATTATTACTAAATGTATGCTTCTTTGTATTCATGCGTAAGTATTTTGCTGCATTAAAGGGACCATATCTGCTCATAACGTTGGTTTATTTAGTTTGAAGTTTATTTCTTTTTTTGCTGCATAACAGGACACACTGAAATTATTTCATACACGATTTTCTGTTCCGAACTCGAATATCTGCGGCCTCCCAGGTTTTTCATTACCATCTTCCTGATTGATTGCACCTGTGTGACTCCCACCTGACCCAGTTCTGTCCAATCACTGTTCACGACCCCGAGGCGGTTCTCTGCCTCTGGTCTTTCAGTTTCCAGACAGGATGTGTCTCTCTGGCTGGGTTATAAACAAGTCCTGAGAGGTTGTGGATCCTGGTAAGTTACATTTTCCCTACCCATTCTCTGTTTAAACATCGTGGGTTTATTGCCTAGGGCCCCCGCCTTTAGTCCTCTTTGTATTTTCAGTCACCAATATTGCACCTTTGTTTGCCAGTTCAATCCCCTCCCTCCCTACTCCTGTGAGTCTTTTTTTATCATAACAAAACGCCCTATTTGTTCCACTGCATTGAAATTATCGGTTATCGTGAGTGTTAATAATGCAGAGAACAACCAAAATAGTCGCAATAAACAAGTCACATCAACGAGGTTCTTTGCGTTAGAGAAATGTTCTGCTCACTTTGCTCCTCCAGGCACCTGCTGTATTAAACTAAATATTAATAGTTGTTGTAGTTACAGTAAAACCACAGTACACCACGAACACAAATGAAACTGTCTGACACACATCAGCCACAGTTTCATGTAGCAACACAGACAGGGGGCGCTGTTGTGTTCTGAGAATGAAGATGGACAGAATTTAGAACTAGATTGAACTAGAAAATTGAAAAAACTTTCAAGATTTGGAATTTGGCCGATATTCCATTCATTCCAAGACTGTTCAGAATCTCAGCAAAGGATGTTCTTTCATGGTTTCTCATCAACGCTGTGCCTCTTGTGAGGTCAACGGGTATCACTCTCACCGAAAATCATGAGGGGTTGTTTTTGTTACAACATGTAAACGGTTTGGTCACCAAACAGATTTAACGTCTGCTCGCAAATAACATAAGCCTGAAAAAGGAAGCGTATAAGCGTTTTAGCTGACATAGTGCCAGGAGGGCATGTTTCCGCCGTCTGCTATTGGTGTTAAACTGGTTTTCCTGTTGCACAAGCACATTCTGCATTCTCGCAACATTATTCACACACACTCAGCCAGAGGCTGTGCTTACACACTGAGCTTCATTGTTGAATTGTTTTTGAATTGATGATAAAGAAGAAGTTGGTGATGGGAGCGTTGTTCTTACGGAAAATACGTTTTTCCGCAACAAGACAAAGATGAGGAAAGTAATGATGTCATTCTTTCACAGGATCTCTTTGACCCCCTGCTTCTGTCAACCTCCTCCCCTTTCATTTTTCTAAAAGAGGTGTGGCGCAGCTACACCTGGCCAGTAGCTTCCAGGCAGCCACATATGAGCCACTGTGAACAGACAGAACACCATTGACAAGAAAATAAAGAGAGAAGGGGGAGGAGGGGACAAATGAGGCAGAGCAGGTTGTAAACAAATGAGCTGAAGCTGAGCTGAGACACACCTTAAGTCAGACGGACAACTGAAGCAGCTCGCACCTGGGACGCTTATTAATGTTGCCGGCATGGCTAGAAGAAAATAACAGGAGAAATGGAGGCAAAAATGAAGACTGATGGGTGAAATCTGATGAGGAGAGAAGAGAAACTGAGCAGAGAAACAGGCTCTAAGAGCAGGCGAAGCACAGTGGAACAAGCTAAATCATAGCACGCTTGCTAAGGGCTGTTTTAGCTCTCTTTGGCTCTGCATCATGCCTTCCATGGGGATGCAGATGTTGGCGAGCGTCCTCTGCCTCATAGGATGGACAGGGGTCATCTTCAGCTGCATACTGCCCATGTGGCGGGTCACAGCCTTCGTGGGAAGCACCATTATCACATCCCAGATCATCTGGGAGGGCATCTGGATGTCCTGCGTGGTCGAGAGCACAGGGTACATCCAGTGTAAACCTTACGAATCAATGCTGGCTCTCAGCACAGACCTGCAGGCCTCCAGGGCTCTGACCGTTCTCGCCATCACTGTAGGAGGCGTGGGCCTAATTCTGGCGTTCATCGGAGGGAAATGCACACGCTTTCTAGATGAAGAAAGGAACGGTGTGAAAGGTAAGGTGGCTGTAGCAGCGGGGGCAGTGCTTATTGTCGCAGGGATCCTTGTTTTGATCCCCGCATCCTGGGTAGCGGGGGCCATTGTGAGGAGCTTCTACAGCACCTCTATTGATGCTCAGCGGAGGGAGATCGGAGCCTGTCTCTACATTGCATGGGGAGCCTCCATCTTACTTATTGTGGGCGGAGGTTTGTTCGTCAGTTCAGCGTGCCCCCTCAAAGCTCACGATGAAGACAAGAGCCCCTCTGTGCGCTACCTGGTGGTCCGCTCCTCCAACGGGTCCACCCACGCGGGTTCCAGAGGGCTTCCGGCACAGATTCAGCCCATGGTGTCCAGGACCACAAACTACGAAAGCTCATCGACAAAACTGTACACGAGGCCTCCAGGGGGGGGTGCGTCCGAGCAGGGCTCCAGGCTGGAGTCAGAGGCTTCGTGGGTACCGTCAACAAAGTCTCAGCTGAAGAGACCGGAGTCGACCAAATCTGAACACAGCGAGGCGCCATCGACGAAGTCGCAGCTGAAACAGGAGATGGAGGAGAGTTTATCGTCCAACAGCGAAAACGAGGACTCTTCCAGTAACCCAACAAGGACGTACCTGTGACGTGTTCGCCTGTCTAGTGTTTTCAGTTTTGTATGATGTCTGAATGGTCTACACTACAGATGAGTTACTGTTTACCTGTTAACCTCATGATCTGGATTCTTTTAATCAATAGAGTGAGGGGAAATATTCTGTCCCTTAAGATTGAACCTTGGGTAAAATGTCATTACTAATCCATCACTTTTCGATGCACTAAAAAAGATGAATCTGTCCACATTAGAAGGTTTAGCCTGAGACTGTTAACTCTTGTTTCTGGTAGAAATGTGATGCAGGAAGTGTTACTTTTTTTTCTCAATGTTTAAAACTACACACTCAAAAAAATTGCACTTCCTGCAAATAAAAGTTAGACTTTTTGTGTGTCGTCACCTGTAAACTGTTAACAGATTTGTGGAGTTTTGCGCTGCACCAATGAAGGATATTTGTATGTTTACGTTTAAATAAACAGCCTAAATTTAAAAAAAAAAAACAAAACAAACAAGCAAAAAAAAAAAAGTCCTCCCCTTTTTCCACTTGCATCAATTCAACCAACATTTCAGGGCTAGGGCCCGTTTCAGAAGGCGGGTTTAGCAAAAAATCTGAGTTAGTTACCGGGGTAACATACTCCGTGAAATGAACCTGCTTGCGAGCAAGTTTATTCCAAATAAGCCCGAGTTTGTGCTGCTCTTGAAGCCTGCAGACTGTCGGGAGAGGAAGATCCGCCCCGATTAGACGTTTGATTAAGCCCTGATGGGAACTTCTGTGAGCGTTACCGATTTATTTGCACCCTGGTTCACCTCAGCCTTTTTTCTGTTGACTATAATGGAGATAAAATTTAAACATATTCAGAAACACCAGTTTGGAGACATGCATGTATAACAGGCATTGAAGGCTTTCATGTAGACAGTACTAAATGCTGACACTGATGGGAAGGTTTGGCTTTTTCTTTGTTTAGGGGGATTTCTCTAATTATTTAAATATAGTTATCACAGGTTCAATGAAGCGACTGAACGCTGTTTAATGTTTGTATTTTATCTTAACTTTCTGCCAAGTCTGTTTTGTGCCGATGTGCATGTTGGGTTGCACCTGTGGCTCAAACACTCATATAGAAAATAGATGTTAAATGATTGGAACACTCAAGAACAAACATTTCTTTCTTTTTTAAAATCTCTCAAACTAATAATCACGCATGGACTCGGTCAGCAATTTTGAGCCACACGATCTCTGTCTTTTGTCGCTGCCGCAGTGTGTGTGTATATATATATATATATATATATATGTATAAAATCTTCCATCTTCAACAGGGAGAAGTGTGACGATCGATCAAGGTTTTGTTTCCACTTGTAATGGTGAATTGTGTTATCTGCGTTCCATTGATAAGGTCTTTAGATCTCCGTGCACGAGCGTAAATCGGGGTAACTTTAACTCAGAGTTGATCTGAAACCGAAAACTCTGAGTCGGACATTTCAGAGTTTGACAACCCTGAGTTTCGGTTCTAACTCCGAGTTTGGTAAACCCGCTTCCTGAAACGGGCCCCTGAGGCTGACAGCCCTGGACAAACCGGGTTTTCTGGTTTGACAGAAAGTGCCGTCACGCCTGTACCTGAGGTGTTTGTTGAGGAGTCAAATGTGGTTTCAGCGTATCGTGTTTGCAGTGAGCAGCTTGTTTTCGTTTTGGTATCGCTCTAAGATAACACCAGGTAATGAGCAACTTCTCATCTCAAAGCCGTGACCGGAGCTAATGAGACACAGTGTCATCTGAGGAAGGAAAAAAATGGAGAGGTCACACATGCTTGACTCACTCTGCATCTTTATTATTTTATCTCTGTAGTACACCAATGTATAATAACAACCACAAAAAGATTTTGGAAGGTTTATTGTTATTAAATCATTGTTTCTATAATAAATGACATGATGAGATGAAGTTTACGTTGCCTACATGCATGCACATTTATTGTCAAATGTATTTTTAAACCTGAATACAGGGAACAATCGACATCAGCAAAAGTAACTGTGCGTCGTTATCATTTCAAAGGAACCTGTTTAAAATCTTAATTCAATTGAAATTGATTAAATTGTTCAAATTGATAAACACTTTGTTTTTATTTTTTATTTTTGGCAGCTGTAAAAGTCGTCGAATTTTAGATATTTGTATGAATATTAAAATTAAAAATGCATCTTGTAATTTTCAGCAGCACTGAGAAAATGCGCTATTCATTAAGAAACAACTTTTATAAAGACATGCACGCACGCACGCACGCACTACAAATGAAAACGCGCGTTCCTCTCAGTCGAACGGCTCTCTGCTGCCCCCTACATTCTAAACCCGCAATAAAATTACAAATGAACTGACGTATGTATGTACAGTACTACTCGGAAAATTAGAATATCCTGAATAGGTGCATGCATTTCTGTAACTCAACTTTAAAGATGAAATGTAAATATTATATAGACAAATAGTATGCGAATCATATTTCAAGCCTTAATTTTTTTTTTTTTTGCTGATTAGGACTTGCAGCTTCAGAAAACCTCAAATTCAAAAACTCAGAATATTAGAATATTGCTTGAAATCAATAAAAAAATCATAATCAGCAAAATTACAACAAAAAATGCTTGAGATATCTCACTTTGCATGTAATGAGTCTATAAAATGTATTGGTTTCACCTTTTATATTGGATTGCCTGAATAAAACAACTTTTACACGATATTCTCATTTTCTGAGTAGTAGTATGTATGTATGTATGTATGAACTCATCATATATATTAGTTTTCTCAGATACCCGCTAAGCTTTAATGGGCACCAAATTAGATCATAATATTGGTTTTAAATGGTGACTTCCTGTCAACAACCACACTGAGTCAGGGCTAAAGAATTTGGTCTGCCGAACAGATGCTAGTGAAATTCACTGCTTAGTCTGAACCAGGACCAGCACAGTAACTAAACGGATGGTTGGATGTTTGCCTTTAAGAAACAAAAATAATAGATAATGTCTTTACAGTTTACAGAGAATCCATAATTCTGTGGTTTTGAGGACTTTCCCAAAACTGAGTGGTCCTGAAAATGATTTATTCAAATATTGTTCCTCTCAAAGCTGAGAAATTACATGAATGAAGGAAAAGTCACATATTGTTTCGTTTTGGGAACCAGCAGGAGGGCCTCTCCGTTCTTGGTCTCATCGGTGGCGAGCTCCAGGAAGCTCTCTGCCACCTCGCTAACGCTGAAACACACGACACCTCACTTCAGTAAACATGCATGTAAATGATTATTATAGGTTTAATTAACTGATTTAATTAAGACCTGAGCTATTATTGAAAGGTGTAAGCTTACGATAGTATCCCAATCTTTTCTGCAACCTGAAAGGTGTCCTGAGCCAGATGGGAGAACTGTCCCAGTTTGGACAAGCCGCTGGAAAAGAGCTCTGTTTGGACAAAACTTGGACACAGCGCGTTGACACGCACACCGTAGCCCGATGCCCTGGAGGCAGCCTGTTTAAACGCCGAGATAAAAAAAAAAGAACCAAGCCCTTACGTGCCAATGCAACACTGAGCTGTGCATGTTTTACACTCGTACTTCCTCACCGCCACAGCTCGAGTGAAGCCAACCAGTCCGTGCTTGGCGGCCGTATAAGCAGGACATGATGGCAGAGGAGCGACACCTGCAGAATTAAGGGTTACATATCCCAGAATAATGTTAGATTTTTTTAATCCCTCCTTTAATAAATGTTCTGAGAGATAATAGAAGGTCTTTGTAGTCACCAGCCATGGATGAGATGTTGACGATGACCCCTCCACGGCCACCGTTCAGCCTGCTCATGTGCTCCAGGGCCAGGTAATTCCCCCTGATGGCAGAGACCTGCAGCACACCACAGTAATGACCCTCACGCTGACCGATGTCAGGCGTACTGTCAGAAGAAATCAGGGCTGTCACACTTTCTTACAAGGTTTATGGAGATGGTTTTCTGCCACTCGATCTCGTTCAAAATGCCGGCATTGTTGCAAAAGATGTCCATGCCTCCAAAGGTTTCTGCAACTCTCTGAAAAGCATCTTAAAAAACAATTACGAAAATAAAACCAGGTTCTGTAATTCAGGATAAAACATGAATGTTTTGATGTCTGAGGGTGCGTGAGCAAGAAGAGAGTATGAGACCTTTGATTTTCTCTTCTGATTCCACGTCACAGCACAAGAACAAAACTCTCTCGGGTCCAAACTGTTTCTCCAGATCTTCCACTAAAGTCCTGCCTGCACTTTCATTGACATCTATCAGGGCTACCTGTGGGGCAGAGCCCAGGAACACGAATTTATGAAGCCCATCAGCTGCAGCAGTAGCGAAAACATGGCACGAAAGCCGCCGCAAGCGAATTTAAATATTCAACGTTTTTCATTTAGCAGCGCCGCTAGGTCGCCAGTTGGGGGCGCTGTTGATCAACAAAGAGAAGAGTTAAAACGGTTATGGACTCTAAGCAGGAGTTTATAACAAAAGTAAGAAATCCGACTTAATTACCAAAACATCATAATTCCCTATGCAGTTCACAAACAAAGGAATCTCGGATAGAAGAATTAACACACGGTTTTACAAAACACAGGCCCCTTTAATTCTTCAAACTGAGGCCAAACTTTACCTTGGCACCGTTCTGCAGGAGAGTCTCTGTTATGGCTCTTCCTATGCCCATTGCTGCCCCGGTCACCACTGCGATTTGGCCATTTAACGCCATTTCAGATCCTCGGTCAGAGCAGACAAGGGGGAGACGCCTGCAGTTTTTACTGGTGAAATTGGAGAAGTTGGTTGTTTTGGGCTAACTCCACCCATCTTATTAAGGGAGTTGAGAATAATAAAGATACCATGTTGAAACCAGTGAATTTAGAATGTGGTAAAGGAAGAGAAAACTTACAATGTGTTACACGGACTGTGTTACAAAATGTGTATTTTTTTAATACCACCGCTGACCCAAATCTATTACATTACAAAGTTGGGTAAAAAAAATGTACTTGTGAGATGTTAAACAGCTTGTGAGTTTTGAAGTTTTGATTTATGCGGATTTTTTACATGACAATTTAATCTATAAATTCTCTATATTGTAACTCTGAATCATACCTAACAACTGCTATAACTATATTTGGACACTAGATGGAGATAGAGCGCTGTGTGATGTTAGTTACGATCATTTTATCAACATGAGTCATCACTAGCGCACACCGTTAGAAACGGTCTTTGCATTTAAAACACCAAAAACTGGAGTAAACCAGTAAAGGTGAACCCCCCCAATCACACCTAGAAGGTTTTTAATTTAGTTACTGCTGTTGACACAGTAATACTAACAAAATGTCTTAGGATTTGTATTCATCTGTTTGTTGACTCTGACACATTTATATAAACAGTTTCAATATGTTTGAGGCTGAAATATTTTTTTGTGTGCTTTTATCAGTCCATATTTTAAAAATAAGTAGTTATGGAAAAACTCTTATTTTTGACACTGGTTACCCAGTGGACAAAGCCCATCAGCAACCCATCTTGCTTACGGGGCAAATCTACCATTTACTGGCTTTCAACTTTGCTGACCAGCTGCTGACTTGTATTTTCATCCCAGCGGCCCTCTGCCATTTCACTGCTGATTGCACTGCAAAAGAACTCCAGAGAGCTGGACAAAGCCTGAGAGCTTTATGTTGTTGCCGTAGTCACGGGCCTGTAAAGAATAGGCCGCTGCCATTAAACAAAATCAGCCTGTTGACAGTGAGGGGGCCAGAAACAGGCAGACAGGTATGGGTGTGTGTGTGTGTGTGTATGTGAAGGTCTGTGGTTGTGAACTCTTTGGCTTTCATGGGTGTCGGCTCACCGGTGACAGAGATACGCCTCATCGTTCAAACAGGTTCAGCGTTGGTTTGATTCAGGGCTTTAAAATGAAGCGTGTGTGGTGAGCCACAGGACAAAACAAACATTATTATACTATGATGGGCGGCTTGTAAAAAATCCCACATGAGTTGATTCTGTTATTTTGGAGGTAAAGGTGCACTCCATGACTCTCTATTCTTTCTGTTCACTCAAACACAGTGTTTTATCTTCACCCAATATTTCATCTCACGTTCATACTGACACTGTACGTGCAAGTCCAGCCGAGGTTAAACATACTAGCATCAGCGTTGGGTGGATAAAATTAATGCTTAATTTAGTTTGCCACTCATTATCACTTGTGATGACATAATAATGCCAGAAGGAGATTAGCAAGTTCAGTCTTGTCTGCCACACCCCACTCAGGTGTGTGGAAAGGTGGTTTCAGTTCCATTTAGTAGGATTTTGGTGCTATTATAGAATGCATAATGTTCCTTTCAATTTGAAAAGTACAACCTGGAATTCTGATCCGCAGTGTTCCTGCACAAGTTTTAACCCATCCGTCAAAGACATAATGCGGTAATTTAAGTCATGCAACAGAAAATTAAGTGCATACGTGGATGTTATCATATACATGTTCCTGGGCTGTCGTTACAAGTCAGAACAGTGAAATGGCATAAGAAAACATTTAAGCATATATTTAAGCCTTTAATAATAGTTGACTGACTTAATGACTAACTTCATTCTCACAAAATAAGGTCCATACCACTTTATTTTTTTATCCCCATTCCTCAAGGTGTCCTGTCTGATTTTAATAAATAAATAACTAATAAACTACATTGGCAACTAAAAACTTTCTCTATGAATAGAATTAAACAATACTGTTGAGTTCTGGTGCAGTGAAGATTTGATTTATGGTGATCTTTGACTGAACCTTCAAACTGCACTATGTTGAATAACTTATCTGTGCTGTTTCTGGCTCGATAAGGCTCTTTTCACTATACACAATGTAACAGAAAATTATATGGAAGCCAAACTGCTCAGAATAATGTTCATTATTATGCATCAAAAAGTCCTTGCAGTCTATAAAAATACATAAATACATCTGCTTACTGACTTACTATGTGATGTTACAATTTAACAGAAACAAAAACTTACACACACACACTATCCAACTAATAATGCTATTATATAATCAACAACAGTTTTAAAAAAGACTTCTTCAGTAACAATATAAACACAAGCTCCTTTTACACATGCAGCTCCCACATGTTTAGAAACTATAAATCTTGAGGAGAAGAAAAGGAAAAAAAATGGGACTTCTCAGGGGAAAAAAAGGAATTCCTGTAAAATCTGAACTCAAGTGACGCGCACGTGCAGCTCCAGTATGGACACGTGTATAATAAGGAAGAGTGGAGTGTTTACGTTTGTGTGCGATGGTGGATTTTTAGAAGACCTCATTTGTGACAATCGAATAAGGGGGAAACGATCCTGGGTTTATCCCGACCGATAGTTACAACAACAACATTGATTTCTGCTCAGATATTTACAAGGGTGAAATGCGGACACGATTACGGGGAAAACTACGTCATGCAGGGCTCCGTGAGGCGTTCAAGTTATCAGAAAATGTTAAAATAAATTAACGCATTTTTTTACATCTACAGAAACGCGTTTCCAATAAACGTCGCACATCGAATAGAAATGATGAAATACTGTATAATTGTCAATAAACCCAAAAAGTCAAACTTCCGTTATGAAAATAACTTAAAACTTTACACATGATGACATTTCAGGAAGTTATTACATAGTTGAAAAAAAAAATGAATAATGACGTCACAATAATTGTCTACGGCTGCTGTCATAATTTATGCCATCCATTTAGTTTTATAGTATTATCTTTTCACATGAACTGTTTTTATTACAGTGAGGTTGTGGTGCTTTCACATTTGATGATAAATTATATTGTTTATTGTTTATTTTTTTACGTTTCCTCTGCCTTTACATATGTTTAAGAATTTTGTTACTACATTAGATGAAATAAAACAAAATGGTTTATGGTGCGGTTCCTGATAATCGAATAAATGTGGCATCTTGACTAAAGATACAAAAGAAAATCTAGATTGCTTTATATGTCTGTTATTTACTTTTACTGTACTGTAAAAATACTGTTTTCTATATAATACACTATATAGTGTTTTAACACACCAATAAGTCAAGTCAGTATAACAATAACATAAAATGACCTATTTTAGCAAATAGTTAACGATCAAAAAAAGGTCCACTACCTTTACAGACAAACAAATATTTTGAAAAATAAAACATTTTTACCCCAAGAAGGTACATGAATGCATCATCTCGATTTGACACTAAAGCGCGCTCCCTGCTTTACGTGATGTACGTGCGCGCCCCCTTTATCGCGTGGTGAGGATCATCCATATTGCTAGTGGTTGAGTTCAGGTTGTAATTTAAAGAGGCCTTCGGAAACGTTGTTTGCGGTTATATATATGTTTTAATCCACCCGTGGCTACTCTGCGTCTTAGACCTCACACTTTCTGGTCTAGTGGCGACAGAGGCGGAACAAATTTAGCATTTCCTCGTTACTCAAGTCGAAATCGGGCCGGGGGGAGGACTGGTAATCCTGAGGGGTAAGAAAGACGGTGGGAAATGGCCACTCAGGTGGAGACTCTCCTGCCCGGCAACCCGCTTGCCAAAGCGGAGGAGCACGGAAAAGTGATCCATGGTGAGCCGGAGGAAGAGGAAGGTGGCGGGGACGACGCAACCAAGAGACAGACGGGTGTCGCCGACCAGGAGAGCGGTAGCGATAGCAGCAGCAGCAGCAGCCCTGGGCAGGGAGGGACCCTCGGTACGGAGAAGCAGAGTTTTCAACAGGCGAACGAGGAGAGTAAAGAGGACTGTGACAGCCAAGACAACCAAAACGAGGAGGGTATTAAAGGCTGTAACAAGAAGGATTTTACTGAGGCTCCTCCACCCAAGGTGAACCCCTGGACTCGGAAAATGAATGCGGTGACCGTGGTCAACGTGAATGGACAAGCACACAACGGTTTGTACCCTCCCTACACGTAGATTTACTGCCTGTCACTGTTATGTTGGTGTCTTTTTCTCCTTGTCTGCTGTAAGGATACCACAAGGCAGCGATTACAGGAATTTGAAAACATTTATTGAATCATGGAGGGTACCGACAAATCCACGTCTTGCAGTTGCCCCCTTGTTGCTCCCTTACGGCCAGGTTAAATTTGGAGTAACCCACCTCCTCCTACAAATTAAGTCTATTCTTGGTGTTCACTGTGGTACAGTAGACCCAGGGGTAACTAGTTTCACAAGGGATCACGCCCTTGCAGGAAATTAAAAATGCTTTATCTACCTTTAAGAAAATTGGGCTTTAGTCTTACTTTACTTCTGCAACAGCGAAACCCCGTCTGCACCAGAAACGAAATAACACTGGTGTGTCTTTAGAGCTTCCTTAAATTAAACATGTATCTATTAATTAAGGCGCTTGTGTAGGTAGGCAGCACGTTTTAGGACACGTTGAGTTGTGTCTTCGCTGACAAGTTGTGTTGCAGTGTCATTGTAGCAGATCGGGTATTTAATTCGCTAGATTACTTGTTTGACTGGGTATATAAAGTAAAACACCAATGACAACGTAGAAGTACATAAACCAAGACAAGACTGCAGTACACGGATCGCTAAACTTAAATTCCGTCTAGCCTGCTGTCAGTCACTTATCAGATGTAACGTCACTGACGCTCTTCAAGCGCCTGCAACATTTTTTTTAATATCAGTGCACGATCCCTGCTTTTGGAATTAACCTTTGCTTTAGTGTGTGCTTTTGCTCCTCTGTCAAGCATTGGTGACTTGTCGCCCTTGTCCCGTATTGCATCAATTGGAAGAAAAGCCACGGGCTTGGCCGGCGGTGTAGCTACTTAGCCAGCTAACAATAGTACCCAGTCTCGTCTTTGGCCTAGCGCGTCGCCAAGCCCTTCCCACCCAGATGTTAGCTTAGCATCTATGCGGTCCCGTCCCTGCCCCGTCAACACTTATCAAACATTTTATCATTAGAGCTTTTTGCATTTTTGGTGTCGCTATACATGTGGTATTAAATACGAAACTTGTTCGTTTATTGTGCGAAAGGGAGCAGTTTGTTATGAGATATCACGTGTTCACTCCACGTGTTCCCTCGTAGAAAGGTATGAGGACCGCTAGCTAGCAAGCTATTTGTCCGTCTGCTATAGCGAATTTATCCAGTAAATACCATAAAGTGTTGTTTCGAGTGAAATCGGGTATTTTCCTAAGATGTCCTATCATATATTAGCCGGTGGTGCAAAGTTTGTCCTTCAAAGTGCTACTGGGCATTGATTTCATCAGGCGTCACCAGGATTGTAACTCGTGTCTGAAATACGTGCTCGTAACCAAATTAACGTGACTTTGCGCGATAGTGCTGAAGTTAAATCACTAATTTCACTAATGACGATGTACAACAAGACATTTTTCCCTTGTGTGTGTATTGCCACAATCGTGCCTTTTAAGGATACTCTCTTGTCATTGTGGTTCTGATCCACGGGCTGTCATGATTGTGTTGCCTGTGTGTTTGCTTTGTCGTGGCACGTAGAAAAGATACAAACTGCATCCACAATGTTGGGCAGCCTGCGTGGATATGCTCCAAACACTGTCCAGGTCAGCAGCTAAACCTGGCTGGGAGCCAGTGGTAGAGTTAACCACGCAGCAGTGGGTTGCTAAATTATGATGCAGTTTGACTCCAAATAGTGGAACATTATTTATATTAAGGTTATATGAAGAGCTCTAAATCTTTAACCAAAAACAAACAAAAAAAAAAAAAAGACCCAAACCATCTGTGTGTTTGTTAGTCGGTGCTTCTGTGTCATATTTTTGGATTAAAATGTCTTCACTAAGCTTAGTAATTATACGTATAACATACAGCTGACTAGTCAAACTCTGGTACACCATTTGTTCCTAAATGACGTAGAAAAAAAAAGTTAAAATTACTGTTTATTGTGTCTTCTCATTTTGGGTACACGGGGATTAGTTGACTGTACAGCGGTATCGCTGCAGAGTTCACTTTACCGATTGGAATCGAAAAAATGTAAACAGTCCAGGACTATTTGCTGTATTAATCTTGGGGCTTGATTTAATCACTTTAATTGTCATAACACTTTTGCTGTATCCATCCATCATCTTACCCAGGCGTTGTTGATTAAAACATTAGAAATGTCACTGAATTATATACTTTTTTTATTATTTTTTTTTTTTTACATTTAAAATTTTGCTGGTTTAGATAACTTTACAAACTGACCTTTGGTACTAAGTCTCTCTCCAGAAATGAGTGTCATAATATCATGAGTGTCATAATATCGCACAGATCAGAGACAGAAGTTATTTAAACTTTTAGCACTGTTTTTGGTGGAGAATGAGAGATTGTTTAAGTGTAATAGGGTAGTAGATGATGTAAAAGTTTTGATTCCAGCCTGTTGCTTCAATATTAACACTCTCACTAAAGCCATATTCCACCAAAACTGGCTAGTGTTGAGTAAAACTCCTTTTTATACCCGCTAAATGCGTCTTAACCTGCTATGTGTATGTCATTACCAACTGTGTGTCATATGCAGTTAACAGTTAACTATGCACAGGAGGAGGAGAGCAGAGTGGTGCCATGTTGTATTCTCTGTGTAGAAGGAACTGAAGAAGTGAGCATAATTGACAGCTCCCCTAAATAGATTGTAAATGTAGGTCTGACAGACTTCAGCAACACTTACGCTTGAAGTCTATTGGAAACTGTCAATTAAAATCATTGCATATCTGATTTATCTTGACTTTGCTTTAATGCCGCATTTATTTTCTAGTTAAAGTAGTAAGAACAGCTTTGAAGTGTGTGATGTTCTGAAGTTTGTGTTCCTGCAGAATTCTTTACATTGTTTGCTCCTTTAGAATAAATACGAGTGTCTTGATTTTGACAGTCTTGTTTGTTGTGACCTGTTAACAGGCAAACCTACCAGACACCCATCTGACAGTTACACCCATCACCAGACCACCTCTGCGGTCTTCTGGCTGGGCTTATGACCTCCGGAGGCACAGTAGAGGTCATGGACCTGGAAATGGTTAAGAGCAGCAGCTGTCGCTACCACAGCTGCTTCTGAATTAGCTACAGGTGATGCAGTATTGGCTGTTAAACAGTGTTTTTGACAACACAAGCTCCACAGATAATAGATGAAAATGAATAAACTGATAGAGGGTGTACAGTAATGGTATTATTGTCCTAACCTGAAGTAAATATTCATGTTTACTGCTGTGAGATGTTGGCAGCATAGCTCATGCTGTAAAAGTCATGCTTGGTGTCTATTGTGGCCAGGGAACTCCACCTCTAGTCTAGCACCGTTTTATCTGTCGAATGGTGGTGTCTGGTCTCGGTGATAGTGGAACATCCCTCTTATGAAGGATTGGCACTGAGCACGGCTTAGCTCATGGGTGGCTTGCATTGAGGTTGTGTCCAGTTGTTAGGTTTGAAGATACCTGTGGTCGGAAGCTCCTAACTCGAACTAAAAACCTGCATCTTTAGGATTTTTGGAGCAGTTTAATGAACTGATCAGCACTGGTTGCCCTCTGTGCTTGTAGTGTTAAATATTTCATCATTTTTGAAATAACAACCCCACAGTCAAATTATACATCCTTTAAATCCTCTGATCTCAGGATGATGTGACAAGTCAGGAAGCATTTCTGACATATCCACTTCATCTGAGGCCTGGGCCTGTTTTTCATCAGTGTTTTTATCTAAGACCACAGAGCCGACGTGGCATTAGGTTATTTATAGGATTCAGAAGCGATACCCTTGGGGCTTTAGAGCAGGTATTGTGTTTGCTAGAGGCCTCATGGGAATCTGTCTTGGGACTCCACCTGAGCAGTGGGGGGGGCTTTACAGCTGTCAAGGTATTTAAAAGACTAAAAAATTTTAAATGGTCAGGATTTTTGTTGCAATTTGAAAGGGCAATAAAGCTTTAGAATCTGCAAGGTGACCACATGTGCAGCACTGAAAATCTGATTGCATTTACGGTATGAATCTATTAAAATGATTAAATAATTGAAAACAATTCGACTTTGTCAGTTGAAGGCAGACTTTATCAGTAAAGTCACATTTGTGAAATGAGACTGCTGAGAGACGACTGCTGACACAAGAGGGTGGGAAAAAGTTGATGATATGCTTCAGCACAGCAGTGATATACGTCAGCTCTAACATTTAATGTCCACTCTTAAGGCCCAGCCACAGAATGAAATAAATGTATGCTAAAGAAGCCCCTAACTCAATCACTTGAGCGAGTATACATATTGTATCCTACTGATTAGCTACACTGATAACATACAGTCCAAATCTATATCAAAGTATTGGTGTTTTTAAATGTTTTGTTTGTGTCTCAGTGTCCATATAGATTGTTCTGGAGGTCAGGAGAAGACAAATGCTTTTCTTGTGCATGAAAACACATGTTGCTGCCTGACGATGGTACTGTGCAGATCACAATTTGGCAAGCTCCGTGACCCATGGCTACGCTGCTCTGACATTTTACCACCTGATATCATCTGATATACACTCAACACTGAACGCTGACGTCGACGTGCCCTCAGTGGTGGAATCATTGTGCGCCACTCAGCTGATCAGTAGAATGTAGCAGAGCTCCACAAAACTGCCCTTTGATTGCCCACAAGAGGTGGATTTTCTGATACATTTTGAATTGCACTGGGAGAGTCCAGAGATGCACATTCAAGTTTCAGCACACATGAAACGTACAGTATTGTGTGTTTTTGTGGCTCTCGCAGGCTAAATATAAAAGCCAACTTTGAAGTAATTTTAGAAACAATGATTCTTGCCTGGCAGTTGCTCTGAAATGTTTCAGCCGGCCTACTTTTTCTGCTCGGTATTAAAAAAATGATTGGTGTCCATTAAAACAATGGACCAGTCCTGTCTTGGGGAAGAAGTGACCAGACCATAGTGGCGGTAAATGCTTTGTGATCTCTATGATTGACATTCTTCTTAAAAAAACTTCACACTTGTGTTATCCAAACCTTTTGTTCTACTAAGCAGATAAGACTGGATAATTACTCCAGGAATTTTTGACAGATTCCTTGGTTGCTGGGGCAGTTTCTCCGTCGTGATCAGATACTTTGGTAAATCCATGCTGTCGTAACATGCCTCTCAGTGCATCATTTGTGTATTTGGGTCTCGCTTTCTGGCACTGTGAATAAACATGTACTTCATGTCTCTTTGGGAAGTGTTGACTTGTGTTTGTTTAGATCCAGTCAGGGCCTCTGCTGCAGTGGATGGAATATCAGGATTGACTCGTTTAAGCTGCCAATACCTACTTCTTTGTTTTTTTTGTTTTTTAGCAGTGACCACTGAGTTTTGTGGTTTAACCCAATCAAGCTGGTGAAACTGTCACATGAGCAGGTGACGTTTTTAATCCAGCTTTTGGGTAAGATCTAGAAGTTCAGATCAACTAATCGCTTTGCGATTACTTGGTGCTTGTGTAATGCCTGTATTAGTGTTTGTATTCTTCTCACTTGCCTCACAGGACTGTTAAATCTGCATTATTCTTTTTGAATCCAGCATCACCAAATGATGAACATTTAATCAACAGTAAAACCAATCATTTCTTTACCAGTGAACCTGTACAGCACACAATCTATGGCCTAAACCTGAGACCCTCAGCAGTAAATCATCCATATAATAATAGAATTTACAATGCAGAGTCTCATATCAGATTAGTTTCTAGATCCCTCTGAGCTGCTTTTGAAAAATACCAGGATGTAGGACTGTGACACAGTTGAGCAAAGTGAAACAAAGGTCAGAATTGCAGTATCAGGAAGCCCAAATAAAACCCCTTGAACCCCATCTATCCAGACTAAGTAAACATTGAGTTTTGTGTTCAGGGGTCATGTGGTCACGTGGTGAAGGACACGCATGACAGTTCAGTGCTGCTGAACTGAACACGGTCCTAGACTGTCTTCAGGCCGGGTTAATGTGACTTATGAGTGGGGTATTTTTACCGTTCTTCCTCTGTGATTACAGTTGAGTCATCATGAGGGGGAAAGGACTTTGTTTAAAAAGATCACCAAACATCTGTAGTCTGCATATAGCTTCTGCTAAATGCTACACTGGTTTTTAACATGATCCTCATTCCTCGTGCATGGAACACTTTTTTGTTTTGTTTTGGTGGTGAGTCACGTTCCATTTAGTACAGGTCTGACAGCTTAAACATACAATACATGTAAAAATATTAAAACAATGGAACTTTTTTTGGCTTTTAATGTCACTCATTTCTGTCACCAGGTGTATTCAGACTGTTTAATATAGTGCTAACTGTCTTTTTATGTGATTCCACAGAACCTCCTGGCTCCACTAAGGTGGTGAAAGCGGGAAACCCACCAAAGGCCAAACGTGGAGGAAAGGTAATAAAGTGCAGCATATCTTCAGAAATGAGAAATAAATGTCAAAAACAGTGAAAGTTTTTTTTAATTTCATTTTAAAATGGGTTTCCATCTTTTAACCTGGTTTATCATTATTCAGGTTGGTGATTTTGGGGACACTAACAGCTGGCCAACACCTGGAGAGATCGCAACTAAAGATATGCAGGTAGGTGCACCTGTCAAAAATGGTTGCTGGATGGGTTTAACAAGCAACAGTCAAGGGATACAGAAATAGTTTTGAATGGGTTGATTATTTGCAGTCTTTTGTTTTGGGCTGATAAATTAGCAATATGATAAATGTATGTTTTTGTATACATTTCTCCAAATCAGGAGGTCTGATCAACCAAGTTTGCAAACGTCAGTGGAATAAGGAAGAAAGCAACTAGTCCTCAACACTTGTTACATAAGCTTTAGGCTGCCGTCCTAACCCATCTTGGGTGTCCACAGCCCCTTGAACCATACGCGAAACTTACTGACCCAGTCCCCCACCCCCAGCGTTGATCACCTTATAGTAGCTGCAGCAGTCACAGTTTCTATTCCCGGGTTACGTCGTGTCACCGGGTGAGCAACCTCAGTAACCTCCTCTATTTTGGGCTGCCTGGCATGGCAAATGTCGTCCAGCAACAAAATGTGGGTCACATCATCCAAGTTAGTAATAACCTGCAGCTCAGGTGTCAGAATTTAAAGGTGGGGACGTGTGTAATGCGGAGACCCAGCCAAGGTCTGGAAAGGGATCCCCCCCATCAACCCAGCCCTGCTTCTATTTTGAGGGCAGTGGAGTTCAAGAGTCGTCGCGTAACAGTTATAGCTGCCGATCGATCACAGGAGACCTCAGATGCTGGAAGATGAGCTGGAATTAATAAGCCTGGACTTTCAGGGTGTAAAACCTGCATTCAGCTGCTCTGTTTTTGTGCGAGTTGCTGTGGTTTGATTCTTCAGAGAAGTTTCCCAGGACCCTCTTCAGAGGCATGTTGGTGCGAAAGAGGATTTTAACATTTTCACATCTCTGTTGAGTTGACGATAGAGCTGCTTTCACTTTGCACGCACGGTCAGCGATAAAGCGGGTCAGTGATGCTCCCAAAACACCTCAAGAAGTTAAGAACCTGTCTCCAAAGCAAGAATCGAAGGTGGTCTCAACTACTTGTTGCCACATTTACTCAATAGTGCAAACTCATGAGGTCACGGCCCCACAGAGGACGACGTAGTCGGTTTATATCCCCTCCCCCATGCAGGCAGTGACAGCACTGTGATAAATGACTTACCTGAAAAACAGATCAGAAATGTGCAGACGTTCATTGAATTAAGATTTTTTTTTGTGTGTTTAAAGGCAAATCTACAGGTGTACTGATGAGGCAGTTATTATATTATTTTGACGAGGATAAGGGAAGAATGACAGTTATGGGCAGTTTTTGGTGTTGCTGTAGCTGAAAGTGATGTTTCATTTGTAAGCCTTCAGTTTTGACAGAAGGGTGACTCAGCATTTGTCCAATCTATTTTTTTTTACTCATCATTTGTACGTCCTTATTGAATGAACACACCCAATCTTTGTACACCAGTATATAATATTGCGGTTCGGTTCAGTCATTTCACACTTGCCTTCCATGACTGAAATAATTTGCTCACGCTCGTGATAAGAATCCAGAACACAAATGCTTGTCTGTGTCTGACACAATAACCACCGACATGACTTCAGCTGTGCGTTATCAACCCAGAGGGAGCACATGAGAGGCCAGGAGATGGCTTTTGTCCAGTTTGTGCTTCATGCTGTCACGTGGTTCTGGTAGATCTACTACACCATCACCAAAGGAGCTACAAGACTGACTTCAATGAACTTGACAGAATGCATCACTGTGTACATGTCCATCATGCAAAGTGTATGTGTGTTCTACATCCTGGTCCAGTTGTCTTCTCTAAACCGCTTTTCCCTCCTTCTGTTCAGATTGATTCAGCGGCACAGACTCTGTCCTGCCCGCAGACTGTCAGGCAGGTCAGAGACTCATGGAAGCCCACTGTAAGTTCCATATGTAACCTGTAAACTCTGCAGCCTGCCTACCCACTTATGATACCTCTGAGATTAATCACCCAGGCTTGATGAACTGGGACATTTGTAAATGAAATGTTTAAAGAGATGATTTAAATGATATGCCTGATCCATGCTTTGGCACTGCTTGGTCATCTCCTGAGGCCAATGGAGCGCTGAGTTTAAAAATTACTCACAATGTTGCCTTGAGGGGCTTGACTTGGCTGCGTGTTGAGCACAAATCAGTACATTGTGACGTTTGTCTGTGCTTTGTCTGATTTTCAAAAGTTCATGACGTATGCCTCAGAGCACCACCAGGGGCAACTAATTTCTAAATTCCAAGCACCTTTAAAAGTCATTTTTATGACTCAGTTTAACACTTAGTAAGTTATTTTGTTTTATTTCTTTTACTGTACATGCAGTTTATTCAACTTCAGAACACAGACTAAATATATATATTATAGATAAAATTCAGTCCCTCGTCCCAGTGGTAAATAAGGTTTTTGCTGCTGCTGAGTGTTTATTTGGATTTTTTGTTGAAGATAAATTCTCCCCATGTTGACAGCGGTGATGCCTGTTCTTGATTGCCTGTTGAAGTTCTAAACTTAAGTTTGGTTTGATTAGATCATTTTGCAGTGTGATACCTTGCAGGTTGATCACATCAAGATTCCAGTAATGGACCTGACGTCTCGGTGCACGCTTGCTCCCTCCTGTCGTTTGACTCTCACACTTTGCATAGTTAGTGCGGATGCCCCACAGCTATCAGACGAGCAGATATGCATGTTTTTGATAACCAAGCTTCTGTAGATGTGATGAATGACTAACCTCCTTTTGATTTGAATAAAGGCAGATATCAGCCCTGCAAACAAAGATAAGCTAGCAAAGCAAATACGTGAGCACTACATGTCTTGTCTATCTTTTGCACTTTAACAATTTTAAAGATTACTACTACTTTCTAAGGAGTTTTCCTATAGTGTTGTAGTTACAGTCAGCGCAGATTTACTGTTGCTAGAGTTTGACTGAATTCAGTTGTTCTAATTCTAAAAATATCTGCCTCAAGTGGATATACTGGCTCTGTAGCCTAGCATGCTGTGTTGCAGCACCACCAAGTGGTGGCACCCTCTCCCCATCAAGATAGTAAGTGACAATTGTTGACTGGCTCGTCCAGCGGCCTGCCTTGCTCTGTAACTGATTTATTTTGTTTGTTTTAGTTCATTTATGTGGTTTACCTGACAAACAAACCAGTTATTTATCATAAACATCTTCTCTTTATTTGTTTTTGTCTTTATCCCTGATTATCACTAAATTCCCACACCTGCATGTACACCTTTTGCACCCACCAACAGCTCTTAAGGTTCAGCTTGTTTATTGTAGTTTGACGTATGTGTGGTGGTAAATTGAGGAAAGTTTCTCAATTTGGCCTTTTGTCTGCTCGCCCTCACTAGCTCTTTCATTGTAAGTTGTCTTAATTCTATAAATATGTTTTTTTTTGTCACTGTTGTTGTCAGGTTAATGATGTACGGGCTAATACACAGGCTATTGTGTATTGGTTGGGATGTAGTCAGTGTAGTTTAGCAGCAGTCACATTAGTGATATATGGTAGATGTACAGATTAAACACTTACTGAGTATTTAGCTATTGTTTTGTAATCGGGGGTCCTTGTGAGTGTCATGGGTTCTAAACATCTTTCTGGACTCATCAGAGATGTTAATGCTTGAAACCGCAAATGTCATGGAAGATGGTTGATCTTTAATTTCTAAAAGAGTAAAACATTAAATGTGTTGCTGTCTGTTAGCTGCCAAAGGAACATTGCATGCGTCCCTTAAACAACTAGTTTGCATTTGAAGACAGTTGCTAAGTCATCAGAAATCAACCTATAAAGTAAATAATCTCATCCAATTTGTCTCCAGGGTCACAAGAAGACGTTGACCGCAGCCAAGAAGGAGTCAAAGGAGAAGAGGGAGATCATTGAGGAGAGCAAAGAGAACCTAAAGGCCAAGTCAGATGACTCTGGAGAGGAGAAGAACGGCGAGGAGAATTCCCAGAAAAACGGGTCCAAGAAAAAAGGTCAGTGTAGGTTATGGAGATGGCATGTTTCTGTGGGTGCCCAGAGAGGCTTTAGCAGCAGGTCTTGGAGTCAGTCAGTCCTCCCTTGCATGTCTCCAGTTGGTCCAGAATGCGGCAGCTCGTCTTCTGACTGGAGTGCGTAAGAGGGAGCACATCACTCCTATTCTGGCCTCCCTCCACTGGCTGCCCACGCATTTTAGAGTTCTTTTTAAGATTTTTTTATTTGTTTTTAAATCCTTAAATGGTTTGGCCCCACCTTACCTCTGTGAGCTGCTTCACCCCTACGCTCCTGCTCGGTGCCTCAGGTCAGCAGCTGCTCCTGGGGGTACCGAGGTCTAAGCGGAAGCTTTTTCTGTCGCTGCTCCCGCTTTGTGGAATGACTTGCCTCTCCACATTAGGCAAGCCCCCTCACTGTCGCTTTTTAAAACCCACTTTTGTTCCTTGGCATTTGACCCAGCTTGAGACCGCATTTGTTTTATTGCTTTTAATCTTTTGTTTTATTGCTTTTATTCTTGTTTTGTTGCTTTTATTCTTTTATTTATTTTATTGTTTTACTGTTTGTTTTACATTTTTATGTACAGCACTTTGTGTCAGCTATGGCTTTATAAATAAAGTCGAATTGAGTTGAGTCAACGTGCAGATGTGCTGTAAAACTTCATGAGTTCTTCATGTCTCTCTGACTAAATCAGTGAAGAGGACTTTCACAACTCTGATCTCAGCATTGGGTCATAAAGAAATAAGAGGCCTTCAATATTCAATTTCCTTAATTTGCATTAAAATATTCATATTTAATGGTACAAGGGAAGAAGAAAGCTCATTTTTGGAGCTGTACGGTGACCATTGAGTTAATGGTGATGGGATCGGTACTTCGTTTAAAGCGCGAGTGATGCCCTCTGCTGGTTGGTAGAGGTTATGGAGCGATTTATTCTGCTTAATTTTAAAATGCCAAACTTTCAGGATCAGAATTTTAAGTCTTAAAAAAGACTTGTGCTTTATTTATTTATTTTTTTTAATATTTGAATGTCATTTATTATCAGGAAACAAGCAGAAATGGGTTCCTCTGATGATTGAAGTGAAGTCTGAGGGCCCGAGAGAACGCTCAGCCTCCAGGAACAACAGCAGGCAGAACGAACATGCCCGCCTCCCTCCAAATGCCAGGAATGACCTTAGAGGTCAGTCTGCGATGTCATAACTCTGTACCATGATCATACTGCAGGCTGTAGCAGAAAGTTATCCAGCATGTGTGCATTTTTGATTATGGAATTATATTAAGGTGACTTTTGATGCTTCTTGTCAATAGATGTTTTCTTCTTGTGTTTGTGCTTATTGGAATGTTGTCATTGTCCACATAGACTGGCACAGTCAAAAGTATGACAAGGAGTGGCGCGATGACCACGATGAAGTGTCGAGCGTTAAGAGTGAGGGGACTCCATTCCGCGGAGGGTTTAGAGGCCGCGGGCGTGGCAGAGGAAGGGGACGAGGACGTGGCAGAGGTGGTGCAAGAGGTATGATGAAAGGATTTTCCTTACACAAGCAGCTATCTATCAAGACAGATCTCTCAAGATTCTGTCATGAGGCACTGTGCATGTGAATAACTCAGATATAATTCTCATGGCTTTCCTGCCTGTTAGTACTGTGACTGAAATGTCAATAAAATGCATAATATAGTTTTTTTATTCGAGTATTCTGGATGCGTCAGTCAGATCCGATCTGTCGTCTTTGCTGTAGACGTGATGAGCTCTTCATGTCTCTTCTCTGACTAAATACCAATGAAGAGAACTTTCACAACTCTGATCTCAGCATCAAATAACAAGAAATATGAATGTTGATGATTCAAAATAGTAGTAGTAGTAATATTAATACACTCAAAAGCTGTAGTTTCAGCCTTTTAGAAGCAGAATTTAAATTAAATTTCAAAATTGTCACCAGGGGCAGTTTAAAAAGTAGGGTAAAAACACATAATAGAGGCACATTTCAAGTATTTTAACTGGAATGTAGCAAGTGGGTATTTATGTACATGTCCAGCTAAAGTTAATAAATCTGGTATTATCACTCTTTATCAGATTTCTCCATATCATGTGAGAGCTGATGGGTTAATGTGTGCCTTTGTGTGTTTGTTTATTTTTCCCCCCACAGCACATAAATACTGATGAAATTACTATTCAGTCATAATTGGAATAGTTAGCTTTCAGTTATGTGGTCCTTCTACCAGAATGCCCTTAACAACTATAAAATATCTGGAATTGACTAGATTAAACAACAGGATAACATAATAGAAGTGATGATGCATCCAAATAGTAATCTGTTTCCTGTCCTGTCAAGGCCACTACGACTACGGCTATGGCTACAAGTCCTATGATGGAAAAGATTCCCCCTACGGTCAGAAGTTCAGCAACACGGTGACCTACTACTACGACAACATGAGCAGCAACGATCTTTACTCAGTTGATCACGATGTTCTGAAAGACTACATCAAGAGACAGATGTGAGTTTAGGTCTTTTTCCTTAGCAAACATGCCAAATGTGTGCCAGTTTTCCAGTTCTATTTTCAGAATGAAGTTGAGCTTGTGTTTCTGTCTGCAGTGAGTACTACTTCAGCCTGGACAACCTGGAACGGGACTTTTTCCTGCGGAGGAAGATGGATCAAGAGGGCTTTCTGCCCATTGGACTCATTGCCAGTTTCCACAGAGTACAGGCCCTCACCACCAACATCGCCCTCATTGTAGAAGTAAGCACATTTTTCTTCCTACTGTGGAGGGAAATTTCAGCTTTAAATGTTCTAGTTTATAATTGTATTTTCAAAAATATTTGCTCGCATCTTTGCTAACACTAAGAAAGTTACTGATACATCCTTTCTGCAGAGATATGATGTTTTTTTTTAATTATTTTTTCCCCTGCTAGGCTTTGAAGGACAGTAAAGAAGTCGAAGTGATTGACTTGAAGATCCGTCGGAAAGAGGACCCATTGAAGTGGCCTCTTCCAGGCCTGACTGTGCCAAACCAGACCCACACTGATTTCTCTCAACTTATCAACTGTCCTGAGTTTATACCTAGACAAATGACGGAAGAGCTCAGAGGCAAATAGCCTTCACTCTTATTTTTGTTGAAATTTGAAAACTTCCCCAGATGAACGCTTTATTGACAAATGGCTTCAGTGATGATAATGGTTTCAACTTCTACAGGTTCTCCCACAACCTCCAGCCCAGTAAAGCAAAAGACCAAGACTGAATCAGACATGTCAAACCTCAAGACGATGCCCAGGGGCCTCTCTGCCAGTCTCCCAGACCTGGACTCAGAGTCCTGGATAGAGGTCAAAAAGAGGCCGAGACCCTCCCCAGCCAGATCCAAGGTCAGAAATAAACCGCTCAGGCATTGTGTTCAAAATTTCAGTTTCCTTTTGCTGGATTTTCAGTACTATGTGACACAAATTGGATAATTTTGGCTAAAGCTAATCTTCTTCTCCTCTGGCTCTGTGGTTGACTGAATCCAGACTCCTTTGTTCCAGGAACAAAAGGAAAAGGATGATTTTAGTCATTCCCCTTTGCCCCAGACTGGTTCCTCTCCATCTCCTGTCACTCCAGGAAATAAGGTAGGAGTGATTAAGCATTACTTAATATGTTTAATAATATAATATCTCCTTTGGCGGCCAATTAGTTGGAAACATACACAATCACCTGATGGAAACTGGAGCCACAGAATGGTCCAGCTGATTTACTGTGTAATTATACTGATTTACTGTGTAAATTATCAGGACGGAGCAGATCAGGATGAACCAGAGGAACTTGACTTCATGTTTGATGAAGAGATGGAGCAGATGGACGGGCGGCGCAACACCTTCACCGACTGGTCGGACGAGGAAACGGACGGCGAGATTGACGACCAGGATGTCAACAAAATTTTGATAGTAACGCAGACGCCTCCCTACCTTAAAAAGCACCCAGGAGGTGACCGGACAGGACACCACACGTCGCGTGCCAAGTTGACCAGCGAGCTGGCCAAGGTGATCAACGACGGGCTCTTTTACTATGAGCAGGACCTGTGGGATGACAAGTATGAGCCCGAGTACGCCACCATCAAGGTGAGTTTTTCAGAGTTTAAAAAAAACGTCTTTCTTTAAAATGGTTGGACCAATTTGATAAATTGCAGATAATTTATCCTATGAACACCACAAACATAGACTAAATTTGAATGTGTGTCAGTTTTCGGCTCAAAATGACGTTCTCACGGCTTCCACATTGCATCACTGGATTATTGGAGGTGTTTCTGCCCAAAACAAATAACGGGTAGGGGGATTCTCCTTCAGCTGGAGCGGTTTCTGGATTTGAAAACACTAAACAGAAGGTTTGTTTTGTTGTTGTCATTGTTAGCCATTGTAGCATTGTGGAGCTCATTGTGGGAGGCTCACATGCTCACCAGCACACATCCAGCTGCAAGTAGAAGTTTTTTATAAATGAGCACCGTCATACAAGGCTGTGGCCCGAGGTAGCAATGGACCACCGAGGATATGAAGAACCTCGGTACTGTGTTGAGGCAAGTGTGAGTCACATGATATTGGAATGATCCAAATTTTATGGATGTTTTTTTCATCCCAACATGATGGTTGTTATTATTTAACGGAGCTGCTGCTGCTGTAGGAGGAGCTTCGTTGTTGTCATCAGGGCTGATGTGTTGATGTAAACTACCTGCCTGGAGTCTCTTTAGTCAGAGGTGTTAACATGAGGGTGAAAAGGGTGTTTATGGCAGCCATGTTTTGCTGCTACATCTCCATCTCCAGATTGATGCAGATAAGGTCTGTTGATAACGTATGCTGACAGTTATTTTGTTTTGACTTTGATGCATGTATTTTGGTGACGAGGTGCTCTTAGCGTCTCGTAATAAACCCAGTCGGTTTCGGTCTTTGGAAATTGTTTAACCATTTTTTCACCGGTGTGATCGTGGCGACTGACTGACACTATTGTTCATGTCTTAAGTTCTAGTTTGTCTTCTTTTTGACAGCAAGAGGTGGAGAACTTCAAGAAGGTCCACCTGATAAGCCGAGAAGAGTTCGACTGTCTGACACCTGAGCCCCCTGTCGATCCTAACCAGGAAGTGCCTCCAGGCCCACCACGACCCCAGCAGAGTAAGGACATGAGAACCCACACCCAATCTGAATCCTTATTTGTGTTAATGCAAAACATCTTTCTTGTGGTGACTCTAAACTTTATACGTCTTCAGTCCCAACAGATGCTTTGGCGAACAAACTCTTTGGTGTCCCCGAGCCTTCTTCAATAGCTCGTTCACTTCCCACTACTGTGCCTGACTCGCCCAACTACCGCAGTGCCCGGACGCCACGCACACCTCGCACACCTCACCGGAAGGACCAGACCATGACGCCGCGTTTTTACCCAGTGGTAAAGGAAAGTAGACCTGTAGATGCCAAGGTAGGACAACTGCGATAGGTGGGAAATATTTGACTTATTTTACCTGCTTTTAAGGATTTAGGGACGCTGATGCACTATTGTGTGCAACCTTACAGACGCCCAGGAAGAGAAAGACCCGACACAGCTCCAATCCACCCATGGAGTGCCACGTTGGCTGGGTGATGGACTCCAGAGAGCATCGTTCTCGTACCGCCTCTGTCAGGTTAGGCATCTGACCATAGAAGGATGACTAAAAGGTTTAAATACATGTAATAAACTGAATCTAAAATAATCTTTCAGCTCCAACGCCAGTCCGTCTGAGGGCACCCCTGTCCTGGGAAACATCGGCTGTACACCACAGTCCCTCCCCAAATTCCAGCATCCATCACATGAGCTGCTCAAGGACAACGGCTTCACGCAACACGTTTATCACAAATACCGTCGGCGCTGCTTAAACGGTACAAACGTCTGCCACTTCTTCCTGAACTCTGTGGTGATACATTTAATCATTTTTTTTCCCACCTGATCTTGTAATTTTAATCAATTCCATATACCCTGACACCAAACGTAGAGCGAAAACGACTTGGAATCGGCCAATCACAGGAGATGAACACGCTCTTCCGCTTTTGGTCGTTTTTCCTCCGTGATCACTTCAACAGGAAGATGTACGAGGAGTTCAGGCAGCTGGTAGTTGAGGACGGAAAAGAAGGCTACAGGTAAGAGCCCTGACCAGTGATATCTGCAAATTCGGCTTGGCTGTATTTCTTTTTTCCATCTCCCTCTCATTTTTGATGTGTTGCAGGTACGGTTTAGAATGCCTGTTCAGGTACTACAGCTACGGTCTAGAGAAGAAGTTTAGGCCTGATATCTTCAAGGACTTCCAGGAGGAGACCATCAAAGACTATGAGGCTGGTAAGGAACCCTGTAAATATGACTGTGGCTGGTGTGGAGGCACTATTTTTGGACTCTCTTCCTCTGTTCACGGGGACTGATTGGTCGCTGTCTCGTGTCCTCAGGCCAGCTTTATGGACTGGAGAAATTCTGGGCCTTCCTCAAGTACTCCAAAGCCAAAAGCCTGGAGATTGACCCTAAACTGCAAATATACCTGAGCAAGTTTAAACGTCTGGAGGATTTCAGAATTGACGTAAGTGACGCCTTCTCTCAACATTGTCAGGAGTTGGAATCTCCAGAGAGATTCCCTGAGAGTTTCCACACCTCAGTTAAGTTAACAGATCATTAAGTTCAGCTTGTGATGTGCATAAAAATCAAGTTATCTGACTTACACAGTCATTAATACAGCTCTACCATTGCACCAATATAAGAATATCACACGCAAATTAACGTATCACTTTTTTTAAGCCCAGTTTCTTCTGGTAGGGTACAGTAATTGTTCTGAAATCAACTGCTTCTAACCTGTCTCTTGCCCTTCTGACTGCAGCCTCCCATAGAAGAAGGTGGTCGCAGGAGACACTCGTCCAGCGGGGATGGCCGTCGCAGACATCCCTCCCAGCCCTCCAGCAGGCCTCACAGCCAGGCGGGCTCAGGCCCCAGCCAGGCCACCACTGCCCAGGGCTCCATAGCCAAGGATAATGCCAAATCCAGCAGCCAGAAAGCCCCCGCCAGTGACCCTGCACCAGACGCCAAGACACTGAATTAACTTTACTACCAAGTCCGCAAACATGAATTGACACTCACCTACTTCTGCAAGTTGCTGGTTCGCTGCACCACTGGAGGAGGGAGGGGATTTTTTTTTCCAACTTGATTTTTGATTGAGGAATGAGAGAAACATGACTACCCTGGCTTATTTTTAAGTTTGGAACATTACTTTTTTTTTTTAATCTTAAAGAGGCAAGCAAAGGATGAGTTGGTCATAACCATCGCCTGTCCACACAGTGGATAATAATTTACATACTTGTTGTTTTTCTAACCCCCCTTTCATCACCAGTTTTTGGGACAGCTCAATCATACTAGATTTGGGGCTCTGAATGAAAATTCTTACAGCTTTGGCAAGTGGAGAGATTGGAGACTTGGCAATATTTGGAATAATATGGAGCATCTGGAAGCCTTCTTAATGTGCTAAACTGTTCCTGACACTCAGCCGGACCAAAGTGGTGTGAAATAAGCGACTGATATTACAACGCGCAGAGATCTGAGTCCCCTCAGCTGCAGCTGAGGGCAAAGAAAAAAACAAAAAAAACAATTTCCTCAAAATGGCTGGACATTGAGCAGAAAATATTACAACCACATAATCTATAAAGAGACTCATACCGATCCTTCAGTGTGTTCACAATGATTGAAAGTTGCCTTATTTAGTTATTTTATTGCTTCTAATGTGCCGCCACTTTAACGTCAATTGTACAGCGTTGAAAACACACACATCTAGGCGCCATTTCCTGCAATGGCCACTAGGTGGTGCCAAACGGGATTTCTTTCCTCTCCCTCACTCCCGTTTGTCCCTCTTTCTGGACTGTCTTCCAAGTTTGTCGGCCTGTTACAAGCTCTGCACCCGTATCCTTCCTTGTCTTTGAACCTCGTGGTTTTCTGTGATAAAACCTCCTGGAGAAAAACAAAAAAAAGCCCCATTGGGATGAAGATTCAACTGTTTTTTTTGTTTTTTGGTTTTTTTGGGTGCTTTTTTTTTTTCTCCCTCCTCCCATGAAATGAGCTGCATCCATCCGTTCCACATCCATCCGTCAGATGATGTCATAGATTGGCGCTCAGGACTGGAATCATCACTCTGGATTACTTGAAGTGAATTTCGAGCAGAGCCGTCAGATTCTGTTGCAGGTGCTAAAACCTCGGCCTCGGGCACTCGTCACCCTTTGCTCCCCTCTCACTCTTGAGTTGACGGCACAAACAACGACACAGGTACAGATGTAGCAGAGTAAACACAGACGGACATCTTGCCTCACAGCGGAGAAAATATGATTCAAGACTGAAGCTGTTCTTTCCCGATCTGTTCGGTTATCGCACTACCTACGTTGTGGATGTTGAAATCATGCTCGCGTCGCGATGCTTTTTAATAGAAGAGTGATTCCATTTCTTCCATTAATGCAAATGTGAATTGGACAGATGAAGATACATGATTACAGCTCCCTGCTACTCATTTTGTTTATAGATCAGATTATATTTGCCTTACACATGTATGTATTTTTTTTAATAGTCTTGTGATTATGTTTTAATACTCTTTAATTTCAGTTTGCAATGTTTCTAGTGTTGTTACCACGGAGGTTTGATTTTGGTGGATTTCCGGAGCCGTGACATTATTCACAACACAAAAGGGAATGTCGAGGTCACAGGTCAGCAGGTATTAAGTGAGGAGTTTTTATGCTTTTAGTATTTATGTTGCAATGACACTCAATTTGCCCACTTCTGTCCTCTAAAAGTTTATTTTAAGCTAAATTTTGTGGCAGTGACGTACCAGCTTCATCAGCAAAGTCGGAACTCTTTGAACCAATTTGATTTTTGTGTGAATTGTGAGGCTAAAACAGGAGGCTGTTTAGATTTGTAATGAGATCATTTCAGTTTCGTTTTGTTATTGTTGTCCCAGAATTTGTTGCTTAAGTGTTGCTGGTCTATGTCAGGATTAACAAAAAAGTTCAGATGACAGTTAATTTGCACAGTTACACAAACTTTTAGGTAATTTTTCCGCAAAAGTCTTGTCTTGGTGACTAGTCCCCTCTGTATATGCTTTAGCTTGTTGTTCGATATTCCGGCAAACAATTTTCAATTGTCTCATCTTTCAGTTGCTCAGTTTCTTCAGTTGTTGAAAGCATAAAAAAGCAGACTGTTGCTTATTCTTCAGGGAGATTTGGATTGTTTCAGAGACTACAGTCCAGGTAGTGCTACAAGTGTAGAGATGAAAACTACAGTCAGATGTGGAGAGTTGAAGCCCTGTGACAGATCACTTGGGGTGTGTGTGTGTGCACGCGCGCATAGCTGCAGTTGTGCAGGCTTCTGCTACAGGGCGCTCTTTTTCTGTCTTTCCCTCTAATGTGATCTCACCTGGCATCCAACCATCAGGTGTTTTGGGATTCTTCCATTTCATCAGCATGGACCTGCGGGCTGTCCAAACTAACTCTACGGGGCGTTGCACCCTTCCCAACAGTTTTACATGAACTTGAACAGACAATAGAAATGAGCAGTGGACGAGGAACCGTAGGGAAAGGATAAGCAGCAAGAGCTCAGCTGCATTAAATGTCGCTCAGAGGATGATGGACGAATATGATGTCTGGACTGGGAAAAAAGACAAAATTCCATAAAGCCATATGATTAAAGATTAAACTATGAACATTTTAAATAGTTCATTACAATATCCTAGGCCTGTCACGAGGAAAAAAAAAGATGAAAATGAGGAAAAGGAACAAAAAAATATATAAAATGGAAAAATGTAAAATACTTGAATGAGATCTTGTATTATAACATTTAATATTCATATCTGCTTTGTAGGCTGACGTGATTCGCTGTTAGTGTTATTTGTAATTTGTAGTAAGTATGCTTTTCCTTTAATAAAGAAAAAAACACAAAACGGACAAAAAAACCTCAAACCCTCGACTCCTGGCTGATTATTTCAGTGGTGTGGCTGCAGCATTAAAAACGCCAGATGGTATGTATATACATTTTAATAAGACAAGTCAAAACAATAATACATTTATTTCATTTACAGAGCAGCGAGTTAATAGTTATTAATTAAGAGCTAGAGTTACACAGATTTTGCTGAAGTCACATTTTAGTGGGTGTCAGTTTAAATCCTTAACGAGAGGCTCCTCATTATGGAGTGTCTTGGGTGGATGGAAGGACGCAAGGAGAGTGATGCCATCATTTTCTGGATTAAAAACATAAATTAATTAAAAAAAAAAGGATCCAGTGGTTGGTGAGGTGGGCCTCTGAGGTCAGAGATCCTTCTTTGGTATATCAGGGATGCTTTCGTTCAGAGGAGTGAGGCTGGCCAACAGCACGTGGCGCTCGTATTGTTTGCTCTGCCTGAATTTGTCGTCTGTGCTGTGGAGCCGATCCAGCACGCCGAACACACCATAACACTGGTTGAACCTGGAAGCAGGAAATGTTGCGATTGTTGTAAATCTCAGATTTAAATGTTGTTAACTTGGTTTTATGATATGCAGACAAAAATAAAAATGCTTTCAAAAATAAGTTGATTAAGGGATTAGAGAGGTGGACACACCTGAGATGGTGAAAGTCATGGAATTCTGGGGAAGGCAGGAAGGGAAGGTGGTATCCACAGTGGGAGATGGTGGTGCTGATCAGAGCCACGCAGTACCACATGCAGGTGGTGGAGATGTGGGAGCCCAGGATCACTGGCCCGATCACCACAGGCAGCAAGTTGGAGAACTGCAGCAGAGAAGAACAACAAATGTTTGGGTTTGTAACAGCTAGGTGTCCTGGCACAGAACCCTGCAGACCCTGAAAGTGTCCACCCACCACGTGCTCCAGAGGATGGGCGTAGGTGGCCACCACTCCAATGGGAGCGGTCCACTCATGGTGCTGCTTGTGGAAACGTTTATAGAGGTGTGGATGGTGGAATAGCCTGAGAGACGACAAGGGGAGATGTTCATGCTGCTGAAATGACGTTAACACTCAATCAGACGAGTGTGATTTGACACAGTACCACAGCAATGATCCCCACCTGTGTGAGTAGTAAAACAAGATTTCCTCCACTATAGAGAAGAAAGCCAGCTCCGTCAGTGCCCAGTGGAAGGTAGGCAGCTCAGGGCCGCAGGGATTTCCTCTCAGCCTCATGAGGTAGTAAACAGCCACCACGATCGGCCCGGAGATGAACAGCTGGTTGAGGATGACACATTTCAATGCCTGACGAAGCTTTACCGGGTCCACCTGTAGGGGGCAGCATTCACAGAGAAGGCTTCAGTTCATCCAGAAACAGATGAGTTCTACGTGAATCTTGTGTTTCTGTTATCTTTAGCAGTAAAAATATGATCAAACCTTTCACATTAACCTTCTGGTCCTGTTATGAGTGATACAAATGTTTATCTATCCAGTGTCCCTCAGCGTCTCTTATCATCAGGACTTTGATCGGACTTACACATCGGACCGACGGCACCGTCCAATAGCTGCAAAATGCTGTTAACAAATCAAAGGATTCTGCAAAATATGGTTCCTTTGATTGATTTATCTATTTCAATTTAAGGTTACACGACAATATCGCTGTCATGCACCGACATATCACAGTGTACACACACCACTTTCACACACAGACACACTCACACACACTTTAACCCTCACGATGCGGACCAGAGGAAAGGCTCAGAACCTGTCTTTCACATACCGGGTTATTCTTGTCCAGCTGGATGCGATATCGAGTGATGAAGGACGGTTTGCCCGTGGTGTCCACCACCAGTAACAGAGCGTTCATCCCCCAGAATGTGAGAGTGGGGACAAACATAGTTCCTGTGGAGGAAAAAAAGACAGTCAAAAAACATGCTCACACCAGTTTCAGCAGATATGAAACCCTGCCACGTGTGTGCACGTTTTAGTTGTCCATGAAACATCCTGGAATTCATTGATTTATATATATGTACATTGTACATGTGATGTCCTACATAGATAGTGACTGGCTGAAGAGTAACCTCCAGTATACAAAGCAGACATTAAGTTTAACAGTTCAACTGGATCATCAAAGCGACTGGATGACATGATGTTGATCTCGAAAAAACAAAAGTGCGTTTGTGTGTCACACATGAATGAGACCTATAGCATCTACAAAACAAAAATGAAATAAAGTAAATGATCCTCAGGGGCTGGTGCGGGAATGCTGTGGCACAGTTGGGTTTGGTCTAGCCTGATTTTTTCCCTTTTGTTTTACAAAAGTAACACACTGAACAGAAAAGTACCCACCAAAATAGAAGAGAGCGGCGTCATGACCCTCAAATGCCACGTAAAGCTTGGTCCACAAGTCCTGCCAGAAGTCACCCGAAGCCCCCCAGAACCTCTGAAGATGCCTGGAGGAAAAGTCAAAGGGCAGCGCCACAAACTGAGATTATCTGCCTGCACAGACCATTTCACTACATCATACATAGAGTTGCTAACATGGTCACGGGCACAGACCTCAGATTAACTGGAGAAAAAAAAAAGCCTCAAAACTGGGATTCAGAGTCAGTGATAATGCTAACCTGCTAAACAGAGACCTCAGTTCAATGGCAAAAAAAAGATTTAACCCAGATTGATGATGGCAAACACAGTTACGGTGTTGAGAGCGGCTGCTCGTTCATGCACTTTAATAAAATCCTACCACGTGAGCGAGTTCCCGAATGCAGCCAAGAATAAGATTCCTGATCCGATGACAAAAGCAGCTTTCTTCACAGAGTCCAACAGGCCTCCAGTGCTCTCCTGCATGCACACACACACACACACACACACACAAACACAATAATAACACATGATTGTTACAACACTACATTCGTGATTTTCCCACAGAGCAACATGATGATTAAAATGTTGCTCTAAGTTGCTTAGCTGTCTTTTCATAGGCCACCAAAAAACATAAACGGTAACTTTTCTGCATTATGTTATAACATAAGAGGAGCTTCCACATATAGAGTTTTGTCAGAAATAAAAAGGTTTCTGAACAAATATAAAGCCACACTTGTGTCACAGTTGTCCTGTGTTTGTATATCTAATCTAATCAAAACAGAGGAAGATAAACAGGCTCCAGTGATAAACTGAGCTTTTAAAAAAACACTTTTTCCTCCTTATGTAGCAGCAGAAACGTGACATGTTTGTCTTAATTTACTTTAAAACGAATCTCTTTAATGACAGCAACACACAACCATGTGCAATCGTCAGTTCTCTCTGAAGCCCCATAAAACTGTCAGGGAAGACAACAAATGCATCTTATCAGGTTAAACATGTCCCCTAAACAAGTATGGCCCAAAACTAGTACGGAAATAATATTTACGAGGCAAATCCAGCAGGATGTAAACTTTACAGGTTAGACAGGAATATAAGTTGATGATGTTACACATGAGAAAAATTAATTTTAATCAGTAGTGAGAGTTTAAATCCTAAAATAATAAGAGGTGCAGTACCTGTTTGGCTATGTCATTATGTGGCTGGAAAGGAGTGTTCTTACCTGTCCGCCACTGCCTCTTGACGCATCCTTTCTTTTGTCTGTTAAAACAAAAATAAAAATGTTGTACTCACATGTTACACTTAGCTCAACAGTATATATTTAACGTCATATTTTAAAATAAAACAGCAACACGTTGTCATGTGTTGTCTTTGATGTTTTGTTTTATTTTGTATTACGTAGTGTATTCTTTTCAAAGTCATGAAATTTTCTGATTCTCAAGAATAAGCCATAGTCTCAACAATATTCTAACTTTAAACAGTCACATTTATGCCGAACAATAATTCAAATGCTCTAAACAGCCTCTGACCGAGAATGAGCATCGATGTATATTTAACATTGCTGACAGAAAACAGAGCCTTTAGTCAATTCTTCACTTCTGTCTGTCTGTATGGTCACCAAAGTAAATACAAACACGATTACTGCGTGTATCAGTAATGGACATGGATCGATGCTCACCGTTGACTCTTGTCTCGACCGTCATGTTGGTGTTATTTGACAATCTTTGCAGCCGCCGCTCGCATTAAAGTTCAGCCAATGTATACAGTTTTATTGACGCCAGTCGCTCGCCTCTGATTGGCTGGTTCTTGGTCAGCTGACTTCAGTTGGACACGGAAGTAGCGGCAACTGTCCTGTGATGAAACATAAACCGGGTAAAAGTTCAAACTCTGCAGAGGCTATTCTCTCTTACTTGTGAATATTAATAGTTATTAGTATTTCACTAGTAATTAAATTATTCTATTCATTATAGCAGCTATGTCAGTTGTTAAACAGCACTGGATGAAGTATTATGTAAAGGCATATTCGATTAACTATTGAAAGTTTATTTTAAATTAATATTATTTTGAATTACATGCAGATATTTTATGACAAGGTTTTCAGTGACGTTTGTCACGCATTGATGTATGTTTATTTATTTATTTATTTTTTCAATAACAAGATAGATTAGTAATTGTGAAAAGGGAACTTTATGAGAATGACTCAATGCACACAGAACGCACAAGCTCACACTTTTTATCTTTTGCTTTAATTAACAATCTTTGACCCAGGTAACCGCAACGTGTGTTTTCACTATCATTCAGATTGGTCAACCAACCATAAACGTTATGTAATATTAACACGGGTTCCAAGAAATTACGGCCTGACCAACAAAAAAGACAAATTATACGATTAACGGGGCAAATAATCAGCAGAATCTAAACTTTACTTGTGATGGGTGGTTAAAGAAGTAGTTACATTGTTTTAATTTTACTTTTCAATTTTAAAAAAGTGTTATTTTATTGCACGTCTGCCCTCTGGTGCTGAACTTTCGCCATTGCATCAGTTGTTAAAGTGTGGAGAATGTTTTTACTTCGTGTTGACAGATTTGTAGTATTCACACGTGGTTTACCGAAGTTTGATATAACTGTGTCATACTTTAAAATTAAGGTGTGTGAAAAAATATTAAACACTGAACTTTTTTTGAGTTTCTCACATCACCTTCTGGTTATCTGGTCAACACTAAAAGCAACCCAGACTCACACAGATTTTCCACTTATGGCAAGGGTGTCCAAACTTTTTTCCCTAAGGGCCACATACATAAAAATATAAGAAGGACCGGGCAAATTACTAGAGTAGACGTCTAATGCATAAATATCGGTAAAATTGATCAAATGCAGGGAAATGACTGATAATTGGACATATTTGAAGAAAAAAACCTCCATCACAGCCCTTCATTAACAGAATTTAATTTTATTTTTATAAAAAAACGTTGGCAGGCCATTCTCTCAGTGATAGCCTCAGATTGCTTCTTAGGATGGTGATCATAGTCCTGTATGAAGGGAGAGACAAGAAGAGAAATAGGGAATGTGACTATTTCAAGCTTGTAAAGCAAATAAATTACTGGGCTTGTCATCACATAAAACTAATGTTTTTTTCAAAACTGTCATCAATTTTAATTGACTGAATTTTTTTTAAAGTAATTAGGCCTTTTAACACATGAAAATCATGTGTGCATTTTTAACTCTCCTGTCATGGGAAGAGTGTTGGGATTAATGTCGGTTTCACACGGCCGTTCACATCGCATAACTCGACAGGATCTAAATTGTGGATTTTTACCCCCAAGTCGACAGGACAAATTAATTTGGATCATCTAGGTTAAATACATTTGAGTCACACGCTTAGTAAACAAATTTCCTCCAACTCCACAATTCAGGGAATTAGAGCTTCTGCAACTATTGACTAGATTTCTGAGAACAACACAATCAAACAAATGCCTTAAACTTTGCTCTCTGGTTAATGGTTTAATAGAAAACAGACAGAGGTTGGGACTATGTAGTCTGTCCTGCAAAACAGTGCTGAATGTTGCACATGTAAACAAGTCCAGTTTAATGTTTATAAAGGACAACAAATTGCACCAAAAGCACATACAAGAATACGACTGGAAATGGCTGATAAAGGACAGTTTTTATTGATGTGAAGTGTAATGAGAGGTATAAATAATTTTCTATGTATATTTGTCATACTTTTGTTGGTTGTACACAGCATCACAGTCCTTTGGGGTTCAGAGATGTTGGGGGTCAGGGGCCCAAAATGACCCCATCTGACTGCTACAGGCCCAAATCAATGGGTGCCAAACTTAAAGATTCCATCGATCTAAACGTCCAAGCGTCGGAGTTTGTCGATGTTTTCTCGTTCAGATCTATAAAGTAAAGGGTTAAAGATCATCTGGGCAGCAGATTGACGTGCAGCAGGTTAGCTTGGTGCTCCAGCAGCTGCCTCGCTCCCCGGGCAGCGCTGGCTCGCTTCGACAGTTCGACTCGCTGTGGATTGTGGGAGTCGACGCTTCTGCCCAGGCTTGTTCCCGGAGACATCTTTCGCCGTGGCCTGCTTCGAAGGTAACCCGTCGCGTCTGCTCACTGTCGCCTCCACTCAAGCGCGGTCGCCTCCTGAGCGTCGTGCTGGTTTGCGTTCGCTGAACCGAACCGTCGCCATTGCCATTTCTGGCTTTCTGGCGTAGAGGCCGACAGCGGAGACCGTGCTGCCGCTGAAGATGACAGGCGGACGGGGAGGGGAGGGAAGCAGGAGCGGACAGCTGCCGCCGCTCTGTCAGACTTATTTACACCTAAAACCCGCGTACTTGACCAGGAAAATACCCACAGGTCGCCTGACAGCGCGTTTGTTGCCGTTAGCTCAGTCGTCCTCTCTGTAAATTGATTAAAATTCCCGAAAGGAGCTCCGGGGCGCTTGTTGGCATGCGGAAATGGTCGTCTTGTCAGCGGCCCTCAGAAACAAATGCCCGGTGTGGCGGATTGAACCTACCTACCCACACCTGACCGGAGCGGACGAATGTCGCAGATGTTTTATCCTCCACAATCTTGCCCTGAAACGCTGTGGTCACCTACGTTGTCTTTATGGTTGAAAGGTTTATCGCGTGGAAACCCCGGTGATTCCGAATATTTACCCACACTCCGGTCTTTACTGGGGGCTAATTGATTCAATGACGGGCGGCTAATTGGTGACGGTGTCTGGTACAATAAAAAAGACGTCACATATAATAGTTTCACACGACATGAACGATTTTTTTGTGTGAGTTATTTGAACATATATTAGAGGTTAAGTGAAGTTCTTACCCATTTAAACATAGTTAAGTTTAAGAATTTCCCATATTGAGGATGCTAATAGCAGCAGATGCTATAAATTAAATTCCCAGATGCAGCCGTTATGAAGCTGCAGCCCGGATCTTGTTCTGATGCTCTGCTGCTGTAAATAGGATATTAAGTGCGCTTTTACGTTGTTTATAGAAACTGTACATTTCTTGGGAAGATAGGAAATGATTGAGTTTACACTTAAACACTCATATTAACGTTAGTAATGATTATTATCGTATATTAATTGAGTTGAACATACCAGAGTTGATCAATTTTAAGTCCGAGCTACCTGTTTCAAAAGACAACAATATATCCTGTAGTTTTATATAAACCTGACTTTACTATTGTTTATATAATTTTCTTTCCTTGCTGTGGATACAGTTGTCCTAAACAAGTGACATTTCAAAGGTTATGGGCAGACTTAGAGCTTTCTGCTATAGGAGAATCCATTTGTTTCCATACATTTACGCATGTTATCACTAATCTGTTAATCTAATCTGTTTTATTGATGTATCCCTTTTGTGACCCCTGCAGAGCCTGACACTATTTCAATCTCAGCACCATGTCGAGCCGAGGAGGAAAGAAGAAGACCACGAAAACATCCCGGTCCACCAAGGCCGGGGTCATCTTCCCAGTAGGACGCATGTTGCGCTACATCAAGCGTGGTCTGCCGAAATACCGCATCGGTGTGGGAGCGCCTGTCTACCTGGCTGCTGTCCTTGAATATCTTACTGGTGACAATATATTTCATGTTTTTGTTTATTTAAACCGAAGAGGCAACTGTCCCTGGTGGGGATGTCACCTGCAATACTCCCAGAAATAGTGAAGGACACGTGTGTTTGTTTTTTCTGCTGTTGCAGCTGAGATCTTGGAGTTGGCAGGTAATGCTGCTAGAGATAACAAGAAGGGTCGCGTTACGCCACGACACATCCTTCTGGCCATCGCCAACGACGAGGAGTTGAACCAGGTCAGCTGTCACATGTGTTGGAGCACCATTGTAGACTGGACGCATTTGTGTAAACTGGAAATAACGATGTGTTAAAAGTGACTGGAGCTGACAGATTACACAACGGAGGAAGTCCTTTCTCCTTTTATTCCTCTCTTTACTGTGAATGCTGTATGAACTCCAGGTGTAACTTTGTGTTTTTTCAGTTGCTGAAAGGTGTGACTATTGCGGCTGGTGGAGTCCTGCCCAACATCCATCCAGAGCTCCTGGCTAAGAAGAGAGGAGCCAAAGGTAAACTGGAAACCCCTCTTTCACCCGCCCCCGAGAAGAAAGCCAAACCAGTCAAGAAGACGGCGGCCAAGAAGCTGAGTGCAAAAAAGTCGGCAGGAAAGGCGAAGGTACTGCTTCCTGTCAACATACCAGCAGTTGTGATTGTATTTGGGGGGCTGTATATGTGGGACGGATGGTTGATATTGTGCATTCTTTTGTCTCAACAGAAGCAGAGCGAGGTAAGCAAAGCAGCATCGGCAGACAGCACAACAGAAGGATCTCCAGTTGACAGCTTCACCGTGCTCTCCACCAAGAGCCTCTTTCTGGGTCAGAAGGTCAGTTTCCATAACATGAACCTTGACTCCAGACCAGGGGTCTTTACGCCAGACAGTGCAGTGTTAAATATACCAATAACTACCTGTCCTGTATTAGCTGGTTGAAGTCCGGGACGAACTCAGGTCAGCCTACTAAAAAAACGCATCAACAGTGGTGACTGAAACAGGTTATTTTAAATTCTACCACATTTGAGGAAGAAAAACTCATTTCATATTTATTTAAACTCAAGTAAATATGTAATTGCTTCACTAAAATCATTTTTTTTAATGTTTTGGATTGTGAGTTTTAAGAGCACAAGATGGGTAAGAAAGATGAAAAGCAGCGCAAGATGGTTTAAGTATGAATGACTCAAGGATGATGTAAGTGGCGTCACCCATTTCTCATCTTTTACTTTTAACAGGATCAAAATGGAATTCATTAGATGTGCACGCTCTTTTTTTAGTTTATGTGTCATAGATCAAAACAGACCTGTCTGATGCAAGAACCTTGTTTGGAAATGTTCCATCTGCTCCACCTCAGTCATGAAAATCACACAAAATAAGTGTAGAAAATGCACCTCTGATGGACGTTCTAATCTCATGTCAACATGTAGAAAATGCATAATTCAATGAATAACCAATGAGAGATAATTAATCAAATATTACAGTTGATCTCTAGCATATTACAACAATGAATCATAACAGTAAATGATCATAACTGTATTTCTCAAAAGTTTATCCTCATCTCTCTGTTTCTCTTTCTAGCTCTCTCTCACACACACACACACTCTCTGCTGTCTCTGCTTTTACTCTCACTGTTTTACTTTAGTGATGATTTGATTAATATTAAACCTTAAATCCCCACTGGTGGAATGTGTTGACGTTATGGATGAGTGATGAAACTAACAGGATGTGATCAATATGCTGGAACATTCCAACAAGGATACCTCGACAGTCTGACTCAGTATTGAACAACATGGTGCAACTGTGACAAATATAAACATATTAGGAGTTTTAGCCGCTAGTGTTTTAAGTGTCAGTACCTGCTCCTCCACTGGGTTATTGGAAAGTTAATGCTCACTTTAGAATGAGTATTTAAGATAAGCTAATTTAGCACCTCAGCCAAAGAAGGATGCGCATGACAAAGACATCTAAATGTAAATCATAAAGTCCAGGTATCCTTTAAGTTAGTGCTGTCAATTTAATCTTAATGGCTTTGCTTCCACCCCCTCCCTCCTCGGCATGCCTCCCCATCCACCCTCCGTCCTCTGCAGCTCAACCTCATCCACAGCGAGGTCAGTAACTTGGCTGGCTTTGATGTGGAGGGGGTCATCAACCCCACCAATGCTGAACTCGAGCTTAAAGATGATCTAGGTGAGCTCCCCCCACCCCTGTCAGTCTGAATACAGTGGGGAGATTAAAAATCCTTCAGTGTCAAACATCTTGACATCTCCTCAGATGCTTAATTTTGATGCTAAATCAAAATCAATGCTAAATTGTGTTTCAAATTTGATATGTCTTAATTAAAATGGAGAGCCATACATACAGTTCTGTGGATACATTAAGGGATTTTTTATCGAAGCTCCCCTGTGCAGTAATCCTGTTTGCTCCCTCGTCTTGTAGATTTCTGGAAGTTCTTCTCCAGGTCACCCTCCTTTCAGACGGCTGCTCGATCAGTGTAGCAATAACAACTCATTGAATTACACGCAGTGCCAGTTTGCAGAAGCAGAACTGCACATTGCTCTCTGCAGCCTGACTGTGAGACCGGTGTCCTGGAGAGTGATCATAACATAATGAGGCTCACACAAATAGTCATAAAAGGTGGACCAGTAAGAAATCTGCTGAAACTTTCCCTTGGGTGGTGTGTGTTGTTAGTGAATGCTCCAAACCTTCAGGTGTTTAAATCTGGCTAACTGTAGCCTTGCATGACACCACACTCTCCTCAGCCAATACCGAGTGAGCTCACTTTTCTTTCTTCTTCTCTTCCACCGTTTTATGTCCTGCTCATTTTTGCCCCGCCCCCGTTTATCCTGGTCACTCACTGTTTCACCACCGTTGTCTGCCTGTCGTTTGTCGTTGTTGTGTTCCGTAGTTGCAAGTTGTCCAAGCCGACATTTCCATCGTGGAGAGCGACGCTGTCGTTCACCCGACCAGCTCCTCCTTCTATACAGGTGGTGAAGTAGGTAAAGGAGCCATTTGACACCACAGAGACCACGACTGCCTGTCTGCTTTCTACTTGCAGATAGTCTGCATTGCATTTTGTGGACAAATATCACAGCAGCAGCACAGTATTTCAATGACCCCACACACTACATTGAAGGAAATGTATTTTATAACTAAACTGAACTTTTTTTGTAATCATTAACTTTTTGGTGAGCACTTGTCAGCTGCCAGAAAGCGCAATGTGGACGCTGTGAAAATGATCATTTAAAATGGCTGTTGATAGGCTTCATTCAGGGAAAGTTCTCCAGATTAAGGTGCATGAACATCCACATCAGTGACTTTAGCCGAAAGACAAAAACATTCAAATACTGCCTGGGGAAAACAAGGCTGCAGGACAGAGCACTATCTTGTTTTGCAAATCAGACTAACCTGCCTCTGCTTTTTCCATAACATAGGCTGAATGGCCAAAGGTGAAGTCAGAATCTGCCTTATAGTTTCTGTTTCACCACGGTTCTTATATTAGAGATGCCTTAAATCATCTCATCACTATATGATCAAACCAAAAACTGCCAAATTTGTATCACTAAATATTCACCATCTCAAGCAGCGCTGAAGTTGCATTCATACACCTGAGCGCTAGCACAGTGAAGCCTGCAGAATGAGCAGCAGCAGGGAGGCGCTGTAGGCCCACGTCCTGCTGCTGTGCTGAACTCAGCGATGCACACGTGAGATCTAACAACAATAGAGTTCATACGGTACCCTAGAATGTGTAGAACTATTATCTTGCTGCTGTTTGTCGCTTTGGTCCACTTGGCTGAAATGTGGGCAGTCTGGGACTTGCTTCATACCCTGTGCACCCCCCCCCCCCAATCTGACTGTGCTGTCAGTTGAATGTAAGACAATATAGGTGGGCCACAGGGCCAATAAATGACTAACTTTCCTCAAAAGCCTGACGGTAACCTGCGCCTGTCAGTGTTCTCTCTGACAGCTGCTTTTCTTCATTCTGAGTGAAATGGTCACCTTAATATGGAACCAACTCCCCCCCTTTGCATGCCGGATGCTCTAGATGTGTCCTTTGCTCTTCAGAGCTAGATGACAGCTTTTTTTCAGACTGTGTAACTCTGAGAGGTAATCGCCGCTACCGGACCCAGAGACGGAACCAGTGGCACGAAGAAATGATTGACAGCATTGTCTGCTTGCTTACCTTCCTTTGTGTGCGTCTCCATGTCTGCCTGCTCACGCCTGTGTCTGCATGCGTGTCACCTCACCTCTCCCAAGCTGCCCGCCTGTTCACTCCACAGTGGGATGTAATCACTGCAGCCCTCTTGTTTGCAGGCACCGCTCTGGAAAAGAAAGGAGGGAAGGAGTTCACTGACGCGCTGCAGGAGCTGAAGAAGAAAAACGGCCCGCTGGAGGTGGCTGGAGGCAAGTTTCCAGATTGGATAACTAGTTTTTTTTCCCCCCCAAAAGTACCAAAGCTGTACAGTCCGTTGTGATCCTAAAAATCTAACCACATGCACGCTTTGTTTTTTTTAAAATATGTTAAGGAAACGACCTCTGGTGTCTAGACATGACACGTGTAACTTTGCTAGTTATTTATAGGTGTTAAAGTCTGGGAAGGAACCAGTATCAGAGTCATGGGTGAGAAGAAATAACAGCAGTAGTTGGCCATCTTCAGCCACCTGGAGGTCATTAATAGGTGACCCGGTGAGCCAACTCTGAGCCAGCGCAGCCTGTCTGGGCTTGTGGACGTCCTGACTAGAACCCTCATAAAGAATTCAGTGAGGACGGTTTCTAACGTCAGTGATCAGCAGAATCATGAATAGTATGACAAACCCATCCAGAGCAGAACGTTGGTGTAACAAGTCATAAAACCGATTTGCACAAGGCAGTCGTGACCGTCTACACACGTATTACCTCAGACGTGGTCTTTGCTCCTGGTGCTGTCTGCAGTCCCTGTTCTCTGCTCCCCCACTGCACAGAGCTTGTTAGAGCGCTGGGGGCTTTGGTCAGGCTCTGGAATGTTATTTCTGCATTTTTTGGCCTGCAAACACAACATTTTAGGTTTTGGGGAAATGGTTAGCGAAGTTGATTTGGACTGGAAACATTCAAGGCGACACGAGGAAATCCAGGTGAACGAGCTCATTTTGTAATAATAATGTTGCAGATCAGGAACAAATTATCTTGGAAAAAGCCAATTTAGTAATAATTTCACTAAATGGTTTGGATTTCAGCTGTGTTGGGGGCTGCCTGCTAAAGCTGGGCCAGTTTGTTCTCTGAAGAAACAGTCATATCTACATATGTGACTCCTTATTTAATGATTTCTGCTCTTCATCTTCTGTCCTTGCCGTTCCTCATCACCTCTCCTCTTCAGCTGTTTTGACGGCCGGCTTTGGACTCCCTGCGAAGTACGTGATCCACTGTAACAGTCCAGGCTGGGGCTCTGACAAGTGTGAGGAGATGCTGGACAAGACGGTGAAGAACTGCCTGGCTCTGGCAGATGAGAAGAAACTCAAGTCAGTGGCGTTCCCCTCGATTGGCAGCGGAAGGTAAAGTCAGCAGTGTTTATTTATTCATATTCTCGTTATTCCACTGAGTGTGTGTTGTCCTCCCAGGAACGGGTTCCCAAAGCAAACAGCGGCCCAGCTGATCCTCAAGGCCATCTCCAGCTACTTCGTGGCCACCATGTCGTCTACCATCAAAACCGTCTACTTCGTGCTGTTTGACAGCGAGAGCATCGGCATCTACGTGCAGGAAATGGCCAAGCTGGAGACGAGTTAAGAATTCCCTCCGTCTCCTTCCCAACACTTCTTTCGCTTTTGATTTTCTTTAAGGCTATACAAAAGTGGTAGAATTTTATGATTTATAAGATATTAAGAAGAAAAAAGAATCTTTCTAAAGGCCGGGAGCTTTGCATTTTTGCATTACGTTTGTATTTTTGCAAAAGCCTTTTTAATTTCCGCCGTTTCTGCGGGTAAACGTGAGAGTGCACTGTTTTCATTCTGCGGCCTTTTAAAACAGTGCTGCACAAAATAGATTCAATGACAGAAAAGGCCACAAACTTTAATTTTAATAAAATATACAATATGTTATGACAAATATTCACCTCAATTACAGGCTTCCAGAGAAGTCCATCTAATACGGGTTTAATGCATGTCATGGCAGTAAAGTTCGTTCAAAAATCTGTTAATTACCTTATCTGCCTTTCACTCTCAAAAATACATTTTTCGTGTACTTTTGGTATCATTTACGGATATTGGAATAGCTCTGTTGTTTTAAAGTACCGTTTGATAAAATGGTGGAGAAAGAAGCTGGAAAGAGAAGTTCCGTTAGCTCTACAGTAGCCTAACATAGCAGCCGTTTGGAATGGAATTTTGTGTTGTGTATTGCAGATTCCTGTATTTTCATTTTAGTCACACAGTTGAAATAATTATGGTGTTGTGTGCTGCACAGACCTCAAAATCCCCAACTCAAATTAGGATTGTAAAGGCAAAAAAGAAAAAAAATCATGGGTTGGTTGATTTACTGTATTCACTCCCTGGTACAAAATCAACACGCAAGTTGCTATTTATAAAGAAAATGAATCATTGGAGGTTTTTGCAGGACATAAAGGATTTATATTGTCTGTCCATATAAGTGTTTATATAGATGGAGTATTTGTGTAGTAAACTGTCTGACTGTAACATAATTTTAATTTTCTTTTAATTTGCACACCTAATTTTTGAAGTCGTTGGTGATTTGAAATAAGAAAAAAAAATTATTTTGTGTGTTTTCGTCTATTTAGCCATAAAAAATATGCTGGAAAATGGAGAATCGCCGCTGCAGTTCACGGTGTTAGCCTTCATGGACCACCGCTAGATGGCGCCGTATAATCAACGAGTGCGTGTTTTTGTTTCAGCCATTTTCTGTACAGCTGCAGGCCTCTTCATGCAGACGCTGGTGATCTGAGTTGGAATTGAATTGGGATTGAAGGACCTTTTTATGACGACGCTGCGTTTGGACTTTTCAAAAGCCTAACTTTCTTATTAAAAATAAAATGTGAAAGTCTTTCTAAAGGATTGTTACAATTGATTAATCTCCAAAATCTGTACACACTCCAGTAATAAAAATATGTTTAAGGCAGACTTTTGCTGCTGTTGTTTTAAGGCGCTACTTTTTGGCTTTATAAATAAATATGGTGAGTGTGTGATTGAACTGTGTTTCTGAACGTGACAATAAATCCAAATCCAGTGAACTAAACTCAGCACCTACAGACAGCAGGATGACACGCTGCACTTATTTGGTTTGACCACATTTAAGTCCTTACGATCCTCAGGAACCTTGCAAATGTGTGTGTTTTTGCATTTGAAGTGATGAAATGGTCTTCCAAAGAAGGAAAAAAAGACTTACAAATTGAAGTTAAGCGTACATTTGATGCCTTTCAGGGCTTCGCAGAGCAGGTAATCAGATTCCGCTTCGTTTTCAGTGGCAGAGAAGCAACACAAGTAGCCAAACACCTGAAATATCCCACAGGGATGGAAGCAAGCAGAAACCAAAAATCAAAATGATGCACAGTGAGATATTAAAAGATCTAATAATATTTGAGTCTTGACGTGGTTAAAATGCTGCAGGGCCACAGGGGGAGAGAAGGCACTGATCTGTGTATTTGTTCCCCTTCACTCGTTTTTCCAGACTAACTCTCCGTGTTTCCTTCTCTTAGAGGCCAAGTTAAAAGAACAATCCACAAACCAGCAACGAGTATCTGAGGTATCAGTTTGGACTCAAAAAGCTCCTGTTTTCTACCGTTTCTAAGATCATTAGTTGTCAGTTGGTAGAACTGGAGACCACGTCGACAGTCGTCTGATGCCAGTGTCGTCAGGCTCCGGTTCAGACTGCCGTCTTCTCCTCAGGCTGTGAGCTGGCAGGGCGCACAAAAGACCGCCGAGTCACATGGGGGTCAGTTTCCCAGCCATCCAGGGAGGCCGGGACCTAAGACCTCCTCTGAGGGCGCCCATTTGACGCCTAATCCCCAGGAAATACAGGCAGGTTTCAGCCCCCCACCTTCTTCGAACCCTCCAATCTCTTCGTCTCCATCACGCCATCCGTCCCTCCATCCCGGCCTTCTTCTCCTCGGAGGCAGAAAAGCCCCGTAAATTCAAAGCATCTGTACGGGCAAGGGCCAATCCGAGAGCTGCCTTTCCCAGAGCCCGCGCAGATGAAATTTTATTCTTTGCACGAAAAAATTGCAAGGGGAGGAGGGGAGAGAAAACAGAAAACAAAGTAAAGCAAACACTGGGGGGTAGATCAAGACGTAGAGGAGATGAAGGGTGAGGAGCTGGTCATCAGATCTGTTTTCCAGTGTGCCTCATAAAAAGAGAGCTTGGTTTTTTCTGTCAGAGAACCAACAACATGGCTACTGATATCTTCTTTTCTAGTTTTTCAGAGCGGCTCACTGATCCTCAGAAAGGTCAAAGGTCATAGCAGTCAAAACACAGTATCGGCGAAACAGTAATTTCTCGTAAAATATTAACAACTTTGCCACATTTCCCCTTTTTTAAACACGGCATCCGCAGGACCAGTTTGAGTCACTTCTGTGTCTATACACCAGGGATAAAATCCACCAGGAAAGGAAATAAACCCTCCATCGGCCTGGCTGGTGTTTCTGCGCTTCTCGGCTCAAGGCTGAAGAGCAGCCGGCTGTTTTTCTGTATGGTCACGGCAAAAGCCCCCCGGGCAACTTGATCATTTCCAAGACCTTAAGAGACAGACTCAGACGTAACCAGCAAAATGCACAACTTGACCTCATCTGACTTCAATCTGATATTTTAGGAAACGACGACATTTAAGTTGGACTCCAGTTTAACCAAAAGAGGCTAGCTTGCGTGTCGGAGGTCTGAACTGAACCTAACTGTAAAGCCTAAAGGCTAAAAAGTATTATCTTTACTTCGTCTTCCCGCTTATTTGACTTTGCTCGTGCTGTTTTTCCACATCTGGCTGCTGGGCGAAGTCAAGGGCAGAGCTGCAGCGGTGGTACCTGACCCAAAGAGGCAGAGTAAAAATGAGTTCTGACCATCTGCGCTTCGCTGTAAAACATCAAAATGACACATTCTAACCCTCACCGTCGGGTTAGTTCACAGCTTCCTGCACCGCAAACGCGCTGCAGAATCTTCCGCTTGTGGACATTTCAACAGGTTGCTAAAAAGCCTGCTGAGAGTCTGCATCCCCTAATCCCATGATCCACAACCGTTTAACAAGGCTAAGAAAGGGATAACAGCATCTACCAAACAGAGGGAAACAGAGGTGGCGCCCATGCGAGCATTCTGTGAGCAGGGAATTGGTCTGCACACCGAAAGGCCTCGGCCTGCAACGTTTCATCGCCACCTCGAAAGAGTTAACCGGGATCCCGAGCTGGCCACATAACACCGTAGGGCCATTTAGAGCAGGAAACCTGAGAGTTTGGTTCCTTTTGATGACCTGATTCCCAGGCTTAGGAGAATAAATTAAATGCAATCCCCACCTAGGCCTCAGCTGCAGAGGTAAAGCATGCTGATTTAGGATTTTCATCTGGGGAGGTTTTCCCTCCCTTCCTGCTCTCTTCTTGCCCGTATCCCCCCACGCCTCACGGATGAAAATCCGGGTAGAAATACATCTTTCTGTTGTAATGAAGCTGTACAGCTGTCAGTCAGGGTGAGAGCAAAGAAGAGGGATGGAGCAGTGTCACCAAGCGGCTCCGGAGTCTGAGGTCGGGAATATTTAGCGCTCATCCTGGATGCCTTGCTGCCGTCTGCGAACTGTTTTTTATTTTACTTTACTTACATTCTAGCTGTCTAGCTTCAACCAAATTGAAGATTCTAATGTATTTAGACTCAGGAATTGTTGATAATAAATGATTTGCTTTTCAACACTGTATAAATGAGACTGAGATGCACTGAAATGTCACAATACATTCCAAAAACAGGAAATCGTGTCTTTTTAAATCAATACCACAGAAATTATAAAGAAAAAAACAATAAAACAATAAATTCCTCTAAGGACAATAGGTCAGTGAACACGTCACTGGATTGTTGCAAATTGCTTTTATTGGTCTTGGCCAGAGCCTAAAGGTTAGACAGAGGTTATTCTGAGGGTCAAACATCCTCCAACACTCACATATTAACATATACAACACAGACATGCGCACACACACACACACACACACTCTCTATCTGTTTGTGTGCTGTGTAAATCTGAAGGCCAGATCAAAGGGTCAGGTCCAGGAGATAAACTGGCTCTGAAGCTTCCAGCCGATGTCTCTCTGTCGTCTCTGCGAATCATTAAGCTCAAGGTGATTCATGGCCGCTTGCCGAGTAGCCCCAGAGGATTCTGGGTCAGAAAGAGGAGGATTTGTCGCAGACGTTGCTGTCGACTCTCTGCCGCTCACGCTGACGTTGCCGTGTCACTGGGCTTTGAGCCTCCGCACGCCCTAAACTCAACACGAGAGCCACTCAAGACAGCCCTGCAGATAAAAGAGCCTTCACCCCTGACAGGGTCTGATCTTACTGAAAACATGCCATGCAAATTATAATCTCAGCTCGCCCTTTGTGAGAGAGAGCCTCCTCGAAGGAATCCTTTTGAAAAGGCTCAGCCCAGTGAACGTCTGCGGGGTTTACACAGCGGGAAAGTTTCAATGGGGAGCTAAAGGTCGAGCTTGTTCCTGCTTGATTCCGAATACATATCTGCCAATGTGACGGGGCCCGATGAATGCGTGTGTGTGGCAGCGCTGCTGACATGCTAAATGAAGGGTATCAAAGCGAGGGGGCGGAGAAAGATGAGGCCGAGAGAGAAGATAACTGAAGAAAGTGAAGAAATGTGAATGGACCATGAGGAAAAGACAACGCTGGGAGTCTTTTCCAGGCAAACTGCAGCCTGCCTCTACCCTGACGATGGTGGGGGTTTCCAGCACCGGCATGGATCGGCCTCCAGCTAGTTGGGATCCCAACCTTTATCAGAGGAGGGAGAGAGACAGAGAGCTCTCACCTGAAGCTTTGACACCGTTAGAAGGAGACAGGTGACGCCGAGGCTCCCCCACCCACCCCACCCATGAAGGGAGATGAGTGTGTGGGTGGGTAGGCGACCCCCCGAGGGCGAGCTTCTACTCAGGTTTGCCTCAGCGCTGCTCTGAATGTTGCCGATGTGCCTCCCCGTCAGCCAGCGTTCGTGTGTGTGCATGTGGAAGCCTGCACGGGGCGAGTGTGTGTCCGACCTGCGCGTTGCTCATTCCAGGTATTCAGCGGGGTGTGTGTCAGGGTGTGAGGGCTGCGCGGAACCTCGGCAACAATGACAAACTGTTTCAAATGTGTTGGAGGTCAATTTTAATTCCTCCTAAACACAGTTTGAGCGACACACACAGACTGCCTTTGACACATCTGAGAACGGTTAAGCTTGAGAACACACCTGACGAACAGGACAACCCCCATGCCCCACACACACACACACACACACACACACACACACACACACGGAACAAGGATGTGATGGAATAATAAAACAAAGGAGAAACTGGTAAAAGTGAAAGTCCCCTAGTTAAAAACAACAAAAAAAAATCTATATATCCACATACGGTAGCTGATTATATGAGCCCATTAATGTAAATATTCAAGTTTTCCATTTTTAGGATTTTTTTTTAAATACAATATGGCCATCATCTTCAGATCAGGATAATGAGGGAGCTGAGTGAGGGATTGGAGGGATGAAGGAATATTTAATTTGACTGATTTTAAGATGACCGAGGCCTGTAACCGGAAGGTCATGGGTTTGAATCCCCAGACTGGCTTCACTACCACTTCACGAAGGCCTGTGAGCCAAAAGGTTGCTAAACAAAAAAAAAAAAAAAAAATCTAAATCAAATTAAATGAAATACAAACACATGGGAACAATAGGCAAGAAACTTGTGTTAAATAATATTTAATAGAAACTTTAAGATAAGAAAAAAAAAAAAAACAAAGGATGAAATTGAATTCCTCAAGTCTTTGATATCTGCCCGTGACTTATTCTGAAGGTGTGGTGGACATAACGAATAAAATATACTGGATAAACAGCTTATGTTTCCATATTCAGCTTCGTTCTGGGCCTTGAAATAATTTTAATGTCAAAAGAAAGAAAATATCAGAGATTTAACACTTCCAAGTTGAATATTATCACAAAGCTGGGAAATATTTGGCGCTCACATGTATCAGCATTTGGTTGCCGTTAGGTTGGTGTTCATTTCAAACGCTGGGTGTGACCATAAATCCATGTGGACCCGTCTGAGCCACGCAGCCCCGTTGACGCCATCATCCTGATTTCCTGACACATCGGAGCCAGGTCACCGAGGTTCGGCTGCACTCACTGCAGCCCCAAACTGCTATTTGAGTGGAAATTTAAAGGTAATGAAAACATTAATCACCTGAATTGTTGTGAGGGAAATAAAAGTTGCACCAAATAGTAATGTGCATGAATGAGATCAGTGTTGTGTTTATACAGTACTTTAATATAAAAATAAGCTAAAAGCTTGTCCTGTTTCACTGATATGTTGAGGTCTTTTTTTTTTTTTAGCTCCGATCCAACGACTCCCACAGTCAGACAGACGAGCAGCAGAGTTAGAAAACTTGTCAGATGATGGATCACGGCTGAGAAAACGAACGCGGACTGACGCGCGGTGGGGCCGACCTGGTGGTCCACGAGGACGCATCAACAACAACACTGTTCGTGTCATCATATGTAGATGTATGTCAGAGTAGGTGTGTGTGTGTGTGTGTGTGTGTGTGTGTGTTGTGCTGTCATGGCAGCTGAGGCCACACATGTATTTCTTTGTTTGACTGTTTCGGGGTCTTGACACTTTAAGCCTTATTCCTCTAAGAAGTACACACACACACACACACACACACACACACACCTCAGACAGCAGGTCTGGGTGTCATCTTTTCCTGTTGTCAGTTCAAAGTCCTACAGAACAATGAGGCACAATTAGGAGATTACAGAGGGGATCTCAGCCTTTCGCTGCCGGGTTAATACAGATAATGGTGCAAAATCTGCTTGTGTGTGTGTGCGCGCGTACTCCTTGTCTTTCTTTGCATCCATTTGCCCTCTCTCTGCATTTGTTTATGCACTTTCTTGCAAAAAAAGATGTTAACTAGGGAAAAGAATGACGTGTACAGAGGGCCTGATCAGCGTTAATGGAAGCGTTTTCATCGGCTGGAGTGGCTGAGATAAGATCCACTCACCGATTCCCATTAAGGTGATTGCTCAGAGATTTCCAGGAGGAAATAGGCTCATTTTATAAAGTGCAAACTGAAAAAAGATGAATAGACTGATACTTCATAATGACAGAGATTCTAGGTCTGCTCTTAGACTGTCATTTATTATCCTTTAAAATCAGTCAATGTCTTATTACCAATATTTACAATCAGTTTACTGTAAACTACAGTTAAAATATAACATGTAGCTTCACTATGCACACACACATGCACATAAACAGAAAATGACTAAAAAGGTAATTGCGTTTTTAGTCATTTTCTGCTTATGCTCATGCTTCTCTCCTCACTCCGCACATTAAGTGTATTGTCCACGGTGTCTGCAGCCCAGTCATTGTGTGTGTCCAGTGTAACTGGAGACCAGTCTAGACTGGCTGGCTACCTACTTTAATCCTCAGAAACATGCAGCCAAATCAATCTGAAACCAGAGAGCTGTTAGCGGGCCGGCAGCGCAAACACTGTAGCTGCTACATGACAGCGCTGCTACATGAGTGTGTACAGTAATCTAGCAGCCTCTCCGCTGAATCCATCCTCCAAGAAGGATGTTTGACGTAACCCTTCAAAATTAGAACCTACTAGAATGTGATCTTCCGGCTTTATTTTGGTAAACAAAGGTGGAAAATCACATTTACGTGTGATCAGGAATGGACAAGGTCCTGTGAAATTTGAATTTTGTGGAAACCTAAAGTAAAACCAGGTTTCTGGTCCAAGATGGTCGCTCCAGGATGCGTTTCTGCCTCTCCTGGATGGATGGATGGATGGATGGATGGATGGATACTAAACAAGGCAGAGCTGTAGAATAATGTCTGAGGAACATCAAGTTCCACTCAAATAAAACGCCATCATGACTTTATTTATTGGTGAAGAATTGGAACAAGGCACAGCATAAACGGCTGGTTTGCTCTTCTTAGGAACCCACGCAGGAGCCGTGTAGCTCTTTTAATTGTCTGCTTCAAAGTTGCTGTCAGCACATCCATCAAATCGCATCTGAAGCATAACCAGTTTGGAGGAATGTGTCACTGGGAACAGCATAATTCCAGCCGTGGCGTGTTCAGCAGACCTTCTTATGTCGACGCATTACTGTAATTGAATTTGGCACATCAAAGCGGCGACGGCTGCCCGCTCATGGCACGTAAACAATGCAGCGGAATGCATTGGGTAAAGAGAGTAGAAAACAGGGCAAAGCCTACAGATGAGCAGAGGAATGTGGGAAATAGGCCAGAGACGGTCAGAGAGCAGGTCAGCGACGTCTCGATCCCGGGAAGCACGGTTTTCCCTCGGTTCATCTTTACGTCATCATTCCGCCTCATCCTTCAACATGACACTGAGGGATGATGAGAGCAGAGGGGAGTGAGGGCTGAGTTTACAGTGAGACATGTTGAAGCTGTTCTCAACTACTGTGTCATCTGTCCTTTTTTCTCTGTCTCATTCTTTTCTTTCTGATGCATCAAAGACGGATCAGTTACTGAAGAAACTTATTACGCTGCAACGGAAATTGGGATCTTGCTGAGCAAAGCCCCTCCCCTGTGGCAGCAGGCTGGTTGTGGTCAGGAGTGGGTGTAAACGGGCCACCGTTTACACCCACTCCCACTGTTTGCAGCTATGTTTTAAGCTGTAGCAGCACCATTTATGCCCCATAATTGAAGGGCAGAGGGCCGTTTGCAACCATGTTGGTTTCAGATCAGAGGTGTGCAGCAAACAGGAATGCAAACAAGGCACCAGCGAGCAAAAAACATGCATATTATTAACACTTCATACTGCCGTGTTGAAATTCTCACACTTCATTTTGAATTCTTTGGCAGTTTCTCTAAATCTCCCTGAGCTACAAGCATCGCTGCTCTACTCTGCCCCTAGTGTTCAGGTACAAACTGCATCACTCGGATGGTGGTTTTGTGTACAATTAATGCCAGGAACATGTGCACGATTTGTATATAAGAAAATATGAAAGCAACGCAAATGCACTGTAAATCACTGTTGCAAAAATAACATCCAGCACTGATGTGATTATTATTTGATTACTGGCAATGAAAAGTATTTGGAAAGAGTGAGGTATGATTTACAAGCCTTGGTTTGAGATTAGAGAACTCCGAATACCTAAGTTGCACATGCTGCATCAATCCATCACTGGTGTTTGATTCTCACAGTATATTTCCCCTTATTAATTTAAGGGAAAAATCAGTAAATGTACTTTTATGCTGAAAAGAAGGGTTTTCAAATCTATTAGACATCTCCCGTCGGAGTACAATGGGTCGTAAATCACACACGATCTCACACGGTAAATTAATAAGAGCTCTAATCTTGATCCTGGATCAAGCAGAAGATTGACCAGGATCAGGTCTCCTGGTTCCCAGCTGCAGCTCTTATGAGAGCCAGAGCTTCACTCAGGGCTCTTCAACATTTGTTTATTTATGATGTCAAAAAGGAAAAAAAAGCAACGCGGACAGGCTGAAATGTTTTAGCGTTGTGATAAAACAGGCATGTCTGGAAGCCAAATGATGGCTCAAAATCAAAAACATGCTTGAGACAGACAGAGATGAATTAGTGGAAAAAAAATAAGCAAATTAGTCATATTTTTCATATTTACATTTACAGTATGATGCAGCAACAACCCGTGTTTTATTATTCATTATCTTGTAGCTGCGGCACGTCTACACGAACATGCGTTTGTTTAAATTAGAGTCAACAGGGAAGACAACAGAAAAAAGGCGTGAGGATGTCAAGGTTTTAGTGTCTTTTCCATTTATATTTCATATAAATATTACATATTTTATCAATCCTTATGATCCCAAACTTGGGCCTAGCAGCTCCAGCCACTCAGCAGATCTGTAAAGCCCAGTGTCACCCTCATGTGGTTTTGATTTGGGAAGGCTCTGTTTTTGTCTACATCTGGAACTTTACCCCTTTGTCAGACTTCTGCTTTAGAGCAAAACTCTGACGAGCTGCAAGATTGAGAAATACTGAGCATATTTGTTGTTTATCTGAGATTATTTTCCACTAAACAGAACTACCTGCTATTTATGGAGTCCACCCAAATATAAATCAATCATACTAGAAGTGACCACAGTGGCCAAAAAATGACTTGATTAAGCTCCAAAAAATCCCCAAAATGGCAGGGTCATGGAAAAGGTCACAACATTGCGGCGCTAATTTACATGAAACGGGTGAAAATAAAGTCTTCGAAAACCTCTTCTTGGTTATCTATGGTCGCAAATATTTCCTTCACGCATATTTTCCAACAAAAAAGACAACGAATTCCCTTTGCAGCATGAGTCATCTCACGTTGGAGTAGAGTGTGTCATAAATCACAAACAATCTCACACGGTAAATTAATAAGAGCTCTAATCTTGATCCTGGATCAAGCAGAAGATTGACCAGGATCAGGTCTCCTGGTTACCAGCTGCAGCTGTTACGAGAGCCAGAGCTGCACTCAGCGCTCTTCAGCGTTTGTTTATTTACGGCGCTTTAGCAAAGTGATAAAACAGACCTGTCTGGAAGCCGAGTCGTGGGCCCAAATCAGAAACAAACCGTAAACGCGGGTGAGTCACCGAAAAACAGTGTTTACCTTCGAAATCGACAGAAATGGAAAATTTGGTTTGGTTTCTGGTGCTGCCGTCCCTGCAGCCACTGAATAACCGCCCAAGTCAGCGCAGAGCTGTTTGCATCCTCTCTGCAGCCTCTCAGACATGTTTGAAGCACATGCACATTTCCAAAAAGAAGACAAATACTCGCTTTGTTCTTTCTGCTTTATGACAAGAACTCTTTTGACTGCTGTTAGATTATTTCAGTTCAAATGCTGCGCACCCCCTCCTCTAAGCCTCAGACCCCTCTGAGCCAGTGAAATATCAGCGATTCGACCATCTTTGGTCCTAATCTGAGGTTAATTAAAGACTGAACTACCTGTCAGACATGACACAGATGCCTCCATCAATGATTGCTGCAGGACACACGGAACATTACTTCCTCTCGGCTTCCCTCCTCACGCGGATCACGTGACATCCTCACACGGTTGTGTTTACACCATCACCCTCCCTCCCTCCCGTTTCAGCTGAGGACAGCTTGTTTTTCCTCCCTGCATCTCCATCCAGCGCTTCCATCTCCTTCTCTTCTCCTTCTCTGGGCGGAGATGGATGCTTCGGGGTCAGACGTGTGTATCCGAGATGAAACAACCCTGCCTTCCTCTCTGCTCTTCTTCCTGGAGCCCTCTTCTGTCCATCCATCCATCTTTTTCAACCTCATCCTCACCTCCCTCGAGGTCAGTTTAGTTCACCATCCTTGGTTTTTAAAAGTACCTGAAAAATGGCTTCAACAGCCACCACATCTTTTATCTCATTCCTCCAATCTTAACACAACTCCTCCATCAGCTTTATTGTTCTTTATTATCTCATCAAGGTGCATTTAGCCAAAAATCCAACAACCTGTCAGAGGGGCTGAACAGCCGTGACAACACGACAACGGCTAAAATTAAACGGTACAAAGTGCAAAACCAGCCTACAGTCTAGTCCACATGCTACGGGTACACGATTCCCACTAATACGTGACTGATCCACACATTAACGCCACAGAGGTCTGGGTCAAGTGGCATATTCAGTTCAGTGAGGCGATCAGAGTGGATCTATCGCTGGTGTGTTCTTGAGCTGATAGCTGGGATCTATGCAGTGTTGCCAGGCTGCAGTTTGTGTCCTGACTAATTATGTATAGAAGGTAAACAACACACAAGTTTGACTTTTGAAGAGTAAATGTAAATATATGGACTTAAATTAGCAGTTTGCTTTATTTGGTGCTTTAAAATCTAGATTTCTTTGATCAACTGCAAGAAATTGCATACTACAATATGCATGAGCAATATTGTCACTTTATTTCTGCAAACAGCAAAATATCAGGATACAGCAACAGATGACGACAGGAAGCACCAAAGAGAAAGAAACCCAAAAAGCCTTTGATTGAGTCAATTAAAGCCGGGGTCCCCCTAATCACGCAGCAGACCCGTATTGTTGGTAATTAATGCTCAATTAAACTTAACATGGTCGCCCCAAATCCCCTGTAAGGTAACAGATTGGTCTGCACACATGGTCCACATTGACCAAGCTGAGGCAGGCAGCCTCTAGAGTTACCTAGTTAAGGTAAATTCCCTTCCTCAGTGAGGGCATTTATGAGATTTGTCTCATCCTGAATGCGCGCGAGAGAGAGAAAGAGAGAGAGAGTGAGAGACTTGATTACATGAGGTAATCACTTTGTAAGCACACAAAATGAACGAGAGCTCCATCTGCAGACATATTCATCTGTTATTATCGTTTTATTAACAACACATGGCGTGACACACGATATTAGAAAGATGGCATATGAGGGGATGGAACCTCCGGTCAAGGGAATATTTAGCTGGGAAGGGCTGGAACCGGAACTCTGAGATATGAACGAGGCTTCAGCCTGGGACATGAGACATGGAGTCCTACGCCTCATTTTAATTTTTTGTTCTGTTACTATTTTCTAAGTCTTTCTCTGGACTGACCTGTGGTCTATCACATTCCAGCGTGGACTTTTATAATCATACCCCAGTGTGGGGGTGCTGGGGTGGGGGTGGGTGGTGATGGTGGTGTTGATTCTTGGTGAATGGTTACCTCGCGTTGCCGTGTCGCAACAGGAACTGTGGAGGCCCAATCTAAAATCAGCGAGCTTATCGGGAAAGACCATCACCTCAAACACCTGAGCCGTCGATCTGGGCTGGAATCTGCGGCGATCATTGCAGCACAGTCGTGTTTGCGTGGACACAAGTGCTGGTTATTGATCACTTTAATGACCCACGTGTCAAGGAAAAGGCTTTAATCATTAATACCTCATGGAGAAGTATCGTTGAGGCAGTTGCATTATATCTGAGAAGAAACCAGAAAGGCGTGTGTGTGTGTGTGTGTGTTGATGTTTTCTCTCATCACAAAACTGTTCTGAACCTGTTCTTGTGTTTGGATGGTGATGAAATTCAACCTGTGTGCTTGTCATGAGCAATACAACAGACCTTTCCTAAACCAACAACTCCACTCTAGTGTCCCCAGAAGAGGTCAGCAGGTCAACGGTTCCCATAAACCTGATAAAAACCTAGTTTTTAAAATAGTGTTACCTTATGATATCCAATTTAATAACCATGCAATACAATAAAAATAATTTAAAAAAGAACAAAAATACCAATAATCCCATGTTTACCTAAACGTAAAAAGGAACACCATTAGGCAGTCATGATATTTATGTATCATGACTGGAAGGTTTTACAGGATGTGGATGTCAGGTCAGGGAGGCTGTCTGTCAGCTGGACTGGCGTTTTTCCACCTGTATCCTCCCTGAGGTGTTAAAAAGAAGGTGACATGGGTGACATTTTAGCATGACAGCCGTGGCGTCAGTGGGAGTGAGACGTAGCCGCAGCGCCTCCGGCTTCTGCAGCCTCTGAGAACTTCCAGGACAGGAGCTGGAGTGACGCGTCATTGTTCAGACATGACAGACGTTGTTGTAGTGTGTGTGTGTGTGTGTGTGTGTGTGTGTGTGCGTGTGTGTGTGTGAATACAGGTGCTTCAGTGTGTATCCATCCTGAGCTGAAAACCGCCATCATTTCTTTTTAAGTATTTGTAGAGTGCATTTGTAGCCCTGAAGCCATTGTGTCATCTAATCTGACGTCTGTGTGCACTGGTAATATCACCACGAGCTCCTGTCGAAGGTTCTGAGGGTAGGAAGTGATGAACGTAGACTTTAATTGATATTTAAAATTGTGCCTAAAGTACTGGCATTAAACGCACTGCAGATAGGATTAAAGAGATGCAACAATCATAATTCATTTCTACTTGCAATGTTTGCATGCTAACATGCTAAGACAGATCGCAATCTTATGCACATTTATCTACTGCCCTTATTGAGAGTAGAATAGAGACAGTTTTTAAATGTACAGAAACTTAAATGAGATAAAAATTCATAAAAAAGAGGTGGACTTTGTTGGTTTTGTTTGGTCATGTGAGGATGACACATGACCAAACCACTCAGAGGAGTGGTGCAGTGCCGCAGCTTCCTGCTGCTGTCATCCTCTGAGTGGACGGATTTGCCAGTTACTGTTTTTTAAGAGTCTTTGCGAGGGTGGGAACGCTGTCCTTATCTGATCTGCATGTTCGCATGAAAAAAACCATCTACTGTCAGCAGCTGCTTGTGTAAACCAGCGGAGGACCAGAGGAAGTGTCAGCTCTTGCACTGTGTAGGTGTGTGTGTATGTGTGTCATGAACAGTTTGGAACTACAGTATTAAGTGATATTAGCAGAATTAATGATAGTTTTTGTCTGTTTTAATGTGATATCAGTTATATTGTGTCTTCTCAGTCTGATAAGATTGATCTGGGCAGATGTCATCTTTCAAAGGTCATAGGGGTCATTTAAAGGGCAGCTTTGCTGCAGGCATTTCCAAAAACCTGAGGGCGATTTGTCTGTTTTTAGTACAGAAAAAAAAAATTAAAAAGTGCCTTTTGGACATGAATGAATAAATGGAATGTTATTTATGTGGTCATGGATGGATGGATGGATGGAAATGTGATTTATTAAGCATACATGTGATGATGGTCAAATTAACTCTCCAAATATGCCCTTCAACCCCTTAGAAAACACTTCCTCATATCAGCTGTCAACAACAAGTCTCATCAACATTCATGTTGTTTCTCCACAAACATGCACCAAAAGCAAACATGTGTTTAGATAAACCTGCAAAAATAGGACTTTCCTGGAACAGTTGGGAAGTCATTTGTCATATCTGGGTCGTGTAGGAGAGGTCATCTAGGAGGAGGGCGGCCTTCACGCCCTCCTCTGTCCTCCTCCTCCCTCGTTAGTTAGGAATTTGTTTACCCTCTGTCTGGAGCTGACCTGTAATGGACCACCAAGCCCTCTGGTCAACATGGGATTACCCAAGAGCCTCTCTGCAGGGCCAGGACCCTAACACACACATACGTAGGCTACACGCCGAGCGATTGGCTGCCTAATCCCCGCTGATAACAACCATTACTAATGTCAATTAGCTCATCAGATCCTTGTTAATGCCCAGTGACTTTTGGTGAATGAGCCTTGGAGGACTGAGGCAATGAGGGTAAGATATGAAGATATGAACGTTAAAAAAGCAGCAGATTCTTTCCCTGATAGCTTGCTAGTAGAGATTATGCCTGATCGGCCAAACGAGTGTGGAAACTACATAATCTGGGATTAGAAAATACTGAAAATATAAGAAACATGCAAAATAGCGTTGGGATAAACAGTCACTAAGGTTTAAATAAACCAGCAGCCGCTCACTGAATACAGTTTTATCCATTCACATCAGCCTCCAGATTACGCTGCTGAACACCAGGAGCCAGAGCATCAAACCCCGAGCGCCTAAAAGCTCAAGTGGCATCTCTAAATTGCGTTGCTGTGTGCGGGCTCTTTCCACCCCAGGCTCCATTAAGGGACTTTGTGTTAATCCTGAAGGGATTCTGCCCTCCTCCCCCCCTGCCCCAGGCCTCTGCCGGGGAGATACGGGGTGGCCTGGGATGGCATGAAAGCTTGGAGAGGAGCCCAACCTCTGCTAGAATAACGCTGGTTCTATCCCCCCACCTCTGTATTCCTCCTATGAGCAAAAACAACACTCACATACCTGTTTGATGAATGGGAGTTTCTGCCTGGTTTACTCTGCTGTGGAAACGCCTTAGAGTGACTCATTCTGCATACAAAAAGAATAAAGAAAAATTAAAGCACAAAGAAAATACAGGTCTGGAGTAAAGGCCGTTTCAACAGCAAGCAAAATAAAAAATGTACATGTTGGTTGAAATGCTTTTAATTACCAACGGGGAGTCTTTTATTTGTCAGAAATTTGTCTGACTTCTTTCTTTTTGGCCAACCTGACAACAAAGTCAGTTGTTTTTCCCACTGTCTGAGTGTTTCTGCTCTGGTTGCGTTTACTTGTGCCAGTGGTCCACCTCTGAAAAGGTGCTGTTTTTTTTAACCGTACCCTAGATTTGTGTCAAAGCCTGATGAATGCAGCACGTCATAAACCAAACCAACCGAATCGACAAAAATCCCGGTGACAAGTTTACGCGATCAGTCAACGCACGGTCACTGTTTAAAGAGGTTTCATCAGAGAAAGAGAAAAAGCCTCCATTTTATGCAAAACAGTGTGATAAATGAGGCTTTCTGCTTTGAATTATGGCACAGCTGGAGCTTTTTAATGTCATGGGTATACAAAATTTATATATAACCTTGAGTTTAGATTGTAAAAGCCACCAAAAACTGCAGATTCAACTATGCAGAATTGTTTAAATGAATTCCTGAAACTGAAGTTTGACTGGAGCCACAAATGTAATCACTTTACATGATTATAGTGGATCAATAAGTATTAAATTTCAGCTCTTTTTCATCTGTCAGTCAATGAAAGGGGAGTAAAACATCCTGGAACCCCCTTTTTATGGGAAATGACATAAAAATATGTATGTAGATATCATACATTTGTCTTTAAAGCCTGATATATTTATTTTGCTACTGTGGAAGCAAAGCCTGGTTTCAACTTTGTGACCAGAGAGACAGAGCTACAGAGAGAGAGAGAGAAAGGGAGGACTGGAACCAGCAGCCATTTGTGGAGCGCTGTTGAATTATGGGGCTCGTTGTTGTGCTTTTGCAGTTGCACAAAGTCAACTTCTGCGTTGGGAGTTTCTGTTTGAAAATGTTGGAAAGACAAGTCTGAAAAAAGGGTAAACAAATGTCAGATGAATAGGTGGCCTACACGTCTGTTTGGTCGGGTGAGGAGTGGCGAGTGAAGCACAGCGGAAAAATGTCCTCTGACGGGGCAACGGTGGCTCGCGTTTTAACGCCCAGTATTCCGCCGTCATGCTACACGGGACATTTTCAAGCCCAATGGAGACAAACAAGCTAAAGAAAAAGTGACAGTTAAGATTTTTATTACAGGAAATGCAGACAAAAAGATCATCAACTACAGCACGGAGCAGTCAGCCATTTACAGCACTTACAGTCCTGTCAATGTCCCTGTGTCCTTTTCTCTTAAACCAACGCAACCCAGGGGAAAAATGGTTTTTGGACAAAGGCTACAGTCTCTGTGCACCCATGGGTGCTGCTTTGTTTATCAAAGGCCTTGGCTGATGTCAAAAAGACAGATAATTCCTTTTTGTCAACATGTTTCTGTGCAATGGCCCTCATTATTTATTTGCTTGCTGCCATGGTTACAGTTGGAGATGCTTGATGTATGTGCTTTCTCAACACGCTGACAAACGCCGCTCTCGCTAATGACACACGTCACGTAGACGTGACGCATGAGAATCCAGGCGTGAAAACTCACTGAGGCAACACTGGCTAAGCGAGGGCTCTGCGTGACACTTTGAAGTGCTTTTCAGCGGGAGATTATCGACAGCAGAGGAGGAGGAAAAAAGATCGGCTTGAAATTTATCTTACTGTTTTTTGACACCCTGTGCAAACATAGAAAATAATAGGAGTTGATTTAAGACTAGCTTGATTTTTTTTTAGCCTTAGATGCCTCAGTTGTTAACACAGAAGTATGCCGTGTGTAATGTGGATGCTTTCTGATCTAAATTCCAGCGAGAAGCTCAAAACCACTAAAGCAGGTTTGATTCTAGTGGGGCCGCTATGAGGATGGAAATCAAAGCCCTTCAAAGACACAATCAAACCCCCGTTTGGGAGCCACACGGCGTAAATCCAGAGCAAACAGCTCTGCTAACTCCTTAAAACACTGACATGACATGCTGATGGTAGCACAGAGGTCAAAGGTGAAAGCCCCAGCACTCTGGTTTGAGCCTGTGTCGTGATATGTGTGTGCAGGTATTCTGGCCCCAGATCAGCCGTTACGGGCCGTGCCGCCGGTGCTTCATCAGCGCTCGATGAGACAGAGACGTTCGCTCGGCCTGAAAACTGGTCTGGGTCTCAGACGCCGCTTTGATGTGAGCCTAATATGGCTTGTAAAAAGGGGAATCCTGCACTTTGAAGTGTTGCCTGACACTGTCCAGAGATTCCTGTGTGTGTGCGTGTGTGTATGTGTATGTGTGTGTGTGTCACCCCAGAGTTATAAAAACTGATGTAAACACTGAGAGAGGCCTGGAGAAGTGGAGAAATGTTTAGAACATACTGTATGTAGCTGGCATTGTTTGTGTACCGTACATCACAAGAAGGACGCAGAACCGGTGAATCGGAGCTGAAGTGTATAGAACGTGGGGTTAGTGATGACGAGGTCAGGGCCAGTGTATCTAATTCTTCCACTGACTGTTATGATGGGCCATGTGTCAGCATCCAGCCAACCACTTTATAACTCTTGGCTGTTCCCCGCACCTCTCCTGCAAAAGGCCCTAATGCATTCTCTTTGACCCTCTGGGTGTAAATCACAGATCTGGCCTCAGATTTTGGAAAGCTGTACGTGTGTGTGTGTGTATGTGTGTTTGAGAGAGAGACAGAGATAGAGAGAGAGACAGAGATAGAGAGAGAGAGAGAGAGAGAGGCATCATGGGTTCTCCACGTTTCCTCTCCTTTGAAACACGAAGTCAAAAAATGTATTTTTTTGTTGGTAATCAGGAACTCGGTGAGTGATCTAGCTTAAACTGCCATTTATCTGCTGTTATTAATCACCCATTCGGCCTGTTGGTGAGATAATGTTGTATAAAAACTGGTATTCTGGCAACGCCTCAGGGTGATGGTGCCCACCTTGGCCTTCTGATGCCTAATCAGAAAGGACGTAGGCTAGCCTATGCTGTCAACATCAAGGATAGTGTTGGAAGGGCCCGTACATCCAGAAGTGACCCCAGGCTTCGTTATGTCATCAGAGCAATAACATGCTGTTCTGTTGTCATCTTCCAGAAACTCCAGCAACAAACAGAAATTAAAAAGAAGAAGAAGAAGCTGTTTGCTGATTTAGAGACTCATGATGTCATTGTCTGCACATGTCAAAACATGAAACAATGTGCCAAAAATCACGCAATCTCATAAAATTGTATCTAACAGGACATATAAAAATCATGAAAAGAAGCATCACCGTGGGATACAAGCCGCAAAGCGACTTTATTGATGATAACTCTCACCCGGAAGTTCAGTGAATCATCGCCCCAAACATCTGCCCAGGGAGATGATTCATCCCCAAAGACGTGATAATATTAGGAGAGAATGTGAGAGCTTCGAAGAAACTCTTCCTGAAACTCTCGGGAGACTTAAACATGAGAGTTTCCTGCTCTTATTCCTTGATGGTGCTTCAGGTGAAGGCCTCTGAACGCAGGACTGTACGTTAACTGACACGAAGCTGCTGAACCCATTGAAGACGATTGTAAAAACTCTCCTGTTTCTGTATTATTATGTCTGCCGTTGCCCGAGACTCTGCTCTCAACATTCCCAGCATTCCCATGTAGCTCTTGACCCCTGACAGCCTTAAATTATTAACGTTCCCATATGGGCTCAAACCCCAGATCGCCGCTCGCAGCTACGTTTTTCATATGTTTTCCAGACTAACAGAACAAGGGCAGATAAATATCTTATTTTCTAATTCACGACCTGCGTGTGCCACTGCCTCGTCCAGCTGTCTCTGGCCTGGAAACGTCACGGCCTCGAGCTAAACTCTGCCTTTGTGGAAATCCGCAGCCAAAAATGCACATTTCCCAGCGCTGCCAGTGAGCATCCCCGGCCAACAGGGGGCAGTAGTTGGCCTCTCCTTGCTGTAGGGGCCGTTTTTAGGTCCTGTGACACTGACAGCACGTGGGGCCAAGTGCACAATGGGTTATGAACGGGCCTCCATTCATCACTATTAATCAGCGGGCCAAAGCCATTAGCTGTCAGATAAGGGACGAGGAAGTCTCGGCGAGGATGACGGAGTGCTCGCCCGTTCCTACACGTCAAGGCTCACACTCAAACTAGAGTCATTTGCCTGCATAAATTTTTGAAATATTTGTAAGATTTTGGAGAGAAAAAAAATCATTATTATAATGAATGAATATGAACATTAACACTTATTTTTTGCCCTTTTAACCCTGGAATGCAGGGAACAACTACAGCAAACCCTTTTTTTGCCCGGTCATTCGTCATCTGTAGCTCGTACCTGTGACCAAACTTCAAACCTCCAAAGTTCTCCTCAAACAAAACTGAACTTCTTTTTTTCCTGTTCTGCTCTCTTCTCCTCAGCCCCTCCATAGCAAACAGCACGTAATGATTTTGGGTCTCTGGTAGATCAAGCGGGGTTTTGCCGGCAGCTGTGCGGCAGTTGAGGGGTTTCCAAACCAAACAGGGGGGAATCTGGAAGTCACCTCTGCCCAAACACACACCTAATCCTCCCAGCATTGGCCTATTGGCAACTCTGCAGCGCACGGTTTAAAAATAGACGGGACAAAGGTCAGATCGACAGAGGGATTTAAGGCCTTTTCATTATCACGGAACAGCGGCAGCCCTGAGAAAGTGCCTCTGCAGAGGCCAGGAGCCACAAACACACTGATTCATTCTCTCCCTCCAGGACCAAGAGTAAAATAATCTCATTTATATGAATTATTTGGATTTATTCTGGCCTTTGCTGTAGAAATCCTTCCAAAACAAGGACTCGTTAACACACTTTGCAGTAAATAAACACATCAGCGATGCTATATTTATGTATTTATCAGACTTGAATGTCCGTAAATCTGCTAATTTTTATATTTGTAGTAAATTTATGTGATTCTCCTGAATGAACACACAAAAATGTGAACGTGCAGGTATTTAAACTGTTTGTTTGCAAGAGTTTCAGATTATTTTTTAGATTATGTTTATATTTGCTCACAGTTGATATAAAAATAAAAGTGCAAAATTTCATGGGACAACTGATGCCATAGGCCATTAAAAAGAGATAAATAATTCCGTTTTAATCCCAGAGTTATACAATCAGAGGGGCTGAAATATGAGCCGGTGTCAGATGGGTCAGACACCGAAGGAGGCGCGCCTTCACGCCATCCTGCCCCCCCACCGAGCATCACATGATCAGGTACAAAGAGCACTTGAATCCTGATGGAAACCACTTGCGCAGGTTGGACGCGAGGGATCCCGGCAGCCTTTACAATCAGACAGCAGAACCGGGGCCTTTACTGGGGCCTTTACTGGGAGCTTGGTCTGCTGATTAGTTTTGATTAACCTTAAACACTTTTTTCTGGCATTCAAAGTTTCATTGTTTCATATTTATCCATAAAGACTGATGATAGGCTGATATCAATGCGGGACTATTAAAGGCAGATTCAAGGCTTCAATGATGGGGGGCAACGTTATCTCCTTTTCTCCCCCCCATCTTAATTAGACATTCAAAGTGGCGCCATGCAAACACAGTGTACTAACTTAAAGACAGCTAAGCTCTTAACCCCCCTAAAGTCGGAGAGCGTAATGAAAGATTTTTTTTAGAAAGTGCAGTCAGAGACGTTTTCCAGAAGAAAAAATAAAAAGAGAAGCAACCGCCGTCTTACAAAATATGACAAAATAAAATAAACGCAAATGTGGTGAAATGTGTTAAATCATCGTGCTGCTGACGTGAATGAGGCCTATTTCTCATTTTTAAACTAAATTATTTTGTACCAAATTCCAGCTCAGTAGTCTTTTTTAACTCTACTCTTACCTCTTTGCCGTCTTTAATTACTATTAACGTTTTTAGATTAAATAAATTCTGTTATACAGACTCTTTCACAAACACTGGAAAAAAGTCTGAAAACTCAATTATTTAATTAAATTTCCATATATTTAAATTAATAAAATAATGTATTAATTATTATACCGCACGTATATATGCATAAACACACAAAATCTGAAGAAAATCTTCGTATAGGGGAGACTCGTTTGAAACAGGATAAAAAAGGAAATAAGGAGAAGTAACAAAAATTGACACGTTGAGGGTAAACTGCGGTAAATTAATAAACAATGAGAATAATTTTACTTAATTTGTTTTTTATCTTCATTTATTATCTCTTTTTAGGAGAAATCTAATCGAAATTAAAACGTTCACAAGAGGAAAGCTGACAGGCCTTAAAGTGGCACAACCGACAGTTAAAACAATCATCTTAAATAGATTAAATGTGATATGAACAAACAAATAATGAAACATTTTCACAGTGGGATTTTTTTTCTTCTTTTTTTTCCCTTCTTTTGTATTATTATAAGGGGGTCCTGCCTCTCCTGAGGACGCGGACTGAGCCTCACAGATGTGTAATTTGCTGCTTCTCAGCCTTCGGAACCGGACCATCGCGGGAGCGCAGAGCTGCAGAACCCGCCTGCATGAACGTGTTTGGAAGCAACAAAGAAGCTACAATACTGCGGATCATATAAAGAAAAGTGTCCTCAGGCACCGCAGGGCAACCACAGTCTTCATACTCTACTTTTTTAATATCCGTTTGACGTTCATCTGACTATTTTATCAGAAGAGGGGACCGATTTAAAAGCGACACTTTGTATTTGTTTGAAAAGGGACGACGACATTTTGAAAGTGCAGGAAAATAATCTGTCCAGAAAAGTCCCTAAAGGGTCAGGCTACCAGCGCCTTTATTCCTCCTCTGGTTCTCACAGAAATAAAAGGAGAGAGATTACGGCGAGGAAGACATGAGGCCGAAGATAAAAAAGAGTGAAAAATGTCAGAAGTGATCATCTGTCAGGAGTCAGAGGAGGCAGGAGCTGCCACCTGATCTGATGGACAGGATCGAGTTCCTGCCTTTAGACCCCTGTCTCCATCAGAGGAGACAGGGAATTACCCCGGGAAGCATCCTTACCTGAGTGTGTGTGTGTGTGTGTGTGTGTGTGTGTGTGTGTGATAGCCTGCGAGGGTTTTTAAGACAGTAGAAAGTCTATTTAAAACCTTTGGAAGCCATTTGAATAGTTGTTTTTATTAATAGTAATAATTAAATATAATTTTCCAGCATTTTGGTTTAAGTTGGATTTTATAGACTTATTACAATAAACTATTAATGATAATTTTTGAACAACAAGAGGTTAAATTCACATCAACCTGTTTTTAATGCTCTTTTTTTATTATCGTGTCACTGAAATCTAAAATTAAAATAGTTTCAAGTTAAAATTTAATAAATAAAAAAGCTACTAGTGATATAGACAACAAAAGAGGCAAGTAAAATATAAACAACAGAGAAAAGAGTGGAAAAACTAAATACTTTTTGAAGATTAGAAGATTTTACATTATTACATTACAAATTATTGCATTTTCTGTTTCAAACTGCAAATAAAGCTACATAGTTTAGTGCAGAGACTAATTTATTTGATTTTTTTCTGTCAAAAACTTAGGACACACACACACACACACACACACACACACACACACACACACACACACACACACACCTACACACAGCCAGGCCTCCATAAAGGGGTATTGTGCGGCAGACGTGGGGCCAGAACTGTAGGCTATAGCTGCACTTAAACAGCACATACTTTGCTCTATTATGGAAAAAAGGCCTAAATTAGAAAATCAGAACGTTATTTATTTATGTCTATCACATCACATCCTGTAAATGTGTTTCTCGATAAACACTGAATAAAATGATCAACCAGAACAAAAACTGATAAAGCCGACTTATTTCTCATGGATGGTGTAAAAATGGGTGATGTGCGTGTCTAAACTGTGATCTTAACGCGACAGAAATAATGAAGTGATACAGTAAAACTTGAAAAAGTCTCATATTTAGCTGTTTTTGGCAGACACTCTGTTGCCGGGGGATCTGCTCGGTTCACAAACGAGAAAAGCAGCGTAATTACGAGCAAATGTTGGACCCTTATTTAGCGAAAGTTTCCAGAAAACAAGTATCAGGTGCTACCTGCAGAAGAACAGGACAGCTAGTGGGCTTGAGAGGCGCGCAGGCAGGCGGCTGCAGTAATGCGGAGAGTTAAAGGCTAATCCAGCAATGAAGCATCGTCCGAGGAAGATAACAGAGCTGTTAAACGGTCCTGCTAATGACGGAGAAGAGGAGGGATCACGGCTAGATCTGCTGGGCCTACAGAGCAAACATAGACTGAAATGACGGCCTGGACGGTGTCATTAACGGGGAAAAGAAAGGAAGAAGTGTGATTTATTTAAATTCATGGAATTATATACTGGAAAACTGAATTTTTGGTCTTTATTTTAGACAGTTAAACCTGCTAAATTCTCCTCTAAACGTGCATATTCTTAGACTACGCTGCTGTGAAGCGGCCTCTGGCTTTAATAAGGTCAACGTCGGCAGTGTTCCTCAGTGAGGAACGTCACATAAACCCAGAGAGCCGCTTGCACAGACAAACAAAGGTGAAAAACAAGCACGTACAGGATCCCCACATGCGTCCCATCAAAACAGAACACCTACAGCTCAGACACAGTCGCTAATTCAACGGGCTTTGTGAAGCTTACGGGGTCATTGTCTTGTGGATCGTGGAATAATAGCCTTTTGATGCAGCAATAAGATCTGCTGCCGCGTTTCCACACCTGTCTGCCGCAGAGGGCAGGCAGTTGTTGCATTATAGAACAATAAGGCCACTGTTGGGATGGTTTATACACACATCACCTGAAGACACTGTGTGGATTCGGTCTCTACTTCAGTTTTGTGTGTCAATATTACACTTCTGTGGGGCATTAAATAGTCCTTATTTTTTCATTATTGCATTGAAAAAGCTTAAATAAAATGAGTTTTCCCTACAGAACTCTAGGGAACTCTAGATAAGACTGTTTGGCTGCAGAGAGACAGAGTGGGTATGGAAACCGTGTTCAAACGTGTAACACAAGCTGAGTAATGAGCCCTCGAAGTGCTTCCAGGCACAGCACTGTACAATCAACCGGAATCTGCAGGAACGGAAAGCTCTGGCAGGACCCGGCTCCTGACATCACGTCTGTTTTATTGGGGGGATAAATGTTGCCATTGACACTGAGGAGGGTGGGGGGGCACCGCGAGGCCGGCTCACTGCTAATTAGCTGCATCAGCATCATGATCTCTCTGCTGCCGCTGCTGCCAATCGATGGGCTGCATTGGCGTTCCACTGCAGCTCCACTGCAGCCCCACGGGAGCGTCTTCTGCTTTTCTCTATCATTTTATGCAATAAACACACCTATTGTGTGATTAGTTCTGCTTGTTTTCCACGCTGTCAGAGGCAAATGTTGCTCTAACATACGTGCAAAGATAAGAAAGACAGACAGGATTTAATTAGGATAGCGCTCCCCTTTTCACAACACCCGTCACGGTTTTCCTGGCTGCAGGAGTCTGCTGCAAAGAGCCTTGCAGGGTGGGTGAAGCCCTTTTGAAGCGGCAGCCCCGGAGGTGTCCGTGTCATCCTCCACCCACAGAGCACTATGGGAAATGTTTAGAGCTAATCCCTCTGTATTATGATGGCGCCTTTATAAATGGCTGGCAGTGAAAAGTGTCAAAACATCTGTGTGCGTGTGTGTGTGTGTGTGTGTGTCAGTGAGTAACAGTTTCAGAGTGGTGGGCTGTAATTTTAGTGCCTCCAACTCATTTATGGTTCTCTCTCTTTCTCACACACACACACCTCCCCCACAAGCCCTAGACCTAATTTTGCTAAAGCAAGACAAAACAGAGGAGAAATCTGTGTGAAGCTTCTTATTTTCTCTGGCTGTGTTTAATCCCTGCATGGGGATTTGGGCAGGGGCTGTTCCAGGATGAGGACCTCCCCAGGGGCGCTTACACCTCTGGAGCAAATGGCCTAATTGGGGTCCTTAGCTGTGCTCTTCTCAGCTGATCTGACCTTGTCATCAGACAATCCCGGACAAGTCAAAATCCATTTTAATTTGTACCTTTCCATGAAAAAGGAGAAAATAACTGCATATTAATAGAATTTACCTTGATTATTAAGAACATACACAAATCATTTATGTATTACCAACACTGTAAATCCATCTGTTGTCAGATCAGGTGTAATAACTGAACCGTTTCCTCTGAAACCAGCGTCATCGGTGTAAAAATAACAATAATAGCATTAGTCCTTAAGTATCATTGTAATGATTTAACAGGACCAGATGTGTTTAATGCCTTTAAGATGTCTTTTGTTATACGCTGTTGTAGGCTTCTTGTCTGGCAGGGAGGTTGTGACACAACAATGAAGCCCAGAGTGCTGGTTACACGTGTGAGCTGCAGCTCATTCACACACACACTCCATGGGAACAAGTAGAACAGAGGGTTTGGGAAGTCGGCGGAGTGTAAACGCAAACCAATCTGGCCAACAACACGTTAATGTGTGACTGAGTGGTTTTGCCAGTTTAGCTGGAAATCATTACGTCCAACAGAGCGAGCAGATACTCAGGAGATGATCTCCACGTGGGGGACGAACAGCAGAGCAGCTGCCGAGAGTTCAAACGAGAAACCAGCTCCCAGATTAGAAATTATAGGGTAGAACTGCTGGATTGGGAGGAAATAGAAAGGAAGTTGCAGAAAGATGGCTGTAAAAACATCTGCTGTCCTCACATTTACTATGTTTTCACATCTCAGTGTGTGTATGTGAGAGAGAGAGAGAGATGGTTGTCAGTGTCACAACCACGAGGACGACTCAGCATTCATCCATTAAAGGATTATACAGCCGATCAAAGCAGCTCCAAACTATGCTGTCTTGTTCCAGAGTGTCACTCTGACTGCCTGTTTTGTGATTAGCCAGTCAAAGTTTGATTAAGAAGAAAAAAAAATGTGCCTGGTGCACAAGATCATACATGGAGCGGCTCCTCCGAGGCGATTTGTAAATATGGGATCAATATATAATCCTCAGGCTGGGATTGTATAATTCCAACATGAAAACAGTCGTTTGAGTCAGTCAGAATGTGGAAATCAGACGGGAGACGGTTAATCAAAAAATCCAGTCTGTCAGCAGCAGAAATCAAACTAAACTGATCCTTTCTGGGAACATTTCAACATCCTTCTCTGCCATTTTGACCTTGAAATATCGGCAAACATTCTAAAGTAGACAAGCACTCAGAGAGCCTAGACCTCCGCCAAGCAATCGTAGAAAAAAATCCCTGCACCAGATGGTAATCCTGAACATCACCAAAACGTAACCACCTTCTTTATTGTTCCATTATCAACATTTCCTGAAAATTTCATGAAGCTCCATTCACAACTTTGAGTTATGAACAGATACAGATACCAGAGATAAAAACATAACCTCCTTTTTTATGTGCGTATTTGGGACTTAGACTTTCACTTTATCTGCCAAATAAAGAACAAAAATATATAGACCTTAAAATATAAGCGGTTAAAGATGAATTATGGATTTTATAAATTATAATGACAGGGAAATAAATCAATATAATTAATTAAATATAATTAAATTAAACAAACTACTAAAGAACCTTTAATGCTTCAGCACGTCACAAATATATTATGGCTTCGTTCAATATTTATTGATATAATATAATCTGGAAATGTGATTCATTTATTCACCAGATTAATTTTATATAATATTAAAAAAAACAAAGTTGTTTTAAACCATCTCAGAAGATTTGAAATATTATAAATAAAGCGTCGCACTGACTTTTTCTGACCATGAAAGAATTCATTATTAAGCCGTGTTTGTGAGGGATGACACATCGCAAACACAACAGACTGTGGAGCCTCTAACTGTGTTATATACCTTCAAACACATATTTGCATCTCAAGAGTGACTTATAGGATCAGTCTGACACTAAACAACCTGGAAGTGGACTTTTTCCAGTTAAACCACCATAAAATCTGATGAAACTGAGGACTCGCGTGTGTGTTTGAGCATTCATCCGCATGGCACGTAAAATACAACTGAAATTACAACTGAAATCAACCTGTTACACCGGATGATGATTGTGTTTAGAACCTTTGGTAAAACGAAGAGCGAGTCCTCTGAGCGTCCGCCGTCCCTCCCGTTGGAGGCCTTTTTCGGAACTCCAGGTGAAGATTCAGGCTGCAGAATTCTGCAACACGACCGACAACAAACGCTGCACAGGTCTGCGTGTGGGAGGAAGAGAGGGAGGGGATGTTGGGGGAAGGTGAAGGGAGTGTAAGGGTGAGTCAGGGAGATTATAGAGGGGAGGAAGGATGGAAGATTGAAGTCTGTAATTGGTTGCCGGGAGAGGATTAACCTGTCTGCCTCCAGCCTCTCCCTTCACCCTTAAACAATATGCTACATCAGTGCTCTGCCACTGCCCTCCTTCGCCCCGACCCCCAGTGGCCCCTTCATACCAATAATCCTCCGAAACAATGAAGCAGCAGCAGCGATAGATTCACCTCAACTACCAGCTTCTCACTCTCTAACTGACTAATTAAGCCAGAAAGTCGTCTCCTAATGAAAGAAATGCACAGGTAGGTAACTGGCGGCTACGCTACATTAGCATCTATTTCCTGACTCCTCCAGCGCAAACACTATAATTACAGGCAGGGAATGGCATCCCGTTCTTTTTTTTTTTTTCATCTACGGATTAGATTTGATTGACACTTTGAGGCTCAGTACCACACACGTACACGTGTACGCATTTCACACACGCTCGGTCGGCTGGCCTCAGATGTAGCCATGAGGCAAGCAGGAACTAGTTTGTGTGAGAACCCAGAGTCAGCCAGACAAACCCTCCTATGAGGAGACAAAGTTCCCACCATGTTGCTGTATAACAACGCACAATAGGACAGGAAATAACAGTCAGACTACACACCTTCATCCTGTATAGCGACTGAACAAACACTTGGTTGAGACTGGGAAGATTAATGGAAGGTTTGCCCAACAGCAACAGTGCCAACAACCATGAGAAGACGGTATGAGAGACGCGGTAATTGATATGAATTTTAGTGATTGAACGTCTTAAAGGGGACTATTTTTCCACTCTTGGGCAACTTTGTGAGCCTTATCATTTGACATCATCATCTATTGCATTTAGATGAACACTGGACTCACCTTTAAAGTAGTTTTAGTGTACTGTTCAATCTCCAGGCACATTCTGTCAGTCCTCCTCCCCGCAAACGTGGGCACGACTGCAGGTCACAGCTATGGGCCTTTTCTGCCACGCTAATGGGAGCAGCTCCAGCGAGGCGGTGTCGATTGACAGTAACCCACCCGTGAACGTCATGACTGATGCTGGATCAACTAGAGAGGCTGCTGACGATCCATGAAAGTCGGGCTTACGCCACGATGAATCATATCTGATAGCAAGTGTCTTCGTTTTGATGCGCAGTGAAAACAAACTGGCCTTTAAACGTGTTTATTTTTCCCTGCGTTGGGTCTGTGAACAGGCCTGTGAAAAGCCCGCGCTTGTGCACGCTCAGCACCTCTATCTTTTGTACTTTTCTCTAAAGGTCACGACGCGTAGCCCGTCATCCATCTTCGCTGCTGTCAATTGCATTAATGAGAAACCTCTGTCAAACATAAACACATGGATTGCAGATGCGATGATATTAACGCTACAATAAGCTCACAGCCGTGTCGCTAACGACGCATCCTAAATTGGACGACATCTGTCTGTGCTGCCATCTCATCTTTGGTTTGATATTTTTTTTTGTCGGAAGGAATCTAAAGAAATCGAAATAAAACCCGGCGACACAAAATAAAGCCAAACCTAAAAAGGTTTTCTGCAGCTGAGCCTGAATGAAGCTGCCATACGTTGTTAGATGGTGAGCTGAGACACACAGCAGAGCTGCATACCTCATCACAGGCCCGCGGATTATACATTTTAAACAACATCTGTCTTTCCTTCTCCTCCCTCTCTGTCTTCAGCAGAAGGGAATAAACAAGCCAATATGCACAGAGATCATAAACCATTATCTTGATCCCTGGCCCGTCTCCCGCGTATGTTGACAAAGATTACAGTTTACCAAGATTGTGAATTATTTTGCTTGGCTGCTCACGGTTTGCTTTTCGCTGTGTACGACCACATGTGGTTCACGTCACGGGTCCAACTGGAACCTTGATCTTAGGGTCCCCCATGCAGGAACCGTTGCCTGCAGGGACAAACCACCATCAGGTACACGCTCAGACAGGTATCCAGGCAACAAGTGGGCAAATCAGACATTTGTAGATCCCCTTTGCTAACACTACAGAAGAAGCTGCTGATTCTGCACTCATAATTCCCCACTCCCTGGTATCAAGTAACGGTGAGAAAATGTAATGAATTAATTAGTGGTTGAATAAAAAGCGTAAACGATGCAGAGGCTGACAGACAAGGTCATGTTTGTTGATAATGAGTCAGATGGTTTTATATTTTGTGGAAAACCTAGTCAACGAATCCAGAACGTTGCAACATTTAATCATCTATTTGTTGGCCTATTATCAACATTTCCTGAACATTTTGTTCAATTCCATTCATAAGTTTTTGAGTTATTTTGTTAACAAACAAACACCAGCTATAAGCACAACTTCCTCCTTCGAGGTAATAATTAATCTACAAACTAAATGTAAGAAATTAATTTGCTTTATTTTTAAAACCTAATAGTTTATTGTCATTAGGAGGTTGTTAATTTGGTGTTGTGACATGTGCAAAGCTAAAAGTAATATTAATATTCAGTATTAAAATTAGTGATTTTTTTTTAATCCCATTAAAACTATTTTTAATGTTTTGTAGAAAATGTAGAAAATGCATGATGAAAAAAGATTGAAACTGAGATTAATGCTGGAAAATCTGCAACTGATGTGATTGAAATAGCTTTAAAAGCCCAGCAGGGAATCATGTTATTCCCAAATTTATTCTTCAACGTTCATTACAACAAAATAAAAGCGGCGTTTAAAGTCCTCCAGCCTCTCCTGAAACCATGATTCACTTGGCTTTAAGCGTTCAGATTACAATCAGTGAATCAGACCAACAAAGTGAGCAAGTTCTGCCTCAGCAGTTTCAGAAAATCCGACATGACAGCAGAGACAAAATAAAGATCACCATCGCTATCTCTCACACCTTCACGCCACCGACGCTGAGGAAGCCAGCGGAGCGTGAAACGCCGATGATGCTCTGCTCTGCAGCCGTCAGGAGGGTCACATGGGGTTCTCGGGATTTTTGGTAACTCGCGTTCATCTCCTTGGTTGCGGCTGAGGCTGAAGAGCCGTGTGAGGTCCACCATCATGGGGAAAACAATCATTTTCTCTTAAAACAAACAAAAAAATGCACAGCAGGTGGAATCACGGGAAATGATGACTAGAACATCATTTCATCAGGCTGCTATGGGTGGGGCGGGGTGGGGCGCCTTGCTTGATGATGACAGGCGCTGTTTGTTAATGCTGTCACAGTAGAAAGCACCGAGGCAACCCAGCCGCAGGTCGGATCACGTCCCACTGTGAGTGGGAATCATACCTGCCAAGGGGAGAGGGCTGACTAACAGGCTGGCTAACACCACCACTGATGAGGCTAGTTAGGTTAGCCGCTACAGCCATTTGACGACTATTTGACTCCCGATGGCCCCGGGAGTGTGTGTGTGTGTGTGTGTGTGTCAGGGTGTGTTGGAAAAGCAGAAGAGAAGTATTTGTGGCATTCTCCCCGTGAACAACACTCAAGTTTTTCACACATCCGTGCCAGCCAAACATTTAGCACCGAGTTAGCTAGGACATCGCTTTAGGGATCTCCTCTCAGAACAGGAAACAGGAAAGGGTTAAGTGGTCGTGTTTGAATCCGCGCAAGCGTTGATCCTGACATTCAGCGCAATTGTCTGTGGTCAGAATTGAAGGTATTTACATTCCAGGACAAAGGCTGCTGGCTCGACCAGTGCGTGAAGCCTGGGGCAGACGTGCCTGCACCTTTATATGCCTCATTGTTTATCTAAATAAACACATCACCTGTGGGTTCAGGTAACATGACTCATCGTGACATGTGCGTTATTAATAAATAAGGCACCAAAACCGGTTCTTGCCTTGACTCGGACAAGGTTCTTTCTTCAGAGTAAAAAGGTGCTAGCTAGCTTCAGGGAAACAAGTATGCCTGACATGCCCTGGCCTTCCCTGCCCTCTTGCCCTTTTTACTACACAGTTAATCCACATACCCACCAGAGCTGCAGCGTCTATGCATTCTCTATGAGTGCAGGACAGCACAGGCAGCCTAACTGCCCCCCTGGAGACGGGACTAAACAAGGAGCCCGAGCTTGTCAATTACCCCCAGGAGCCGCTGCGCCAGAGTCGACGCTGCCAACATACACATGCGCCGCTCCTGTCTGTTGGTGGAGCAACAGCGGCATCATGGATATGTATGACACATCCACCCACCCAGACAGCTGTGATTTCCCCAGGTAGCTGCTCCGAGCCGGCAGGGGGAGGATTTGTCAGAGTCCTTGTTTAAAACAGATGTCAAAATGAGAGCGCAGTGGCACGGCAGGAGGGGGTGAGAGTGATTTTATTGTCTTCCTCCAACAAAGATGTTGGTCTTGTTGGGGTTGATTGGCGGGGAGACAAGCCCCCAGTTTAACCCTCCACGTCTGGCAGAACGTTTCCTGAATGATCAAGTGGTGAAACAGCTCAATTTGAGCAGCTGTTCCTGTTCCAGGGATTCTACGGGGTCAAAGGCAGCGTGGAGCTGTCTGTTTGGCTCCGAACACCGACGCGCAGATTGTATATTTAATCGGAATCAATATAAATATCTTCACGTAGCCCAGCCTTTGCTGCAGACAGGAGTGAAGTTACTGCCGTTTTAAAATGGAGAATGTTTGCAGTCAGGAACAAGAAGAACCCTTTTTCCTGTCATCACAGGAAAGAGAAGAATAAAATCCCAAAGCTGCGGCTAGCGCGCTGTGCCAAGCCAATAAAGGTCAGCTTGAAAAAGGTAGTTGTTGCAGCGAACCACCCAACATGTGGCCCCTCGCTAAGTCGGCTATATTACAATAAACAAAACAAACACGTTGCCCACCCTGGCTGCAACGTCCCAGAGAGGGCTGCTTTTGTTCTCTTTACAAATGTTTTGCTTTAAGAATTAATTTGCTAATGACTGTGTTTATTCTAAAATAACCTCATTAATCCAAACTTCATATTAGCCTGGAGCGCTGTCTCGTTTATTCTGACGTGTCCCTCACTCTAATCCAGATGTAGGCGGTGTGTTTTAAGAATTTCAGTGCGAAGCTTGGAGCATTAACCAAACATCTGCATCAGTGTCAGAGCACGCGGATGGACAATACAGCCAAGAAAGGGCCAAAACATGCAGCCGAAGGTCTGCTGGATGACACGCCACGGCTAAAAGTGATCTGATGCCAGTGACATCATTAAAAGTTGGCACAGTAGCGCCTGTGAAACAGAGTTGCAGAATCGATTTCAGAGGGGCGGCGACAGAGATTCGCTGCATCGAAACAGCTTCCAAAGGCTTCTTCACCATGCAGATTTGTGTTGTCTTTTCTCTGAGCTGTTTGGCTCCCGGTGACTTCAGCCGCACATGGCCTCGGGCAAACTGTGGCCCAAAAGCCGTGCTATGAGGAACTGCGCCTTAATAGCGTGACGCGGGTGGGAGGTGGAATGCATGAGAAAGGTCAAAAAGGGGAAGAAAACTTTGATGTAATCTCCTCTCCTGAACAACCCTTGTGCTTTTTGGTTACACTTGCAAACAAACCATGCATGGATAGTGGAGGAAAAAAAAAAAAAACTCAGCCCCTCAGGAGGGAAAAGACAAACTAGCTCAACCATCCAGCTGACAGACAAGAGAGACAAGACACAGACGGGCAAACACGCAAACAGCACAACCTGCCCTGCGCCAGGCCCCGCAAATGAGGCAGAAAGAGGAAAAGTCTCACTCGCAGCTGCTCCTGCTGCCGTTTAAATGGGAAAAGGTGAGAAAGTAGCGCAGCCGCGTGAAGGAAGGTGAGAAATTATGCAAAGGGAAACAATGAGCAGGAAGAGAAGAAGATGCGGTGACATCAGATTTAAAGCGCAGAGATGGAGGCTTGTTAGTGGGAAGCTCTATTAGGTGGTTCCACCCTCTCCCCTGTCCTCTGCCCATCTCCCACCGAGCCTAAATTGGCCTCTGGAACTCCACCTGACTCCCGCTCCCAGCCTGCAGTGCTCATGTATATGCATCTCAAATCCCCCCCGGACGCGGCAGACAGGCAGGTCAGGCGTTAGCTCACCTAACAAAAGCAATTTGGCACAAAACAGTATTTGGGTCAAGTACCCTGCATGTTCCCCCTCAATTGTTCTAATCAGACCAAGGTAGAAGGAGGGAAAGAGGGCTCAGAGGCACCTAAAGGCACCTTTTCCTGTTGGCCATTATCCTCTGGTGGGTGCACGGTGGATGCGGTTGTTAAGGGAAGCGGACATGACAGTCCAGCCAGCAGACGTGTCAATTACGGAGCTTTTGTAAGGGTGTAAGATGCATATAGACGTATATGTGTTTTTTTGGGGTTTTTTTCTAATGAAAGCAGAAGTTTGACAGAGTCAAGAGAGGTTAAAAACATCCCCAACGCGGTGCTGGACATTTTCTATTGTCATTCTCAGGAGAATCAAACTGAAGTTTACTTCTCCGCTCCTGCTGTCGGAGCCCAGCGTTTATATTCTACATATGTATTTCAGAATAAAACATCAACTATATATATTTTAATAATAAGGGAGCGGCAAATGATTGCATCATCAGTCAGGTGATCCGCCTGGTGTCAAAGGGAGATTCAGAATCAAGAGTGGGTCCAGGTCACTTCAAACAGCAGCAGCGCTTTAAACAGCAAACCACAACATAAAAAGGTCCAGACACATGCACAGGAGCCATTAAGGTGCTGTAGGGTGAGAATTCTGCTCTTCAGCGAGAGTCCGAGCTGCCTCTCATCAAGCTGCGAGCATTTATCGGAGCATTGTGAACGGTGACATCGGCCATGCAGGATCAAAGAAAATGTAAGAAAGACCAAAGCAAACTTGTCCAGCGGGCAAACAGAGAACATCAGCTATGAGTGACACCAAAATGGTGATGTTTACAACATTCTCTGCACTAAAGCGCTAACGCTGTGTCCAACATGTCCTCTGACTCAAAGACACGTGAGACACAGACTGCAGACATGCACCAGCAGAGCAGAGTGTCCCTCAAGGAAATGCAGCCATGTTCCTGGAACACATCTAAAGGAAATCCTGATTATCTTCACTTATACCAGAAACAAGAAGAATGAAAGCAGAAAGAATCTACTTTTTAAGATTTTGGATCCACGACTATTTGCAGCTGTGCAATAGATATGGAAGACTAATATGGCTTCAAGTTGGGGGGGAGGGGGGGTCAGAAGGGCTATTACAAAAATCTGTACTTGAGATGTAAGGCACATGAGGTTGACAAGCTAATGTCTGTCTCTCAGGTTGAAAGAAGCAGGTTCAACTTGCCGAATAGCTGCAGGGAGGAATTTTAAGTCTTTGTAAGGATGTCCTGTCTGTATTGAAATGCACAAACTGTTTTCAACAGTCAGCACGCAGAGACGCGGGCCTATTTTTGCAAATTTAAGGCTGGAGAGAACACGCTGCAGGAAAGAGACAGAACTCTGAGTATGAACACGTTGAACATCACGGAGTAGTTTCCTTTATTTCACCTCGTCTGGGGCGGTTCTGTTAAAACTGCTCCAAACTGTCTGCAGATCTGTTCTCAAACATACTTGTGATGTTTTCAGCATAACTCTTCCTCATTACATTCATCTCCACGAGTGTGATGCTCCCACCTGGGTGTGCGCCGCATCGGGCCCACGCTGCGTGTATGCCTGCCGCCGTGGCAACAGTTATTGACAGTCCTCCCTGAAGGCAAAGCTGTCATGCTGGCGAAGGAAGCCCAGACAGAGCGAGAGACGCTGAGGAGGGCTGGAGGAGCGTCTGTACCTCCTCCTCTTGACAAGATGGACACGGAAATCGCAGAAAACGCTTGCGCAACCGAGAACTCAGGCTATCTTTAAAAACAAGTTTTAAATTTCATTTAAAAAAAAGTGGGTTTAAAACCAGAACTGACTGGATTAGATGTTATTGTTATTATTGACTTTAAAGGCCATCTTTTCAAACAGTTCTTACTGTCCACGTGCAGATCAGATCACCACGATACGATCCATAAAACATTTATTGCCGTGCTTCACTAACATGCTGCTTTCTTTTGTAAACACGACAAGGGTGTAAAATATCCCTAGTAGTCTTTCAGGGCAGAAATTACAAACTGTTTTGCTTTCTATCTGCTTAATGATCTTGTTTTGCTTCCAGGCTGTGACTGATTGAGGTAAACCACGAGGAGGATTTATAACCATAACAGGAGGCCATAAATCTGTTTGGATAAAAAAAAAAAAAAAAAAGAGTGATGAGATTTAATCACGGGTGTTCCTCTGTAATGAGTTAGATTCAAAAAGTCATTCAATTATTGTTTCAGTTAAACTCCTAAAAAGGCCTCTGCTGTGTTAATAATTAGCTATTAGCATCATCTTTGTGAAACCAGGTTGTAGCTTTTTCCCCATTTTCTTCACCCAGATCTTCACAATCCCTTCCCAAACTTCAGGCAGAAAGAGGGTTTAGCTGCTGAACTCAAAATAAGGAAATGAAGGCTTTCACCTGGATTCAGCCGCCTTTTGATTTCATGAGAACGGCGCGTTTCTGCCTGGACACAAACAAGCATGGTGCGTCGAGGAGGGGCTTCGAGTGTGTGAACGGCGCGTTTTGTTTTGACTAGTGCCGTGAGAGAGTTCTCGCTCCGCCATTGACTCAGTCGACGCGTGTTGATGGAGGCAGGTTAAGAGTGTCAGTCTTGCGTCTCGGAGGTGCCCTGCCTTAACTGTTGTTAGCATTTACATGCTCTGACTCTCTGACGTGCTGATTATGTGACAGAGGGAGTGTCGAGTCAAAACAGCGATGTCGCTGGAATGGAAGACTACATTTATTATACATTTTTAATGACATTAGTCCTCTAAATTGCCAAACTGATGCTAAATACCTTTGGAAGCTTTGCTAACTGTGTTTTTGGGCTCCAGATGAGCTCAGCTGAGGCAAACAGGAGTCTTCGGGATTTGTTTGATGTTTGTTTGATGTTCAATAAACTCTGGCCTTGGCAGCTGACGTTTCACCAGGTGAAAAAAAAAAAGTGCACATTGTGACCAGCTGGTCAGGGCCGGCCAGATGAAATGAAAACCACCACATCACTGTTGCTCTTCCATAAATCCACCCCTAAGCCGACTTAGGCCTGTTTCTGAAAGGGTGCAAGTAAAGAAGCGGCCTTGTTAGGCTCATTAGGTCATAGACAGCACAGGAACATCTTTGTTATTTTAGGATCTGAATGTAAAATGGGCCCTGTCAGAGGATTATTAGCTTTTCCAACCTGTGACAAAGGTGCTTTCTGCCTGCCCCAGAAATGATTTTCAAGCGCAGCGACACAGTGTCATTTTAAAGCCGTGTTCCACAGTTGATGCAGCGAGCTTATGTCATTAAGGCAGCGTTTACATAGATGAAACTGACATTTTTCCAAGAGGTGAAGAAGTTACGCTAAACCAGGATTAAAGGTTACGTTCAGGCAGTCACATGGCTGAAAAAGAGAAGTGCTTCGTTCTCAGGGCTCCATTAGCGTGTTAAGAGTCCAACTTATTCAAGATGCAAACCAATATAACCAGTTGGTTATGACAAAAAAACAACACTTAGATAATGGAACGCCATTTTGGGGTTACCAGTTACCAGTCAAAAACATTCGACAGGGATATCCAAATGAAAATGTAAAAGATTAGTGCGCGTGTGAGAGTATAGAGCTAGGTTTATATCAATAATCTGTTTGTAGAAAAGGTTGTGGGTGTCATTTGGTGACAGGAGGCCTTTAGCCCTCAGGTTAATGATGTGTAGCTGCTAGCCATGAGAACAATAGGGGCTTTCACACACAGAGGCTCGTTGGCAGCCTGGCTAATTCCCACGGAGCGTAACACAAACAAGAAAATAACTTTAAAATAAAACATAGTATTAGCATCAAAGATTAATGGTAATGTTAGATTCCAGCACATCTAAAACCCTCTGTGCGCTGGCCTATGACAGTAATGGTAGAGGTAAATGATCGTTTTGACTAATCCCTGATCACCGCTTAAGCTGCTCAGATCTGGAAAAGAATTCTAACCGCAACACAGCACCGTCGACCGACTGATCTGAAAATCCATCATCTAATTACAAACGAAAAAGCAGCTCAGTGTTGGAACAGTTGCAGTTTGGGGAAACGGAGCTAATGCATCATCTCAGACGCTTCTATGGGTGGGCCATATTTGGTACACCGTCCTAATACCCCATCATTAATATCCTTTGTAGTGCTGGAGTGCAGGTTCTCGCAGCAGACGGCTTCTCAGAGGCGTATTTGCAGGCGTAAGCCCAGGCTTTTGTGTGCGTGGAGCCTGTGCAAAGGCACTAAGTGAGCGAGGCTGCTGCTTTAAACACACCGCCGGACCTCGAACTGAGCGGCAGGAGACCGAAACCTCCCCAAGGAGACTTAACTCTCTCTTCCGTGACATTCTCCTTCCACCCTGCGTGGCAAAATTGGCATCACGGTTTCCCTAAACAGTTTCAAGGAAAGGCAGCACCTCCAGGTTGAGGAGCAGAGGTCAAATCAAAGAGCAGCGAGAGCGGATTCTGTCTGCACTGCACCAAATCCAGCCAATCCTCCCTTCAGCCTCCACATCCCCGCTTCTCCAGTCTCTGCTTCCTCCTCCCTCACACCTGCTGACCACGGAGGCTGCTAACAGACTAATGAGGGCCACTTAGGTGACGGCGTTAGCGACAGCTCGCAGAGTGACAGGAGGAGGACTTACAGTAAACCCACCGAAAGTTTCCATCTCTCCCTCTGCTTTGGTTCCTCACCATTTCTGTCTTCATTTTTTTTCCTGCATTCTTCCTCAGATTTATCGCCCCTCATTGTCCTCGCCCCTGTAGCTCCGCTCGGTGGTTGCAAACGGCTCGTATGGGAGCTGAGCGCCAAGACTTTGATGTCTGAATAATTCAGGTGGGACTCCAACCTTCAACACAGCGGCGTCACTGTCACACCAGCAGGATTAGGTCCACAATCATTCTGTCAAAACATTTCCAGAATAAACTCATTTATGCCCTATAATTTACATTTAGCCTGTTCCCGCTACAGAAAACACAAAGATGATGTCATTTCCTGTCATAATACATTATACTGTAGATCTAAATAGTTTACATGCATCGCTAGTTTGGCTATATTGATGAAACAATTATACTCCATCCCAACTTTAAAAATACATACGTCATTTACGTCAGTAGAATTCGGCACTTTCAAAAAACGCAAACCAACTGAATCAAAAGCATTCTGGAAAAACAAAGTTAGCATAAATGCTAGCAGGAATGCATTTAAAATAGGTAAAATAACGCTGATCTAAGATAAATTCACGCTTCACTAAAACATTAGTTTGTAGATCATAAAATGCGTTTTTAAATTACACTTTGAACATGAAAAGACGGCGAGCAGAGTCGTCGCCGTCATTCTTTAATCACATACAATTTTCATCTGAGATCAAGCGTTATAAACCCACAGTGTGTATCATCAAAGCAACAAAGGAGCTGATGATACGGCTGTAATTGATTGTAATTATAAGTGTAAGCGTCTGTGGGCGGTGCTGGCTCAGGCGCTGGAGTCAGATGAGGGGTTCAAGGCCATCACGGTACGGTGCCTTGATTGCACATGAATAGTGTGAAAACAACCCTGAACGCACCACATGCATGTTTCTCCCCGGCTTGTGGTTTAACCCCCTCGCTGCCCCCACTGGTGGCCTTTCTTGACAAATGAAGGTTTAAGGTGACTCCAGGCATGCAGACACGCGCTGTCGTTCTGGATACTGACACCACAGATGAGTCTTTAAAAAAGAGGATCCACAAGCCAGAAAGTATTAAATGACTATTATTAGGATAACCTCTGTCGTCAGATTCAATCTCTACATCAAAAAATGATGAAATCATTATTCTAATGATAAATATTATGTTGCAAATTGGCTTTGAGTGATTTTCAGTTTAAAACAGACGTGCAAGAAGATTATAACAAATATATACTGTATATATTCTATTTTTTTATATTAAAGAATATTTGAATAAAATTCCAAACTTTGTCTTTTATGCAGACTGTAAAATAAGGTAACAGCAGTAAAATAGAAAAATTATTTATATTATATTTACTGTCTAGTTTACAGGTTTTGAGGAACAGAAGCAAATTCCACAGACTTCCTTTAGAAGGATTTTTTTCCTGCTTTGAGGCTTTGAACGCTCCAAAAAAGAGCTTTGACGTCGGTTCTCTGATCTCACTGGCTCTGATGCGGCCTCTGTTTACCTTCTTTACCATTTACTTTTCCACCCAAAGCGCCACCAAAGCTGTTATTTAAAGAAAGCTCATAAAATATAATATGGCAAAGTAATTGTTTCTATTATTTAGCACTTCTAAATATATATGCAGTGAATATTAAAGGCAGTTTAAGGCATCATTGTTTAAGAGTTACATGAAAAGCATCCATATAAGTAGCTTCTTTTAAAGTAGGATTATGTCTTTGTGTTTCGAGTATACTTTGCAGAGAACCGCAACAAAAAACGTAGAACTGTAACCTAACGGCGTAAATACTCAGGACAGACAGTTTAAGGTGGTATAACAGAACCTCGGCTCCCTGTTTGAAACGCCACATAAAAGCATTTAAAACTGTTTACAACATGTCAGGACAACTCTTTATTGGCATTAGGACCTGCCCTGGACACACTGTGTAATTTGGAATGAAAACAATGAAAACAAAAGAAGCAGTTAGTTCACGTCGCACTAACAAATCAGCCCGCCGCTGTTTGTTCAGCAGATTAATGCTACTGTCAGCGAGCTCCCAAACACGGCTGGGTGGGACACTAATGAAGGTTTAACAACTGTTGAGGCTGTTGCTGGGCGACAAACGTCTAAAAATCCAGATTCTTCCACTCTTGCACGTTAATGTTGTATTTTATTGGGTTTTCTCTTCTTCTGTTCTCTTTGGATGTGGGCTGTTGCAGCAGCTACTCAGAAAGCCTCCGAACCAGAAGAGACCAGTGCAGCATCCGCAGGCCCAGACCTCCGGCCGCCCCGCCCCCCGAACTCCTCCGAGAGAGAGCAGCTCTCCTCTGAGGTGGAGCGAGCGGTCCAGCCTTCTCCGACTCGAGAGAAGAACAAATTCATGAACATTTACTATCCTGTCAACCTGCTTGGCCTGTCAGTTTCCACTCTCTGGCCGGGAATTCAGCAGAACCAGAAAACATCGCTTTATTTTATCGTGAAGCCTGTTCGGTTAGCACAGCTACAGCCTTCTTGTCTGATGACTGTAATTAAATTCATTAAATTGTATATAGAAAGAGGAAAAGGGTTTTGGCTCTAACACCAGGTTAACAAACTAGCTAACTAAATAAATTACGCATGCTTCAGACCTCAAAGCATCTGTTTCTGTAACCCTAAAGAAGCTAAACGATATGTGAACGTTACCTACTTTAATTCTGCATATCTGTCCTGCCGCCTGCCACAGCCCAGTTATGCGGAGGAACTGTGAATCATCTTAACGAATCACGTGCGCCGTGTCAGCGCTCTTTCTCGTAGCCCCTTAGCATTTGAATAAAAACGGATCCTTGATGCTGAAAGACCAAAACCGACAAGGAGGGGAAAAAAAAGGTTGAAGCGCTGAAACGTAAGCTGGCCCATCCTTGATATCCCTGCCAATTTATTCTGCCTGTCTGTCAGCGCTGCCATCCATCTGTAACATGAGGACAACGATGAAGCCGTCTCTGGCAGCTGTGGCCGCTCGTCAGGAAGCAGCCTCCTCGTGGACATCTTGGTCCACCTTGAAGCAGGTCGGTCTCCAGGCGTGACGGGACAACGCTGGGCGCACAACGATACCAATGCAGAGTTTAACACTCGAAGGAAAGGGTACGTACCAGTGGGGACGGAGATGGGACATGTGAGAGCTCAGCAAACATGGAGCCCTCTAGTGGAAGGCTGTGGTAAATGGCTAAGCGCTGCCCCAGCTTAGAACAACTTCCTGTTTACTATTCAGGGAGGAGTGGGTTATAGGACACCTTTTTGGAGGGTCAATTAATTTAGGTTCTACCACAGGGGGTTGACAGTGGTGTAAAAGGAATTACAAGCGACGTCAGCATTCTGTGCTTGGTCATAAATAGAAAGAAAGAAAGCACACATCATTTTTCTGAGGCCTTTAAAGGTTGGGGACAGGGATTTGCTGCCCCTACACACCCGTCTTTATCTCCTTCCTTTGCCATTTCGTAATAACTGCGTAGCTCATCTATGATGCAAACCTGAGCAGAATCACATCTTTGTGTGCATGTGCATGTTTCAGGAGGAAACCTCCTGAAGGCCCATTAACCAGAGCTGCTGTCTGACCGAACAGTGAACTAAGACACCCGGAGCGATAACCCCACTCTCCTCCACAAACTCCAGGAATATTTTGCACGCACGCACACACGCACGCACGCACGCTTCCAGACACGGACGGAATCAAGCGGAGCGGAGCAAAGCTTCCCCACGCACGCATATACACCAAAACACCGAGACACCTAAATCTTCGCACGCTGACGTCATAATCCTCCGTAAGAGCAAATCCAAAGACCCCCGTGATTGACGGTTCAGCGGGGCTGCTTCTACTACTGTTTACTTCAGGGTTCAGAGCTGACCTGAGATTTGCAGGAATCAGCCAGATTAATTTGGGGTCCGCGTTTGGATTTGGCTGAAACCCAGAACAATGTCAGGGCAACCTTTGGCAGGGGTTAAAGAGAGGCTAAGACGGAGGAGCGAGGTTAAATGTTAAACGACTACAATAAATCTCTGGGGCCGTAGTTTGGTGAGAGCCTGGCGTTTGGCTTGGACGTCAGATCCAGCATTACCCCGCGTGCTCACGAGCAGCAACAAACTAAAAATAGTTTGTAGTTTATTTATCACTAAGAGTTTATTTGATGACGTCATCCCCCTGGTGAACGAAGTACCTCAATATGAGAATATGAGATTGGCCCGCAGCCTCGTGGCAAGAAGGTTCTGGGTTCGATTCCAACTATGAGGAGATGCACGTTCTCCTGTGCCAGTGTGGGTTTTCTCCAGTTTTCCCCCGCAGAGGACGTCTCAGAAACCTGTGCTTGACTGGACCCTAAATGCACCACCACCACATCCACCACACACACACACACACACACACACACACACACACACACACACGAGTGCTACAAACATAATTCAGCAGATAAGGCTGCCAAGACAATTTTATTGGAGTGAAATTGTGATAACGGGTAATTTAAGTTAGCGATGCTGAGCGAGACCTCTGGGTCACAGATGAAACGGCAGAGAAGAAACACAAAGGAGGAAGAAACGGCTGATTTATTGATAAAAATGTGGATCCTGGCTGGATCTGAGGGTGCATTCTTCTCTGAGCAGAGAGGGAGTGAGAAACAGATGAATTAAAGAAGCGGAGAGGAAACAGGACAGATGGGAAAAGCAGAGCAGACGTTTGAATAATGGGAAGCAACAGAGTGGGATAGAGCTGAAATGATGGGGGGAAGAAGAGTTACAACATGTGAAAGAATGATCAAATAATGAGAAGAGGGCAGGAGAACAGGAGGAGAGAGGGAGAAACAGATCACATGAAAGAGACCACAGGAGGAAGACAAAACGGTAGTGACACAGACAGACTGGGAGGGGAGGAAAGAATGAAGGAGTGGAGGAGAAGAAAAAGGAGAACACGGCTTTTTGTGAGCCAGCCAGGAGGAGAGTGCCAGCTGTGTTTATCTGACCTTTGACACCAAGGCCACTCCAATCTCTACAGGGTTCCACTAACACACACACACACACACACACACACACACACACACACACACACACACACACACACACACAGCGGAGTGGATTACTGGAGCACTACTTTACCTGATTACATCAGAACAAAAGGCTCGGTGCGTGAGGAGCACCTGGAGGAAGAACGAGCAGCCATCAACGCAGAAGCTGGGATTGCTTGTCTACAGTTAATTAAAAATCAACGACGTAAGTGAAATAACAAGTTGGCACGGCAGCCGTCGTCGTGGCGATTTGCGGGCTTTGAAGATTCTGAGCCGAGGTTGGATTTGTGTTGTGCAGGTGTGTGATTGAGACACTGTAACTCTGGCAGAGGGAGCATCTTTCCCACGTTGCACCCAGCAGCGTGTGCGTAGTAACACTTCCTGTGCGGTAAATTCCATCCCTGCACAACGACAACAAATTGTGACACAGTGTAAAGGGTATAAAAGATGGAAGATCTTTGCGTGCACAAAGCTCAGCGCGGCTCCATCATCCTGAGGCCGTTCTCACAAAACACACCTCCACAGCATGTGTGGGTCAGATCAACGCTCCCCCACAAGCCAAAGATGTATGTGTCCAGGCCGCCGTCGCTCACCTCCATTCCTCTCATTGTCATTCTCCTAAAACACTCCTCACACTCTGCCTCCTCTCTCTCTCTCTCCAGCCTCTTGCTCGTACTTCCAGGAGCGAGAAAGAGAAGCTGCTTCTTCTCTTTACAGGATGTGATGCGCGGGGGAGGGTGGGGAGGTAGATGGGGAAGAGATATGAGGCGCTAGAGACAGGACTATGGGAGATGTGACAGAGGAAGAGCGGGAGAAGGAGAATGGACTCAGAAGAGGGGAAAATCCAACGTGAGCGTTTTCAGCCCAACACACTCGTGAAAATGAAGTCTAGACCGCATGAATGCTCACATGAACTCCCGCTAATGTAACGTTCTGTAGATAACATCAGCGTGTGGAGGTCAGCACCATTCGTCTATGAACTATTAGCTACTACCCTGTAAACCAGCCAGATGTTTAACGAGATGGCACCGATCACATTAATGACCATTATCGAGACAGTTTCCTTAACATTAACATTTCATTTAAGGCTCAGCTAAAGGAGTGACTCAGCTCCAGAGAACGAGAGAGCGCCAGGGAGACATCGCTGCCCATCATCAACACAGCGGCGTGGATGTTCTTCATCACGCTGCTGCTCATCTTCGCGCTCGTGATAAAGGCCTTCCCTTAATCTGTTCAAGAACACCACATTTGTTCCATCTGTGTTGCACATGTACCTACAGTAATAAACAGGCCGCTGTAAACAGGATTAAAAATACATTTAAAAAAAAGAACTACAGTAAGACATGTTTGATAGGAGCATCCACCGACCGTGTCGACGAATATCCATCAGAAAAACCAGTTTACAGATGAAGCCTCTGACCAGTAAACCAACTACTGCTCAGTGTATTTAAACCAGATTAACTGCCACAAAATGTAAAATAACTGATACTATGTGAAGCAAACATCAAATGTTTTTACACAGAGAAGCAAGCCCAGCACTGTTAGCGTATTGTGGCCGTTTCCTAGCAGCCGTGTAGCTAGCAACGGGCTCTTCTTCCACAATAAGCACTTTGTTCGAATTCCGCTTCAGACAAACGTAACCATCAGTGCCAACAACAACCAGGAGGGCTGAAAAGAGAAGAGTTGCACCTCTCATCAGCCCAAATTCCGAGAAAGAAAAGGCACCAGCGTGGCGCCGCCTCCACGGCCCTCAGTAAAAGAAAACGCAGAAATCTTTGGGATTACCACATGAAACTCAGCCCGGCTGCACCAAAGATGAGCACACCGGCCAAACATTTGGAGTCTGCAGACATCTTTCACATCGTTTAATCACACCTACACTTAACATATTAATTTGGCATTTGAGGATTAGATTTTCGTAAATTACAGTGGCAACTGTTGATTTCTGTGATAGATGGAGTACTTTGGGTTTTAGCGCGGCCGTTCGAGGGATGAGTCACAGCGTTACAGTACTCAGACCGAGACAAACAGAGATTACGGGGCTTATCAGCCGCCGCACAGGTAGACACGCTGTCAAACACACACGTATGACGGACGAGGACACGCAGACGACGGCTTAAGCTCGGGGATATCGTAGTGTTTTAGTCGATTACAACAAATGCCTGGATGCTCAACTGGTTTATGCTTAGTCAAAATACCTGAGCTGAAACTCAAGAGCCTTTGAATCTCTTCTCAGCTGGGTCTTTTAGTGTAAATTATGATCCGTTAGTAAACCTAGACGATGCTGAATTCAGCTTGAGATGGTTGAATCAATAATCAACCAAAAGGAAAAAATTGCTTACAGTTTTAAATTTTGATGAGGGAAGCAGAGCCGAGAGGTGTGGGAAGGATGGGATGGCTGAGGGTTTTAGCACTGCGGGATTAAAAGGAGAAAGCTGAGGAACAAATGATGATGCGTGAAAGACAAAAACCTCCAGCTTCAGCAATGGACACAGATTTCTGACTGTTGTATCTGACAGGTAAAATACACCATACATTTACTGCAGCGGTGACCTTGAGCCTGACGGATGTGTCACTGCGTGGGCCTGCGGACCGATCAAACGTCATTAGTGTAATCCTCTGTCATTGCTGGCTGTTTCACATCCAGGGATGAGCAACAAGCCCATTTAAATGGCAGCAATTAGTATTTTTTCTGAAACAGTGGCCACTGACACTTATTCCTGCATCCATAACGGAAAAACTGAAAATGTTAGAGTAGTAAATGTTACAGACAAATCACTGCGCTAAAATTTACCACAACATGATCTCTGTGCACTCTGTGCACGTGACAGCTGTGGTTACAGCTCTTCAAAAAGAAGACGCCATAATTAGTATGCTTGTGAAAACCACTGTGCTCCAGTGACAACACACACATGCTTTAACATTTAAAGACAGACAACAAATCTCACGCCCTTGTTCTCGCTCTCTCTCTCACACACACACCCACACACACACCTCACCCTCTGTCCAGTTCCACCACCACGTACATTGTCTGCAGCCTCCTGAGATGAATTAGTCACACCTGTTTGCATTAGAACCTGAAACCTCCCACACACACACGCACAAACACAACACACACTCAGAGTCACACATGCGCGCTCGCCTGCACATGCGAACAGCACACACACACGACATACAGTGCATGCAGACAAACATACCCACGAGTGCAAGCTCCTCTGCAACACTAATGAACACACACACACACACACACACACACACACACACACACACACACACAAACACGCTCCATTGGTGGTCCTGCTAGCAGAGCAGCTAAAGCTCTCTCTCTTTGTCTCTCGTGGGAGGCCCAGACAAAAGCAACAAGCTGACAGGTAAACAAACCGTCGTGTTTGGGCAGACCCACCTGAGAATGGCCCTCACCCGTCTCCGCCTCACCCAACACCCCCCCCCCCCCCCACCATCACCTCTGCAAAGTTCCATCGTTGGGGGTGGGGGGGATTCCAAACTTAACCCTCACCAGTCACCTGTTTCTTTAGGAGATAACTGAAATTTGAAGAGTTGGATGCAAATTAGAGGTCTGATGGCATCGGGTGGAGGTGGCGGCCATTTTGGCTTAACTTAATATATCTTAGTTTATATTATCCGAACTGAAATTTAAACTGGCAAAATTAATGTGTTTGTACAACATTTCTGGAGCTCCTTAACACTACAAACATAATTTAAACTTGAAATAACATTTTTCTTATTCTGTTTAATTTCTTTTGTGTACAGGCTAACTGATTGTGTTTTGTTGAATCCAACATTCAAATATTTTTAGAATGTATGTATTTATTATTATTTTGCTGTTGTTATTATATAAAGATATTATTTTTATATATTTATTTTAAAATTTGAATTGTCAGTAAAACAGTTTTTAAAAACCGCTTCACTGCCGTCACTAAATTACTCTGAATTTTTGCCATTCTAAAAAAAATTCAAAGCCTGATAACATATATTCTTTAAAATAATTACTCTAAAGTAACTATTTACTTTATAAATTATTATAAATAATAAATACATTTTTTTAACTTTATGCCTAGAATTTTAAAATCTTTAGTTTTACACCATTTAAATGATTTAAGTTACTGGGTTTTTTTTTTGTCTGTTTTTTTTAAGGAAAATGTTTTCCCATGAGTGAGATATATTTACAAGGAAGAATTTGATTTCCTGCACAGGAAAAACATTTTAACTTCCTGATACGTGAGCACGATCAAAGAAGTTGGTGTTGAAATCCTGCCGGCTAATACAGCCGCAGCAGCTCAGATCTCTGTTATGTTGTTTCAGTCGCAGCTAAAAAAAAAAAAAAACATCTTCTCAGCATCAATATAGCCAGCAGGCAGCAGGCCTGAATTTAGACGAAAGAAATAAGGAATTTTATATCACTTTTTCCATAATAAAAAGATGGAAGCTCACAAATAATAAAATACAGTGGAAAGCTGCTTTAATTGAGCTCGTGTATGTGGACGAGGACAGGAAGCCTAAACTAATGTGTTCATGATCGTATTTATATATTTCAGACAGGCTCCATGAGGAGCCACGTGTATCTGCTTGTGTGAGAAGCTGTGGGAAAACACAGGTTCCTCACTGAGGATAACCAGAGTCCCCACTTCACCCTCCTCCTCCTCTTCAACATGACCTGCCTGGTCAGGCTACTGTGTGTGTGTGTGTGTGTGTCCTTGCTACATAGTGAGTACCAAAATGTTCATTCTACTAGCAAAGTAAGGCCATTGTTTGGAAGTGAGGACATTTTGGCTGGTCCTCAAAGGTCTGTTTGAGGGTTGAGACTTGGTTTTAAGGCTGGGGTTAGGATTGGTTTTAGGTTAGACTTAGGGTCAGGGTCAGGGTCGGCTCATACATTATGCCTATGAAAGTCCTCACAAAGATAGAAGTAGAAGAATGTGTGTGTGTGTGTGTGTGTGTGTGTGTGTGTGTGTAAGAGCACGAATCATGTCAACAGCTGGAATAAACGCTTCTTTTTTCCAGGTTTAAGAGTTCTAATGTAATACGTTGCTTTTATATGAGCAAAGAGAGTCAAGTCCTTTGGTGACATCTCACTCTGGACAGAGATCAGCATCTGGAAACACACTCACATCTGAAACGAGCCTGTGCTGTAGATCACGTTGTATTCTGTTACAGTCCTGGACAGTTTTATCCACACTCTTACACGGAGACAAGGCACTTATGCACCAACAAAGCAGCGACTTTGTTCTCAAATTCGACTGAAGGCCGTTTTATTTGTTCATTAAAGAAGGGGCTGCAGCAGACGGCCTGGGATTTTGCACTTTTATTGGCTTTGCTAATGACAGAGTTCATGCTTGTTTTCTCATCAGCAGCCAGAACGTGAGAAGGAGCTAAAGTGCTTCATGTTAAAGACTCTGGAGCTGCAGATTCTGTTTTATCTGACAATCAAGATAAAGCTGCCAGGGTGAGTTCACCGCTCAAGCCTTTCCCACTCTCCGTTCCCATACCTGGATCATGTGGAATTCCAAGAGAAGGGCAGTAAATTGTCCGTCGGGGTGACGTTGTCCTCTCCCTCCTGAATACCTTTAACTCTGAGAAAAGGAGACTAGAGAGGAGGCATGTTGAGCTTCACCTACATGTCCTTTCAGAAAAACACATACATCACTTTTATTTTTTAAGGGAGGATGCGAGCCTGCGTGCGTGTGTGCATACAATCCATGACGACGTTCTCATCCCCATCAGTTTGCCAGAATAGTAAATAGTGAGTGTGCTGTTTTGTGAGAAATAAAACACGCAGCTGACCTTTTGTTTATGGACAAACACGACTGAGACTCCTGAACAAACACGACGAGGAGGCTCATTCAGCCTCTTCGGATTCTCTTCATCAATACCTGAAGCAAACTTAGCACAGCTTGAAACTCCGCCAAGAACACTCCACCTGAATAAATGTTTTCACCCTCTCTGACAGCGATTAACTCCACACGTGTGCGGGAGGGCGGGTGGATGTTCTTTCTCTCAGCTTCCTGGACTCCTCACTCCAGGTCTCAGGTGCTTTAACGGCTTCGCTAACCAAAGCTCAATCGCTCTGGCACTCGCGCCCGCCGCCGCACCTTGTGCAGCAGCACCACAATAAACTGGTTTGGGTACCATACCAGCGAGCCACGGGCCCATGGGGCCACGCCCGTTCTGGTGAAAAACACTGCCACATTTTGCGCATAGCTGACACAACGAGTAGCTTCCGCTAGGCTTTCATATCCACAAATACTGTACAACAAAGCCGCCACGTCACAGGTAGCGTGCTAAGAGACCGACAGCACCCGAGTTATCAAAAATGCTAATTACAACACGTATCGAAAATTGTTTGATAGCAGGTTAGCGTGCGATTACAACTGTGCCCCTTCGGTCCAGTGTAGTGACGTGCAGTGTGTGTGTGTGTGTGTGTGTGTGTGTGTGTTGAGGACACACAGCTGTACAAATGTGTGGCTGCATGCACATGTATGTGGAAAAATGTTTACAAGTGTTTACACTCCCAGGGCTCAGGCCCGTGCACGGCTGGGCTGCGTGGCGGAGGCAGCTACCCCCGGCAGGGAGGACGCGGCCGCCTCTCAATCATCTCCGTCTCCTCTTTGTCCGTCTTTTGACAGTCCTTGGCTCTTGTGCGACAGCCCACGTCGTCGCCCCGGCCTGTTTGCCTTTTCAGGGCTCCTGAAGCGAGACTACTAATGCACTGGCCGCTCTTCACGCCGCCTCGTCACCTCGCGCCGAGCTCCAAGCGCCCGTGACAGCGGGGGACAATCACTCCGTCTCTTGTATTTGTTCAAAAATTGTTCCAATATGTATTTTTGGAAACGGTAATGTTTGCTCAATAAATCTTTGTGTCACAGGAGCACAAAGAGCGCTGTAGGTCAAAACCTGGGCGGGGCTCATCGGACACTCTCCCCACTTTCCATTCTCTCTCCACCAGGTTGTTTTTCCAGTCCGTTTATCTGGGTTAACCTGGTCTGGGTTAAGTTAGCCGTTTCTCACTCTTATGCAGATTATAGTATGCTGGAGAAGAAGGGGAAAGATTGTGATTATAGAGTCGCCCCCTGGTGGTGGGATGCAGAAGAGTACAAAGCGTATGAACGATGACGTCATTATTCATGATTCTAAAATCTTTTAGCACGCTCCCATTCATCATCAGCTAATTTGAATGGTAACGATTTTACCCAGGTAAATAAATTCCCAGAAATCAAAGTTCCTGGAGATGTTGGTTGGAAGAGGCTAAAGATCTTCTCTTTATTTCAGCTGCGCATTTCATTCTCACTCACCAAAACTGTAAACGAGCACTTTAAACTCTTAAATGTCATTGAATTAATCTCTAAATATGTTACACATAACCAAACACCTCATCACAGCTTCAGACAAAAGTCTACTTTATCTCAGCTGAATCATCCTCACGTAGCACCGATAAGCAGCTGTGGCGTTCCGCTGGGGCAGGCTTCGACGCCCCCACCCTCAACCATGACCCTAATTAGCACTAAGCAGCAGTTAAAAGAAAATGGATGGACGGACATTTCCAGCACTCATCCCTGGAGGAAGTGAGAGTTTGCACCTGAGCAAACAGGACTGCCAGAAAAGAAAGAAGAAACGGCTTTGGATCCAAAGAATAACTTTTTTTTTTTTTCCTTTTTTTTGTGAGCTGAGCTGACTCAGAACGCTGTTGTCATCCATGCAGATGTGGTGGATCGGAATGGAACAGCTGGTAAGAGGGAATAGGTGATCTTTGGACCTTTTCGGGGGGATGTAACAGACGGGGGGATCAGCTCGAAGCGGAAGACAAAAATGGGAAATTGAGGAGAAACAGAAAACTGGATCATTACAGTTCAACAGAAACATAATTCAGTTTCACTGCTGACTCACGGTAACTAAATAATTCATTTTAAGAGGGAAAAAAGGACCTCAGCGCATCCAGCTGATGAGTCACGCCTGACTGGAAGAACATGAGGTACATCCATCCATCCATCCATTTTCTGTGCCTGCGTTATCCAACTTTGGGTCGCAGGGGTCTGCTGGAGCCTATCCCAGCTGTCAAGGGGCGAGAGGCGGGGTACACCCTGGATAGGTCGCCAGCCCATCGCATGAGGTACATGTGAAATTAAATAAACCTTTTCAGGTTTAAATATCTCCTACAAATCAACCACTGAGACCAGTCTGGGATCTTTCAATGGTTACACGCTCGCCATTCAAACCACAGTCAAGATCAGAGGTCACATGACGCCGGGGCTCTTATCGGCCTTGCCTGGTGAGAGCGGCGGTCTGGGCCCGCAGCGGGTCCCCGAGCAGTGGGTGGAGAGAGCGCACTTGGGTTATGGGACCACGCTGGGCAACATTATCTCGAACACAGCGGAGCGCTGGAAGCCTCTGCTGTAAATCTGCGAGCTCGCCGAGCCACGGCCAAGTTCAGAGGCCGGGATCCAGATGTTGGAGGGGAGACAGTAAAGGAAAGAAAGGGTGGGTTTCCCACCATGATCCCAAACTGAAAATGTGTTTAGATCAGGGATTATTGTTTAAGATGTCAGCTGCTGGACATGAAACTCTGCTGGGAAGGGACACCGTCCTAGAAGACACAGCTGTCGTTTAAAAAAAGGAAAATGTCTACAGCAACAGTGATGCAGAGAGCTAAATAGACTGGTTTTAGTGGGACAGAGAGGATTTTTAGTGGGACAAAGAAATGGTTTAGTTAGTGGGGCAGATTTAAGGGGAGAAATGCACTGGACCAAGATGCAAAGGAGAGAGGCTTTAGCAGGACTGATAGCTTAAAGGGACGGCTTTTATTGGACAGATTTTAATGTTTACAGGACGGGGAAATGTACTGGATGTAAAAAGGACTGGTTTTAGTAAGACAGAGAGGCAAAACTGGCTGATTATGGTGGGACTGGGTAGCTAAATGAACTGGTTTGAATGGGATGGAGAGGCTAAATAGTTTGATTATAGAGGAATGAGCAGCTAACTGTAGTGTGAGAGTCACTATGGAACAAGTATCAGGCAGCCACAGTGACATCAGCATGACCGTCAGTTTTTGTCATTTTGTGTTCATCTGCAGATTCAGCACATCTGGATTTCCAGAAATAACATCAGCCAATAAAGATGACATCTTGTTTTTTGGCCAATGTAATAGATAATAGACTATTTCTTTTTTTCAGAGGAGCTAAATCCAACAGTGGTCAGACTATCAAGCTTCCTACCAAAGAGGAAATATCACTTCAGCCAGCATTAGCTCGACGCTCAGTTAAAAAACTGAAACCTTGACATCCGCTTCTCATCAGCACTAAGCCGAAGAGGCCTGCTGAGTTTGGATAAAGTGGAAAGAAGGGGATGATGCCTCCTCTTGAAATGATGATCTATGCCCCAGACATGTTTACGCTGGAAATCCCTGAGCCCCGCGCAATCAAAACATCGCTAATTTTACTGCCGATTGGAAACTATCTGCATTCACGGGGGGCGTTTCAAACAGAAAGAAGGTAACTGGGCAGCGTGTGTTCAGTCAGGGTGACTTCATTCCATGTTTTTGAGCAAATATCCAGAGTGAAAAGTGTATGCAGTAAAGAGCTTGGCCTGCTGGCAATGTGTCTGCATGTGTGTGTCTGCCTCTTTGGCTTGTTGACATGCAGGCGGACTCTCCCGTTTCTGCTCTGAGCGACGAAAAAGTCTGCTTCTTTCTCTGGTTTTTTTTAAAAGGCTTTTCCATCCTGTCAGGCTGCCCGTCTTCGACTCCTTAAACCCTCCTGATTGATTCTGCAGAGTTCGGGCAACGTGCAAACGTTCAACAGCACTTCTCTGCTCCTCCGCTGACGGAAACAGACCTTACTTATTACAAAGCCGCACCAGATCTGCTTTATTACGACTGTCCTGGATGTGCTGGGCTGTGATGGACACACACACACACACACACACACACACACACACACACCCTAATAGCCAGTCTCCAATCTCAACACTTTCTGGTGGGACGTGCTTCGTCTCCAACCCGGACGCCACCTTCACTTAATTGAGGAATAACTATTTACGCTGCAGGGGTGACCATCAGACGGGCTTGGCCACAGACACACACACACACACACACACACCTCTACCTCCTTCACACTGACACACACACACACACCAAAAGGCTTAATAATCCCTCCACCTATTTACACAGGAGAGATGAGGCTGTGGCCTCACCTTCAGGGCTCTACTTAAGTCCTTGAGTCACTCCTTGAGTAATCACTGCATTCTACCTGCCCGCCTAATTATAATGGGGGAGAGAGAGACAGAGGTGGCCCCACAGGTAGACGGGTCATTACAGATGAGGATACAGTTGCATTCCTAGTAGATGGGGTCAGTATAATTGGGCCTAATAGGGTGGGCGTGAAGCTTTATTGAAAATAATTAGCGTTTTATGGCAGAGCCTTGCTGGCACAGATAAGCTGTAGTTTGCGCAGATAAAAAGATAATAAATGCAACACTTTTGTAAGTTTGCGAACTCAGCTGAGCTTTTGAAAGTACTTGTTTAAATGACTAAAAATTGATTATTGTTTAAATGTCTGGACTTTTGCGCTCCGATGCTTCTTTGCATCACGGCGCCGCATTCGGCACAAATATTGACAGACATGTCGGTGAGAGTCAACCTTTTGTGCTGCTGATGGGGGCAGAGGCTGACGCGGCCGGTGAGAGACGCCACCACGGGAAGCAGGTCCGTCCGTGTCCTGGAGGGAGGCCCGCAGCTTCCCTTTAATCCCTCCAGGATTCATCTCTCAGAGACGGGCTTTGCTTCGTGCGCCGCTTTTGGCCGAGAGAAAAGAAAAAAGTGTCAGCGTGGGGCAAGTTTCTGACTTTCCTCAGCCAGAAAAACAAGCTTGCAAAGCGGGAATTATTCGGGCCGGCTGCGCGTCTGCGTGTTAAAAATTCAGTCTTTTTACGTCGATGTGTTCTCGAGCAGCTATTTCAGTGTGACTTTACTGCTGCTGATTTTTAAAAGTAATTTCTCTTTTTTTTTTTTTCCTAACAGGAGCGTTTTAAATTTGGAATTGGGCGACTGTGTCTGGCCTGGGTTTTCAGTTTCAGGCCTTCTGATCACCGCTCGGAAAGTCACCATTTGGTCCGACACAGTTTTCGTGCTTTGACTGAAAATACTTCCTGTTGTCGCAGCAATTTTTTGTTGCGTTTTGACTCTTTGTGACCTAAATATTTCTATTTTATTACCAATTATTTGATTTTATTGTCCTGTTTTATTTTTAGTGTTTTTTTAATTCTCCTATTCTCATTAGAAATATCTAAAACTTTAATTGAAGGAAATAATTTATAATTAATTAAATTCCGCATTTTCCCCGATAAAGAACAATGAAATATTGGACTGATTAATGTTCTAATAAATATCAAAACAAAGCTTAGAGATTATGATATAAACAAGGAGTCTATTTTTTAAGCAAAGCTTTTATGCTTTAATGTTGACGCGTTTTCCTGTTATGAAAAGTTTCGAAAGATTTTTTTTTCACGGTTTAACCAATAACATGATTGTAAGAAGCACATCTCGTTAACATCTCTTTTTTTAAGTTCCCTATAAATAACCTTGTTAATAAATGTTTTGAATTACATTCATGAATAAATGCCACATTTCAGCTCCTCTGAATAATTAAACTAAACTCACACATTTTCATTTCAGTTTTTAACCCCACTAAAATACAAATATATTGGGTCATACAAACGTCGAACTTCGGGTTTTCACATTTGTTTTTGTTGTTTAACATGTCAACACTGGCGTTGCCCAACAACCAATATTGGTATTAAAATATATTCATTATCAATATTATGGCTAAGATTTAAAGCTAAAACCAACTCCCCTCCCCCGAACTCCCCTCCCGTTAAGAGAAAAAGGGGAACATGGTGGAAAATGTAGTTTTCGGGAGATTCTCTAATAAAGATTCCCACTGGATGCGGCTGAGGAAGATGACGTCAGGTGAAGATGCTAAAGTGGAATATCAAAACGATCGAGCTGGAAGGTGGCGGAGGAAGAGGAGGATGAGCTGAACCAGGATGGGCGGGAGATGGTGGCGACGGCGGGGAGTGGTGGTGGTGGTGGGGCGGGTGGTGGGGGGGCGGTGTTCTGAAGAAAACCAAGACAGCGCCGCGGAGACGCATCCAATGTGCCGATTACCGCGGACACGTTTACGCGCAACCGACAAATAAAAGGGATTTACTCAGCACCTGTATGGAGACATTCTGAGGGTTTTATTCATTATTTTTGAAATTCTGCTTCTGCTGGGGACTAACTGGTGAGTACAACATTCCTTCTGCGAGCTCGCTTCAGTTTGGCGCGGGGAAGAGTTCATAATGCTGGCATCACGCGTTCCCATTTTAAGATTGGAAACATGAGTCGCCCGCTGCTTAAAGTGTTGATGGTGGAAGTGAAATTGACGGAGAAAATTAACGAGTGACTGTGTGTCTTTTTCCGGTTGGAGTCAGCTCCAGAGGGAACCAAGGAGGTGCAACTTTACGCACCGTTTTGGTTGTAGCGGCGGGGAATGTCATGAGCTGTAATCCAAATGTGCCAGGCGCACAAACCGAGATTTCTCAGCGACGGACTAAATGAATCGGTTTGATAGCTGAAAGAACCCAACATGGGGAGAAAACGTGAGCCAGTGCGCGCACGCATGTGAATGCAGAAGGCTTGAGGGGAGATTTAATGAGGGCATAAAAGCAGCAAATAGATTCCTGCAGATAAGAGGCTTGGAGTGTGTGTGCCATTATGGAAAGGTAAACCGTCCAGTCTTGATTGAGAGACGCGCCCCCTGGCCCAAAATCACAATAATCCTGCCGGTATTTAAAGGCCATTGTCTCTGCTAATGTGAATATTTTCTTTTACATCCATGCGTTTTATAAAATCAAAGCAACGCGAAAAATCTACAAAATAAATTTACTGCCAAAACGTATTATTGGATTTTCAGATTAGCCCCATTACTGGATTAGATAAATAATTCGAAACTAAAAAAAAAAAAAACTCTTTGGGAGATTTTATTTTGATGTGTATTCCCGATGTTTTCAGGCAGCTGGGATGGAACTGAACCTGTCGAAGAACGGAATTTCCTGTGTGGATCCAGGTACGATTGACACGCTTCCATCCCCCAGCACACACACCAAACTCTCCATCATAAAAATCTGACTAAATTAAACAGTGTTCACGAACATCTGCTACTTCCTTAAAATTATGTGGCGAATTCTTCCGCGAGGCACTAAAGAAAGGCGCAAAATGTGAAATTTTAGCTATTTTTCCTCCGCAATAACGGTTTTCTGGAAATGATCATTTCTGTGTGTTTTCCATTACTAAAGGGTTAAAAATAAATAAATAAATCTAGGCTTATTTACCAGAATGGACTCTTAATTATGATAAAGATATGTGTTCTTAATTACAAATAAAGAAGTTTTAAAAGGTAACAGAAATTGAGGTTTGAGATATTTAAGTGACAAGGCGTTGAATGTTAAATCTATTAAAGTAATTAATATGTAAAAATCAATTTTAGTTTACATTCACGTCAATAAAAATGATTAAAAAACAATTTTGAAGAAAATATTTTACCTGATAGAATTTGAGCGTTTATAATTGTCCATATAAATATATTTTGTTTGATGTGAAAAGCTTTATTGCTGGATTTGGGGAGCCGAGCTAGCCGTGATGAGTAATTGTACTTCAGGTTTTCTGTTTTGTTTTTTTCTTTAAAACTACTAAAACGTAATAAGCAGACACGTGGGATGTTGTAGAAAACATTTTTTCCTCTTCTCTGATCAGCTTTTATTTACACGGGCGATCTCGGTCGGGTTGTTGGTCGTCAGGCTCCCAGTATAACCTGGACCAACGTTCTCCTGTTACGCACCGTGTCTGGTTACGTCTCCGCTTCTGCCCTGTTTTTCAGTCCGCCCCGGCCGGCTGTAATTTTCTATCTTCTTTATTTTCGTGTCCTCACTGGTCAGCACCACTTTGGTTTTCTGACAGTTGAGAGGCTAAAATACACCAGGGCTGCGTTTTCATGTGTGTTTGGCGTGTGATTAGCGGAGTTTATTTTCACTTCTTGGGGGAAAAGATATGAGTGTTTGCGTTGTCACTGCCCTTTAACCTGTCCTGCCGGATGGAAAGGCTTTTTAACTCATCCATCACACGCAAGTGCCCTCCAGAGCATAAGAGGAGCGGGGCACGGGCAGGGGAGGCTGGGGAGGCTGGGGATTTGGATCCCCCCACATCTATCAGCCTGTAATATCTGCTGGAGGACGGAGGAGGGTGCGAGCACAGAAACTGCTGTAAATCTCTTCAATATTTCAGCGGGGCTTTCAAGGGGTCGGTGAGGTTGTTGTGACTTTTGTATTTGCAAAAGTGGCGCTAATCGGAATATTGGGGCAACGACTCCAGGGTCTTCTGCAGGATTGCTCAGCACAGTTAATCATCCGCGTGTTTCCCACTGACACCATGCACCTGTTGCGGTCGTTTCCGCACTGCGCCCCTCACATCTGCGCCACCAGGCCTACAAAAAGCTTTAATCTGGCTGCAGGTGGCACCGCCCGGACGTCCAAGATGTTTCCGGTCCGGGTAGCTGAAGCCCTTAATGTCGCCCCGTCTGTTTATTCTGCCTCTCGTTCCTGTGGGTTTACCTACAGATTGAATAGACTCGGAAGAGTGCTGAAAACTTACACAATTGTCTTGGAAAGGCCTTCGGGGAAGTTATCCGGTCGGACTGGGATCACGTGTCATACTTACTGTCATACAATGTCCGAAAACGCCGCAGATTGGCGCCGGGGACCGTTTAAATCTCAGATTATGAGGCCTGATCTTTTACGCACCCTAATTACTGATCTCAGCCACAACAGGCCATCGACCTGATGTTGCTAACGCTCACCAAGAAGTACCTAAACTCTGTAATTATGTAATTTCTACATTTGATTCATTTGTAGTTAGGAAACAAACACGGCGTAAACTTTAGATTCACTGTGTTATTTTCTAAGTAGATCTATAAAAAAAACCTTTTGACTATATTGCCTCCTGGTTTTACGTGCAATTTAAAATAGCTCAAATGAATGAATAAATCCTTAATATTGACCTGTAATGGTAAAAATACGCATCCCAAAATGCAACATTAACCTCATGAATGAATAAGGCTAAACTACAAACACTCGGACTATATTTCTGCCCTCTGGGGAACGAGCACTTTTGGGTTCTGAACACACGCACGCGTTTGTAGATTTTTTTTCTACTTCAGATCACGTTCTTTTTGCAGAGCTACGCGAGTCAACATCTGGACCGGGTTCTGGTCTGCAGGCATCAGAGGCTTAGTTTTAACGGCGCAGTCTGCGTGGGCGCTTTTTACGCACGTCAGATTAAATCAAAGAAGAAAACCCTTTGTATTTATTTGAGCATTTATTTTAAAAGGAATTCACCCAAACATATTGTTGCTATTTTTTTTTAACTGTTTTATCAACGTGTTTTATGCCAAAAGCGGGCCGCGGCGTCAGGAAACGATAACCGGGATGTGTTTAGTCACATCGCATTTGTCGAAGCACAAGTTACAATGAGGGGTTTTATCTGGATGTTTGCTTAATTCCAGTGTTTTGGTCGAAGTGTCAACCGTTTATTCTGTATTAATTAATTTGCCACCGCGTGGCACAGACCATTTACCGCGTGATAAATGAGAGCTTTGATCTAAACTGACTTTTTTACAGTCCCGAGTGTTTATTTGTGGTGAATCTGAGCCGAGTGAGCGATGCGGATCATTCATTACTTCATATCATCGCGCATTTTTAATAGTGGGATAACAGTGACTGTACAGGCAAATGTTTACTCAGCTCAGCACATATCCGAGATACGGGGTGTGTGCGTGCGCGCGCGCGCGCGTCATGCGCTGGACAGATTTCAGGCATGCCTGCACGAATAAAAGGCCTATTTACCACAGAAAGAGCAAAAGCGCCGCACCCGACACCGGAATCAACGCTCGCCAACACGGTGAAAGCCTAATTTAGCCCGATACTTTACCAAAACAGAAACAAAATTAGCTCCAAGTGTTGGAATTTTCTGTTTCCCCGCTTTATCTTACCGATTGCGTTTGCTGGTGTCTATGGCACAACAGCGAAATGTCGGTATTATCAAAGGCAGAACATTTACTTTGACGTCACTCTAAATGGCGTGTTTGGGAGGGTGTTTTGCAGCGGCAAGCAGGTTTAGTGGGTGGGACTCGCTCGTTTTGGAGAGGATACGCAAGAATGGGTGGATCCCTCGGGGTTGGAGAGCCAGAGCAACGGACAGAAGCTCTTCCCCGCTGTGGAGAAAGGCAGAGCGCACTGGGCTGTCACTGCTGCAGTGGAGGGAAAGGGTGCCGTGAGAACTCCCCCTTCTCTGTTTTTACGTGAGGGAACAAACCAGCGGAATTTCTTCCTTCATGGTTCACCCTCTCATGGCCAGGGTTTCTGTCCGACTGCGGGTGGATTCTTAGCTGTTGAGGAAAAGCTTTTGTGCGCCCAAAGGATTCACCCCCGTTTCCTCTTTTTTTTTTTTTGCTCATCCTTCTCTTTAAGGTGGGATGAATTTGGACAGAATCGCAGAGGCAGCGAGAGCACCGCCGCCCCGCGACGTGGCCCCCGCGTTTCATTTACCGAGAACCTCAAACAGCAGCAGAGAAACTTTAGAGAACTCAAGCAGCGAGTCTTCGGACACTGACTTGGCAGGTACACCGCCCGAGTGCTTGTAGCAACTCCATTCCTTCTTTGAGTGTAAAAAAATGTTTACTTTAAGCCTTCCGAGGAGAATTTTACGACGAGCTGTCAGCGACATCCCGGCAGTATAACTCTGCGGGGAAAGGGAGCTTTCTTTTAGCCGAGCTGTCAGCACCAGTGCGTGCACACGCACCGCACTGACGGCTTATTTCCGTGTGTCCGGATGGCTAAAACAGCCTACACTAAGACACATTTGCACCAGAGGTTGGGTTTGTCTACTTCTTCTGCTTCACGATGCAAAAGAAAGAGGGAAACGGTCTGGGCTTTGTCACTCCCCGTTTCGTGCTCGTTGCGTTGGCTGAGCAGTTGGCAGGACTCCGAGCTCTGTCAGGGGAAAATGTGGACGCCAGCCTGGCCCGCTGTCAGTGAATGCATTACACAGAACTTTAAATAGTGGGACATTCTTTCAGGTAAAACTTTGGATTAACAACTCTCAGAGCCGGTTGTTCTTCATCTTTTTTATGAAGCCGCAGCTCGTTCCACATAAGGAAGAAACAGTAAATATGACTCATTATTTCTCATTTCCTTTGTGAGGCTTTTTTATGAGCCTCAGCTTGAAAAATAATGCGCTAAATAATAAAGATGTAAGTGGTTTTCAAACTTATGGCAAACATTCAAGAGACTATTCCGATTTTATGACTGACCTTTGCACGTGTTGACCCTTCAGTTTAATGAGACAATCTTGTTAGGACACATGGGAGATAAGAGCGGGCAGACCTCTCCGTAAAGAAGGCACTGCTATCCCAATCTAAAGCGAATGACTTCCACTCGTGGAAAAGAAAATAACTTTCTCAATTTCGTGGTTGCATTTTTGAGTTTTTAGTAGTAGAGGTGAGTAGAGGTGGAGTTCTACTTTTGTCTGATTTTAAATTCTGTATAAAACGTTTGCCATTTTAAATGTTACATTTATAAATATCCAATGTACACATATGTATTTGCCTTTGATTTGTGATCCACAGAGAAGGAGAGGAGCGCAGAACAGAGGAGCGATGACGGGAATGCGGACGATCCGAAGAAGAAGAAGCAGCGGCGGCAGCGGACTCATTTTACCAGCCAGCAGCTGCAGGAGCTGGAGGCCACTTTCCAGAGGAACCGGTACCCGGATATGAGCACCAGAGAAGAAATAGCCGTGTGGACAAACCTGACTGAGGCCAGAGTCCGGGTAAGTGGCACTAGAAGATGGCCGAGGGCCGTGCGTAAACTCGGTGCAGTGTGTGCGTAAAGACATTTTGTCGTACAGAAAGGAGAGCATCGTTTTGTCGTAGAATATCGCCTAGTATTTACAGAAATCAAGGATATAATATTTACTTATCTGAATAAGTTAGCTCAAATTTAGGTCTCACACATATACAAATATAAATGTCAAAAATCACTGCACCAACTTCATGCTAAACAACACGCAGTAATTATACGCAATAAATCGCAGCCATCTATTTGGTGCAAAATTAAACAGTAATTTCCCTAAAATTTTTAAAATTCCCTTGTTTTAGTGGAACTCGCTGAAAATCTGTTATAAAAATCATTGCAACACAGTTATTATATAAAATCTATTGTAATTATGTGGCAATGAGGTCTGCGCAGGGGAGATTTTACCTGTGAAAGACGTCTTTCTTGCCCTTTAAAAGTACGATCTAATGCAGGGAGACAGCTAGAACATAAAAACATGGTACTCGGAAAAGGATTTATAGACCGTGTGCAATTACTTTCAAAATATTCCTGGATAATTAAAAATCATTTAAAGATAATAACTATATTATGAACCTGCGTTTGTCACATTTTACATTTAATGTTCAACAGAAAATGCTGTGTAACATGATAAACGGAAGCTCTTCCAACCGTTTTGAGGGCGCATCCACGCTGCTAATGAAGCCAATAGGGGGGCTTGTTGTCGATGGCGTCACCGTCACGCACGGCTCTTATTTGTCACCGTGAGACGGAGGGGGTGGTGTGTATCTGCTTCTTTTTTTTTTTTTTTTTTTTTTTTGGAAAACCTAAAACATAATTCATGCAATTAAATTTTTAGCGGGATAAATTTGGTACTTCGTTGAGTGACATAATTCACACTACTGGGAAAAAAATGTAAATATTTTTATATTTTCCAAAAAAACAAAAATCATTAAAGGCAAGAATTTAAGATAAACGAGTGAAATTTAAAAAAGAAGAAAAGAAAGAAATGCAAACTTTGTAGAGAAATAAGAAAGCAATATAAACTGTGATTCATAACATGACCTTTTTTGATGTGGTTCGAAGAGCTTAATTAAATGTTTTGACATTTTAAAGTGCTGGACGTTGACCTTTAAAGGCCATCAGCGTAATCATGCTTGACAGAGCGGAGGGGCTGAATTAGATTTGCAGACGCGGATATTCAAAACATCAACCAGGATGTGATGAACGCGTGTGCTTTAACGTAACACAACAACCCAAAATGAGCTTTAGCAGCTGCGCGTCATGGTCGCTCTGACGGGCCAGCGTCCCAGCCTGCGGCCCTCTGTCACATCGCTCACGTCGTTGTGGACATTTAATCCGCAGCACCCTGTTCACTACAGGATTATAAATAATCCCACTGGTGAGACCGCGTGTAAACTGTGTCTGCGCTGCGAATTTAAAATAACACGTAGAGTGCGGCTATTTTGTCAGGATTCGAGCGAGGAAATGTTGCCCAGCAGACGTTTTATTTCTCTGTCACACACACACACACACACACGCACACACACACACTTACACCATATACAGTATCATCTTAGTTGTTTACGCAAAGAAACAAAGTTACACCATAAATCCGGATACTTTTACGCGTCAGAATAGGTTATTTAAATGCTTGTAAAATATATCAAAATTGAAACTGTACTGTTGACCGTAGAATTGAAAATATTAATACATTTGTAAATAAATCGACAATAGAAAAATTCTTAGTAAAAGCTCAGGTTATTTTTAAGACATTTAAAAAAAAAAGTGTTGGATTGCGTTTGTGCTATATTTTTGTGGGAAATTTCAATGTTGATATGACGATGAAGTTCAGCAAGGAGAATCATTACTTTTATTAGGATACTTAAAAAAAAATGAATACACTCCACTCGGTATATACGTGCCAACACAACACGGGGTGTTATTGTCTAAATTGATTTTAAATGTACGAATTGATTTTAAATGTAGGCAGCTGAAAGATTTGTTCCAGCTGACTTTTTTTTTTTTTTTCTAACTCAGCGTTATAAACAAAGCTTTTTTGACGTTAAACAGATGTCGTGGGGCCAATCATCCAGCCTTTATTTTAAAATTATTTCTGTCTGATGTTTTCATTTCTGAAATATTTTACCCAGAACTAACTTTAAAAGTGAATGCGCGCAGCGGCGATAATGGCGAGGCCATAATTGTGAATAAATTGACCTGGTCTGCTTTTGCGCAGCTGTAACATTGCGTGTCTCCTCCAGGTGTGGTTTAAAAACCGCCGGGCCAAGTGGAGGAAGCGGGAGCGGAACCAGCAAATGGACCTGTGCAAAAACAGCTACCTGCCGCAGTTCAGCGGCCTCATGCAGCCGTACGACGACATGTACCCCGCCTACACCTACAACAACTGGACCAACAAGGGCCTGACCCCGGCCCCGCTGTCCACAAAGAACTTCACATTCTTCAACTCCATGAGCCCTCTCACATCTCAGTCCATGTTCTCAGCGCCCAACTCTATCTCCTCCATGACCATGGCTTCCGGGATGGGCCCATCCCCCGTGCCGGGCATGCCCACCCCGGGTCTCAACAACATCAGCAACCTGAACGGGATCGGCACGTCCGGGATCAACTCGGCCATGTCGTCCCCGGCTTGTCCGTACGGGCCTCCCGGCTCTCCCTACAGCGTTTACCGGGACACTTGCAACTCCAGCCTGGCTACACTCAGACTCAAATCCAAACAGCACCCGACGTTCGGATACAGCGGGCTGCAGAGCCCCGGAACCAGCCTGAACGCCTGTCAGTACAACAGCTGACGGATCAGACGCACGGCCCGGAGTTTGCGCATCTGAATACTCGCGTGTGATCCACGGACACGGGGCAGAGCTTTGAGACCACCTGCGTATGGAAAGAAATAGAACGAAAGACAACTAAACTGGATTGTTGCAGACATTTTTCAGAAAAAAAAAAGGAAAAATGGATTATGCGGGTTTTATGTGTTTACCGATGAACTTGCACAGCAATTGAAATGTCCAGGGTTTTTGTTGCTTCTTTAAAAAAAAAAAAAAAACGATGAAGACGTGTTACATTGCTGCATTGTACATATGTAACTGTAAATATATACTGGCCTAAAAAAAAAAAGATGGTGGGATTTTTTTTCCGTTTTGTTGTTGCTTGCTTTAGAAGACTGACAGGAGGCGGAGAGGTTCTTGCAAGAATCCAGATTTTAAAAAGAAAGAAAACTCTAGCCTATGTGTACATATTTGATGTCGCTTCTGTGTGTACGCAGGTTCCCACCGAGCGCTGACTCCATCCAGTGACGACATGAGATGTTTCTGTCATTCTGCTTGAAATCGAGATGTTGGCATGTTTAACTTGAGTGCAACGTGTTTTGTACGTTAATATAAGACTCTGCAGAAGTTCTTTAACCTGAAATGTATAAATCTGCGAGAGGTGACAAGCAAGGACAGTTACCTGTGTTTATGGCACCATGTTTGTTTGAATAAAACTCCAGGAAAAGAGGATTTAGTTCAAGTGTGATTTAGACGAGTCTTTATTTGAGAAGAGCACGGGTCAGTTACAAACCGGTTATGCCCGGAATAGCATACAATATTTTATCCATAACAATTTCATTTATTCCAGCATTTTGCTTATTTCATTTCTGCCTAAGAGATTGCAAACATCCGGAGTTATTAGACGGGAATAACCATTTACGGTCCGTTACTGCTGCACATCTGGCGCGTTTTATTTTGCTCTTCATGTCCAAATATTTCTGATTATTTCTTTTTTTTTTCTTTTTTTTTTTTTTTTGTCTGACTCGATTGACTCCGAGACTTTTTTGAATCAACAATTGGGGGGAAAAAAAGAGGCTATAAAGATACAGAGAATCTCGGAAGAAGATCGAGAGGAGTTTTACGCACGGTCCATCACGGGTTTATCGGGGCGTCAACAATCAATCAATACCATATCTGTTCCTGTGAGGCCCGCAGAACTCTCCCTATCTGTATGGCCCACCGCCAGACTGATACTAGCGCAAATGCAGCAGGGTTAATGATAGTGCGCTGAGGTGGGAGAATGCTGGAATTTTAATAAACAGTCATGATAAATAGTCTTTTATTGGGTAGTTATTTAAATCAAGGTTAAAGTTTATCAGGTTCTTGTGTAAACTAGCGTTTTCCTTCACCCACGGTGTCTGGAGGGGCTATTTGGTTCTAATTTGGTTATAATTATAATGGGTTGTATTTAGAGCTATATTCGAACTGAAATATAAAAAAACTGCATTGAATCCTACAGTTCGGCACACCATCTAATTATGATCCTGTTTGTTTTGTTTTTAATTTTTATGCAACGGTGACCTTTTAAAAATGCTAAAAGTTGATTAGTCTCTGATGTTAAAGTATGTATCTATGTGACTATTATATCCACAAAGAGTTTAGTTTGAGAACATTTTATGCAGATTTCTGGAATATTGCCGAATGTTGTCTTATCATTTTAGTTATGCTACTATAGATCACAACGGAATAGAATAGGAACATTAAAAAAAGCAACAAAAATGGCAAAATATACAACGTAAAAGGAAAAATGTGACATTTAAGTCTGATTAGTGGCGTCATGGGGCTCTGAGGGAGGTGACTGAGTTTATGTTGATGAATCATACCTTTAATCGATGTGATTGTTTCTGTAATATTCGCGGCAGCAACAAGTCGCAACAGTAACATCGACAGCTCGCGCGGCTTCAAATTCTTTTCTAGGGAGCGCCCGCGCGCATCGCGGGGGCGTCTGTTTAGCGAGGAACGGGCACGCGCCCGCTCAGTCGCAGCTCTCCGCTTTGATTCGGAAATGTTCTACGGAGCGCTCTCGAGACTCGCGTTGATTGGTAACAAAAGCAAAGCGCGCGTGTCGCCGTAAAAAGGTCTCCACAGAGTGGGCCCGCGCGCCGCGAACGCGCGTCTACTAGCAGAGGGCAAAGTTCTCAAGTACAATAGGAAATAATTATTTGACGCGGGACTTTGGGAAGTGTGATTCTGCGTAATAAACCCATTAGAGGATGCAAATAATAGAATATCTGACGTTAGCTGTGGCGTCAGTAATAAGTGTTTGGGTGTTTTGAAGGATAGTTCAGAAAATAAACCCTCAAAAGAAATGAAAACCAGTCAGACAAGAAGTCAACCAACAAATAACTTAAGTTAGTCAATCAAAAAGTCGGATTTTCTCTCCTTGCAGCTTTCTGTTGCAGGCACTTCTGAAATCTCCTTTAAACCTGAAAAACGTTAATGTTTATGTTGTGCAGCTGCTGCATGAAGCTGAAGTTTCAAGCACATCCAGGTAGTCTGAGTATTTGAGAGCTGAAGACACAAAAATTGAAATATATGGCAGTCAGCTAACGGTTAGCTTTGTTGACTTAGCTTTGAGGCCCTTTAAGACGATCCAGGCTTGTACTGCATGATTACAAAAGCTTGTGAAGCTCCAGTGTTGTTGTTTAACAATAGAATTTGCCACCATGGTGTAAAAAAGGGCTGTGCCAGGCAGCGTCTGATTGAAACTCTGGTCGTATCGCGAACACCCCAACCAGAGCTGCTACACCAACGCCGTCCCTCAGACATGAGAGCTACCGCTCACTCCTGCTGCAGCCACCGAGTTCCCACAGAAGCTCGTCTGATCCCTGAAATCTGCTCTGCAGCTGCAGCGACTGTCCGGATCCAAACCTGCAGTTTACGCAGGAGCCTTTGACGATGTGGTAACACAACGCTGCACTTTAACAATAGCAGGGGCTCATCACAGCAGCTCACACCAACACTGGCGGAAGTGCTTTAGTCAAGCGGACCACTGAGCATTATGAATCTGTTCTAGTTTTCTTGCAGGGAGAATGTAATTTGGAATGAAACGTGAGTGTTAAGACAGAGGCTTTGCCATTTTCTGCTGAAGCTAACCTGAGGAACATGGAGATACGAAAACACAGCCATAGAGCGCCACAATCGCCTCCAGCTCTCAGTTTTCATTGGAGCCGATGGGACATTGGGATGGGTTCTCTCCGCTTGGAAGCTCATACTTCAAATTCCTGACTGTCACTGCGCATCAAGAGTCACATTTCCCGAAATTAGCCATGCTCTCCTACATCAGTCGGGTGTGGGGGGTGAATAATGCACATTTTGTATTTTGTGGCTGTTGAGTTTTCGATGCGGTTCTGCACTTTGGCGACAGAGTTGCCTCAATATTCCAGCAGTTCATTTCCAGACTGACCGGTTCAGGAGTACATTTTAAAATTCACTGAGAAAAGTCAAAACTGTGCAATTCCCGGGGGGGTGGTGGGGGGGACAGAGATACAGTTGGCAATGATAAATTCCCAGTATTTCACAAACTATCTCGTTTTGGTTCGCGTCCCATTTCAACAGCCGCAGGTCATAAACAGCCACAGGTGAGGGACAAGTCATTTAAAGCTCCAGTCAATCCAGTAAACATAAACTAAGTTTCTGCTATGTGCCACAATACAGGAGCATGTGAGTTCTGTTCAGTCACAGTTCCTCCAGTGTGAATTGAAAAAGTACAGCTGTTGGATCTGCATATAAAACAACCTTATTTCAGTCAAACATCTCACATTCTTCAAGAACCAACATTCATTTTCAGATACAAAGAAATTAATGTGATAATTTCCCATGTTAGCCCGCCTTAATTACTGATGGAAAAGGACTTCCACCAGTATTAGATTCAAAATCTTTCAAACAGGAAGAGGAAGTACTTATGACCAAAGGTAGTGCAAAGTTTCAAAATAAGAGCTGTTTTTAATGATTACTTTGAGTTTTTCTGGCTTGTCAATGTTCATTTAGCATAAAGTAATTTTAATAGTGAAAAACAAATGCTGAAGTGAGTTTTTTTGCGTCAAATGTGTGGCTCAGTGTGTGGTTTGGACTCACCAGACTTGTAAAAATTCAACCTGAGCTTGTTTTTTTAGGTCTACTTCAAACATTTCTGAGGCAGCAGTTGAATTTCACCAGATTTCTGTTGTCTAACATCTGATATTTACAGAGGTGTGCTGCTACCATGGTTGCAGTATCGAGGCCCATCTTACCTTTGTTGACCTTCTTGGCCTCTTTCTTTCTTCAGGCAAATGGATCTGACTTGGAATCCTGGGTCTATTTGTACTTCCTGGATCTACCATGTTGGACAGAGGGGTGGGGGTGTGCTGGGAACAAACAAGAGAGACCAAAGTGCTGGTCTTTAAAGGTGTTTTCTGTTGAGCCCTAAATCCATTTAATCGCTCATATAAATGATCAGAGGAGTAGGTGGTGCTATTGTCCTAAGAAGCTTGTTTCTCACTTATTAAATAAAAAATGTAATTCAGATACACAACGTCCTAAATCTACATATTAAAAAAGGTTTTATCTGGATGAAAAACATATTGAATCAATTTAAACTGACACTTGGCTAAAAAGAATATTCATTTTAATTTATAGAAATGCAATTTATCACAAAACATTGGCTCAAAATCAAAAGAGCACTTGGCCAATAGCTGCACAGAGCTGCAAGGCCAACTAAGAACTAAGAACATGAATTACTATAATTATATACATCCCGAGAAAATGATGTAATTACTACCAAAACTGAGACGCAGTAACAAAGCTGACACATGGGATCATTTTGGGATTAGTGAGTGTGCTGAGTCCAAATGTAGTGACTTCACAGCTCTGTCTGTGTGTGTGTGTGTGTGTGTGTGAGGACAGCTGTGGGTGGTTGAGTAAAGAATGAAAAAGCTGCATCATCATGTTTAATATACGTCAAAGTCAGTCAATTATTTTACTTTAGCGTTCATCAAACCTCAACAGTTCTACTGAACTCAGCTATTACTGACTGAAATAAGGAATTTAATGACAACTGGACATATTTTACATTTTATTATGTCATAAAGAGGAAGCACTGGCATGTTTTCATGATAGCACATAGCAATATTTGATGAAACCTGGCACTTAAAGACTTTAATTTTAATAAAAAAAAAAATATTAAACCCTTAACTGACAATATGATTATTTGCATTTTAATGGCAATGGAGCCGTCTTCATTAACGTCAAATCTCAACACATTTTAACACAAAACATATAATTAATCTTCATTTACTGAGTGAAAATGCATCAACAATAAGTGTTTTTTTTTTTGTTTTTTTTTTTTACAACTGTGAAAAGATTGATTCGGGGAATCTCTCTGGCTGAACTGTTTTTTGGAAAAAGCCACTGACAACTTGTCTTTTAAATTGAAGAAGACAGAATGAAATTGCTATTTATTAGCAACACAGACAAGAGTGTGTTTCTGTTCCCACAGATGAGCACAGTCAGCGATTGTCCAGGAGTTGCTGCTGCAACACATGCGGAAGAGAGAAACGCACCGGCTGCATTTCATCTAATAATAAATGCCATACTAGAGTAGCTGCAAATGTTGAGCTCCTGGTTCCCCGTTGGCATCAGATGCTGGAACTGTGTCTGAGCTCTCCCCCTGCCAACACCCAAAGTAATCTGTAGTAGATGATGACTTTCCATGACCCTGTTGTCTTTATTTGGTGGTATCAAATTAGGCCTACTAACACCCCCCGCCCCACCACCACATGGCCATGGAGCGAAACTGCAGTTTGTGCACTGCAGGAGAATTATGGGCTGCTATTGTACAGATATAGCAGCTACTTGGAATGAGCCCAGAAAGCCCCTCTGCCTCCCACTGACGACATCCCCCCGTCTTTTTGCTCTCTTACATACATCCTGGGGAGAATTATTATATTTCCATCTGAAGATCCACATAAAAAGTGCACACAGGGATGTTCCCCCCCACTCCCACCACCACCTGGTCCACCCCACCAGTCTATTTTGGACTCTCTCGCCTCGTCGCCGGTTCTCCATGAGCTGCAGGATTAGTAGGTGAGGCTGAGAGCGGATCAAGGAGCCAGAACCCGGTGAGTTCACTAATGGGACGGCTGGCTCCACTGCCTGTTGCTTCTGTCCATCAGCTGAGGACAATTATGTGAAGGAGACACATCTGGCCCGGTTTCTATAGAGAACAGCTGCCTGGTCACTTAAAAGTCATCCTCCAGGAGAACAGGAGACAGAGGAGTGATGAGAGATTGTTTAGATCTCCATCCTTCTGCCATTTCAAGCCAGAACAGTTCCACGCTTTCGGCAGAAACTGATTTGCTGCCCCTGAAGATGACAGCATGAATAGCATTCTAACTGTTCCCCGGCAGCAACGTTGGAGATGAATAGCAGTTAGAGGGTACAACAAAGAGAGATCTCTTCTCATAGGCTCTCATATGGTTTCACTTTGTTTTGTTCATCGTTGCAGCCACATCTTGTGACCCTGTTCGGGGAGCGGGGGGGAGTCCGGCCCTTTTGGTTGGGAAGCCACAAGATGAAAAAGCTAATCTGTTAAACACAAAGTAGTTCTACCAGCACCACCACCGTCATCCTGGTGGGTTCGCCTGACAGAAGGCAAACGCTGCAAACAGCAGGAGCTTCCGGGCTCGCAGGTCGCTTCCTGCTGCGTGGCCCTTCGGTCTGGTTTAACACGCAACAGATGCAGACAGTCCTGTGATTTGCCCACGTTCATCCATCTGTGTGGCACCAGGAGGACCGGTGTAACCAAACAACACAGCTGATGCACAGCAGCTAGAGCTAAACTCTCCCCAGATATGTGTGTGTGTGTGTGTGTGTGTGTGTGTGTTGGTGACCTGTCCAGGGTAACCACGGTTACCTGAGCATCACACAGGCTGTGCTGACCGACCAAGGAAGCAGTTCTGATCTCCTTACATACAAACACTGGGAATACAAATAAAAACTAATGGACTGTGTTAAGGAGCGTCACGAGAATCAGCAGAGGTTAGCAGCACAGCCCTGCTGGTTTGGCTTCTATTACACTCTCCTCTCCTCGCTGATCTTCTTCTAATCCCAATCTAGTCAGGAAGAGTCAGCTGGCGACTCCAGCTGGCTCATCCCCTGTAAATCAAACAAATCTGCTTCCTACCGACTCTGACCCTTTCTTCACTTTGCTCCGCTCTCTCTGGGGGAACATGTGGCCCGGTGAAGGACCGACAGGGGAAAGTTGTCTTCTGGATTGCTGGCAAGTGCCGGCCGGAGTACTGCGGAGCAATTACGCTCACTCCTAATTCCCTGTGTGAAAACAAACACAGCTGAAAATGTGAAAAACCACAGAGTGACACAGTCTGTCAGAAACAGTTACTGCTGCTGCACGGCTGACAGAGACAAACCAGTACAGCAAAAAAAAAAAAAAAAAAAAAAGTCACCTTTATTTTACAAATTCATACAAAACAAGCAGCAAAGAGATTATTCTACAGATTTGTCATTTAGACACGGTGAATCACAACGAAAGCACAATTTTGTCGATGAACTTGGCCATTTTGATGTCCCGCTTCGACAGTCCCCCGCAGTCGTGTGTCGTCAGTGTAATCTGGACCTGTGCAAACACAAACTCAAACTCAGTGTCTGCTTTACCGATACCCTGATAGACTTCGGACGTGGCTTCTACAAAGCAACAAAAATCAAAAGATTGTGCAGTGAAAGTAGAATATTTCTCAAAACTGAGAAAGTGGAAGTTTGGTGGTGGAAACTGCTTCACCATAGTTTCATTGCTGGAAGTGATTCTGTGCAGCTTCTTAGGTTACAGTTGGTTGCGGATTCTGACACTGATCCCAGGTTTGGGTTCGGTTTGGTGAAGATGCACACGGGCGCCGTGCCTGCTCGCTGATGCCAAAAAAGCAGTTCCAACTAAAACCACACATCAGTGTTTTTTTTTACATTTTTGTTTGGTGTTCTAAAAGATATTAGTGTTCTGGGACAGAACTTTGGACACAATCCCGTTGGTTGGTTCCAATATTTTCGGCCTGTATGCTAAGACTAGAGCTAATTAATGTGGGGGGTAGCAGTCCTGGCACAAAGGAAAATGTCTGTCAGCTTTTATTTTAATACCACAGAAGAAGACAGAACATGGATGTCATACTGACAGGGTCAACGGTGGCTTTAATAAAGAGCGGATTAGGAGCAGCATTCCTGTCAAAGCGACCCGCTCTTCCACGCAGTAACTCAGCGGCTACACGCTAATGCTCGCAGATTTTCCAGGCCCGCGTCTGTCATATGGACCGCTACTTTATTTCTGAGGCAGACCAAGTTGTTGGGGTTGCGGCGGCTTCACAGATGGCAGTTGGTGATATTTACAGAGCTTTTCAGAAGAAAAAATGTTGGGATTACCGCACAAAGCTACTATGGCTGAGTGTGCTTCGGGCTGAGAGCTCCCCAGAACCAGCGGGGATTGTTTGACATGAAAAAAAAATCTGACTTTATCCAGGGTTGGCTGATCTTGATGTGTAAGTGATTTGTAATAAATCGACCGAAGCGTCGTAACTGTAGATGTCACCAGACCGACTGAACAAAGGCATCGTTGTAGGAGCCATTAGTGGTTTTGGCTGGAACGAGGACACGGTTACCTTATTATATACATTAAACCATTGGGGGTGATGGTTCATCTTCTCTGCCTGCAGAGCCACCCGGGACATGAAGCCAAACGCCTGGATGGACAGAAACACCAAGTGAGAAGTGCAGAAAAAGACATCAAAACAATCAAGTTAGTTGCTGGTTTTCAGTCAGCTTGGACAGGATCAACCACATATAACGCTCTGACATTCACCTGAGGTTGAGGTGACCTTCCTTAAATCAGCAATAAACCTGGTTCATTTTCCTATTTCAACATTGTAATAACCTGTTCCCAAAGTCTGGTTGGCGTAACACAGACTCAGAGGTTATTTTTTCAAATCTAAAACCCACGGTCGCGCCTGTAAAATGATCATCACGGTGAGGAAAGAAACAATCGCGTGAATGGCGAACGAGACATCTGTGAGGAAAAACCTTCCCAGGTAGCAAATAAGACGCAGGCGCACACACACACACACACACACACACACACAGAAACATACACGCTCTCTGCATTTTAAGCCCGGAGTGTGTCTCTTTCTGATCACAGGCCGTCCAGGGAGTGATTATGGTTATTCTCATCATCTACAAAGAGCAGAGTGAAACCCCCCAGTGGAGAGGGAGGCGGGGGGGGGGGGAAATCAGGTACACCTATTTCAGAGCAATTTCCCACTGCAATCTCAATTAAGCCCCTAAATACTTCCTCCCTGTCTAATTAAATCAACTGAAACGCCATTGTTTACGGCCCCGTGCACCACCTGACACGGCCAAACAGAATTACCCTCGCGGAAGAAATTGCGTTGAGCCTTTTTACATCGTATCCCGTTCCTGAGGGGTCCGGTTCGGCGCCCACGCAGCGCGACGCGTGTAACACGATCGGCGGCTTGATCAAATTGGTTATCAAGGAAACCGTCTCCTGATCAATTTAAGTAATTGGCATATTCCTGCAACTTGACCCTGCTGGCACCAATTTGGAGGCAGGGGTGGCCTGTTTTCTCTCAGCGCTCCTGGCTCTGACGGAGCAGGCCGTCATGTCAGGTGTTCTCTGCACTCAATGACGAGGACAGGGGATTAGGCTGAAACGACATCAGATTATACGTCAAATTTAAGGTTATTTCTCATCAGAATGTCAGCGTCACCCTCAAAAATCCAGATCAGCCAAGTTTAATTTCCTGGGTAAATCTGAGGTTTGGGTGCAGGCTAATTTTATCTGGCTAATCTACAAATATGTAGGAAAACAGGGTTTAATTTGTACTGGGAAGATAAAATTATTCCCAGTAAAGATAACAACCTCACGGCATGGATTGACATGAATAACTGACCACAAGGTCTTTTTTTTTTTAATCACTAAAGGTGATGCATTTGACCTGCTTGAATTATTAACTTCTAAAAAAAACTGATCACACACGAACAGAAAGCTCCTGAAAATACAGAGATCTGATCCCTTCACAGGTTTTGGTCCCTCGGGGGCAGCAGGGAGAGCAGGAGGACACAGTGCAGGTAAAGAGGCGACGCTGGGGCCATGCTGGGGCCACGTTGGGGCCATCCTGGGGTCAACTCAACGGCAAGCAAGAAAATACAACCAAGCCCAGTTTCCCTGCTGAGGTCGCATGCCGACAGAGGTCAAGGGATGCTTTGTTTATCTCGCTGGTTTTGTGCGGACCACACTTCTCGTGCCGACAGGGCGCCCACTCGCTCCTCTCTCCAGCCATTCTCCAAAACCTGGCCCTATGAGCTGCAGCTGTCACAGTCGGATAATTTGACATGACACTACACAGACCCCCCTCCCTTCTCAAATAAGCAGAAACACCCGTAGCCAGACCCTGACTACACCCCTTTCTCCACCTCCCAGCTTTTGCGGAGCCTATTTGGTGCTATTACGACATGATTGTCACACAACACTGGAAGAGACAATTTGAGCTCAGAGCGGCGTTGTCTCTCTCTCTCTCTCCCTCTCTCTGTGGCTGTGGGCTGGAACGCTGGACTCAGTTTCAAACACATGTGTCTGTTATTTGCAGATCAGTTTTCCACCAGCGAGCGGTCCAGGGGCTTAGAAACGCCTGCTCTGTCTTGCCAGGACTAAGTGCATGCAGATTGCGCCTTCTCACCGCTGCACTCGGACACACACATGAAGACGAGCCGCCCTCCTTCATTACCACCGCAACTACCCGATGATTACCGCTCCATTGCCCAAGTCAGCATTAACCCCTGGAAAAGCTTCATTCCACCACAGTGAAAAGCAAGAACGCTGCGGTGGTGATGAGGATCAGCACACCTCTCACATCCCCAAACATCTCTGATTAAGCCCGCCTGCTAACTTTACATGGAACTTAAAGCTGCCAATAGCAACTCTCTCGGGTCGACGTCGTTAACTTCATGATGACAACATGATGTTCGACAAGTGGAGGAGGACAGGGGCTCGCATCAGCCCACATGGAGTTTGGACATCTTGCCCATGTCAGCTGTCCAACGGTGTGAAAGCTTGTTTAGCCAGCAGCTCTTCCAGGGCGCCACGCCTCAGCAGCTCCCCTGTGGCCTTTTAACAAGACAAGGCGAACGTGAGACGCCTCCGCTTCCGAAAACTTCCCTTTTGGAGATGCCTGTGGAAAATGAACACCTCTGAGCTGATTAACGGACCGCTCCATCAGTTGCAACACAAATATGTTGATAAGCAGCTTGTAGATGTCTGTAGAAACATTCATTACAAGAACTTATGGCTGTGTTCACATTTGTCAACTCTATAAAATGTGTCAGAAATACTGCGCCGTGACATTTTCTTCCAGTTTTGTGTACAAGGGGGCTCAGATTTTGCTGGAAGACAACTATTCTGGGGGGATCATTAGCGTGTCTTCACACATGCATTCAAGTAGTAGCAGTATATTTTTTTTAGTTTATTTGTTCTAGAAAAGAGTCCATGAAACGTCCTTCAGAGACGACCTCTAAAGCGGCTCTGAGAGGTCTTTCTGCAGCCTGACATTTACAGTACTCCCGAGGTTAAACGTGGCCAAGTCACACATCTTTGTATCCATTAGGAGGCCCGGCTGCTAAAACCTCCAGACTGATACACGTATATTCATCTTGAGACTTGTGCAAAAGTTGCTGCACGTTAATGAACCCATTCATTCAAAAACACCTTCTAGAAATGCCAGTTTGACTTGCTGGAATTTGGTTAAACACCTACATTTCATGTTTAGACTTTTAGACTGAAAATGTGGTTGTACACAAATCCAGCATTTAAGATTCAGGATGAAACTGATAGAATACACTTCAAATATTAAGCAATTTCAATAAAACTTTAGGGTGTGAGGGGGGCTAAAGTTCGAAAAAGAGGGTAAATAAATCATATTTGCGTCAAAAAATGTCTTCACTTTAGCTAATTTAGTTTAAAACATAAAAACATAAACGTAATGTATTTCATAAATAGTTTTGCAATAAAAGAATCTATATTCACTTCTTCCTTTTTTGAACTTCATTAATATCAGACGTGAGTTTTTGGAAAACGTGTTTGCTCATTGATATTACGTCTATTAAAATCTCAACCTGGAACCTTCTGTACGGGTGTAACAGCAGTGCAGCAAAAGGGATCGACAGAAGACACTCAGGAGCACAACCCACCATTTTACCATCCCAATTGCGGCTTTGCAGAGTGCCCCCCACCAAGCGCTTAATTAGGGAAGGTTTGTGGGTAGATGAAATGTCACCGTTGTCAGCTTCAGCTAAAACAATGCAGCACTTGAGCATGCACAGCTCATCGCTCCTCCATAAGCTGCGTCTGAGAGCTGCTCCTTTGGCCTGCATCGCATGGATGTTTCCACATTGGCTGCCGAAATGTGAAGCAGATGCTCGTCTGTAAACATCCACGGCATAATGCGCGGTGCATAAACAATATCAGCAAATTCAACCTAAAAAGAAGAGATTCCCACCAGAACTGGTGGTATTAGGATGCATGTAGATCCCGTCAAACCTTTCAGACATCACCAGGGCAAAATAACTCACAATTACTGCCACTAATTATCTAGCTCACAAAAAACAGCTGGTCACAAAAGTGACATTACAAGTTCCATTTTTCTGCAATTTAGTCAATTTAAAAATATCTACTCCAGCTGCACTTCTTCATTTCCCTCTGCTTTAGATTTACCGTCATGTTCGTGCCTCTATCGCCCCCTACAGACCAAGAGAAGACGTGACCCAATTTGCAGAGTTGGATTCGTTATTACTGTTATAAACTCTTTGGGATCTAATTTTCTCAATCCCTTCATTCACAGCATAAGTGATAGATGGAAATCATACAGCACTGTTACTCCTCATCTCCACCCCCATCTGCTAAAAGCCCCCTAACAACAGTCATTAAAAAAAAAACAAAAACAAAAACAAAAAAAACGAGCTGGAGAGTTCATGAAATAGAATCAAGAGTGTGGGGGGTTGCGCGGTGGCAGTGGCAAAGACAGAAAGAGAGGGATGCCAACATGTGAAATTAGAACAACATGAGTCCAACATGGAGCAGAGACAAAGATGGAGGGACAGAGCGTGGTGATGAGGAAAGGAGGGAGAAAAAAGCTAAACATCCAGCAGAAAGAACAGTGGGCTTGTTAGTGGTTTGTGAAGCAGATGAAACATTTTAACCAATTTGATTGTTTTTGAAAGAAATAATTTTGATCGAATCCCTAACGGCTGCCAACAGGCCGCCTGGCGTTTCTCCGGGTAATGTGGTCTGACGTGTCGGGGGAAAGAAGAGAGGCTTTAAAGGATGGGGAGCAGATGGGGAGGGGGGGTCAGCACAGCATATGCTCGCCAAATACAAACACGCGGAAGTGTAAAAACAGAGTATTTTAGGGGCTAAGACGACTAACGACAGGATTAGGAGAAGTCCGCAAAGTGGCCTTGCGATGTTGCAGCTTAGTTTGCTCAGATACGCGTGAGCAAAGCTGTACAGACAAAAGTCTCGATTATTTCATTGCTCTTTGAGAGCAAAAATATGACAGAAGTCCAAAATGATTCTTTTTAAGCGCCAGTACAAATGCAGAACAGCGCTGCCCATGTTTGAACCAAACAGAACACAAGTACTGATAAATATATGAAATCCTTCATACAACAAGAAGAATTATAGTGGTGTAAATACTGTCAACTTCAAAGATGTCAGACATGAGGAAAGAAGTGACTAATATGAGCTGGAAACAGCTGATTTAAAAATTCAGCTTTAACATGTTTATGATTTTAGCTTTGGTTTTCACGATTTTTTTTTTTCAACTAAAGATACAAAAATTATGCTGTGTTTCAGCATAATGATCAAAAGTAGCATTCTTTGCAGGTAGGAAATTGAAGCTTTGCCGTCTACACCTGCAACCAATCAGCACATAAACACTGATGAATTTGTGTGTTTCCGATGTTTAGTGAGATGGCTGCACGTCTGGCAGTCTGTGTCCTGATATGCAGCAAACAGACCTTACTACAGACCCCACAGACCTTACTACAGTGAAGAACAGACAAACTTTTATAAATATAGAAAGAATTAGCTTCATAACTCTACCATACATCATTTATATTTCTGTATAAGTAAAGCAAATCTAATTTCAAACAATTATGAACTATAAAATTGACATAATTTAATAGATTAACATTGGCCCTGAGTGTGGCATTATACACAAACCTGATTGAAATTTTTAAAGTGAAGCTCTTTGAAGATGGCATCCCGGTTTTCCACCTCCACCCAGCCGGTAGCCCTGAGTTCTATCAAAAGCTGGTCCCGGTCCGCTCGGGAAAGCCAGTGGGAATCTGATGACTGCAGACATTACAGAGCAAATCATTATCTTGTATTCGCTTTTAAATAACATCTCAATGATATTTATCACAGATACGTATTTAACTTTTACAAGACACATTTAAATGTGGTATTAGGAGACAGATGGGTGCTACTTGATCCGAGTCCACCAGGTGGCAGCATAACATAAGTAATGACGTGAAAGTATCCTTTTTCTACGATATTGTACAGTAATTCAAATCAGTTCAATTCAGTTTTATTTATATAGCGCCTTTTACAATAAAATTGTTTCTAGGTGCTTTACAGATCCAAAGGTAACTGTCTACAACACAGTTTTATATAAATCCTTACTATTAAAGGATTGTTGATTAAATCCTTAATCCATGTTCGACAGCGACTTGTATATTCAAAAATTCCAAATACTATATTCCTGACAAATGAACTCTTGGACCTCGCGTTACCCTTAACTTTACTGTAAACACAGTATGAATATACGGTAGCTTGAACGCAAACGTGTAAACGATTACTTCAGTATATCTGAAATTTACTGTTGTGCAACTATATTAGAACGCAGAGCTAAAATTAATTATTCACTCTGAGTAAATTACATGCTACAATAACACATACGACAGAGGTATGTTACATGCTAACGCTAAAGCTGTCAGTTAGACACGCACCATGTTGGCAGAGTTGTTCCTGAAGATGAACCGACTGACACCGACCAAACGGCTGCAGTACCGATAACTGCTAGTCTTTAGGCCAAATATTAACCCAAACATAACGATCTCTGGCAGCCGTCCACAGCCGAGTCTCCGGTCCGCACGCTTGTCCTTATAGACGGGGTAGGTGGTCAAAAATATTGCCTGATTAAAAAAAAAAAAAAAAATCCTACAATTATTAAATCTGATTGTTATTAAACTCCTTTTTACAAATGTATTACTCAACCTCTCATCGTTTTTAACAACTTAAATTATGAGAATTCTGAGCATCGTTTATTATTATTTTTTAATTGTATAAACAGGGACCTGTGGATTTGACTTCAACACCTGAAATTTACAAATCAGCTTATCCTTTATTAGAATTGAGAATAGCTGAAACAAATTAATTGGAATCATAAGAAAATTAATATATTTAATATCACATAAAATTATTTATTAAGAATCATTTAAATCCAATTGCTTTGCAGTCCATTCATGTAGTCTTTAGTCTTGGTGCTCATGGTCCTGTCCTGGGACAAGCCAGCGGATGCTATCTGTCCGCAGGATGGCATACAGAGTAAAACCCGTAATGAAAAGGACAGAGAAGACTAGCAGCCAGTCAATGGACTTCACTGGGACGCTGGGTAGGGGGCCAAGGTGGTCTGCATCCAACACCACTCTGTCAGCTGCAGCATCAAACCCTACAAAAATTTACCAGAGAATTCAGATGGTGTCATAAGCAACAATGGAATGCATTTTGTTTTAGCCAATTGTGCCTTGTAAATGCCACTTCAAAAGCAGAAATAATGACATAAGAAGTACGCATTAAAAAGACAAACGAGATTTATTTCCAAGATGCACACCTGTTTGGTTAGTGATGAAAGAGGAGAGCATCTCCAGAGTTCTGTCTGTGTGGTTGAAACGAGCCATGGGTTTGGCCCCCTGAAATAAGAGGATGTTGGGAACTGCCACAGTCCCAAACCTCGTTGAGAGGCTGAGGTACAGAAAAAAAATATAATTTCAACTTTTTTTAGATAAGACACATGAAATGTGCTGCCTGAGACTATGATTAATAAGGCTTAAACTTCTGTTTCTACAAGATCACTGCAACTGCAACAGAGGGGCTTTCTCACTCACACACACACACACACACACACACACACACACACACACACACACAAACACACACACAGACACCAGTCACCTGCTGTGCTGAGAGGCATCCAGTGCCAGGAAGTGCATGCTTGGAAAAACTCGAGGCAGGGCATTGAAGTGAGGGGCCAATCTAGCCGAGAACTGACACCAGGCAGTGAAGAAGAGAACCACAGAGCACTCGCTGCTGTTAGCATTCAGGAACTCCATCAGATCCTGAGTGACATATAACCCAGAATAAGCAGAGAAACCCATTCTGAAATTTGAATTGTGTTTCAGTCAAGTAATATTCTCAGGTTGACTTGATTAAAAATAAGCATCAAACAGATTTCAAGGACTGACTGCAGGAACTCTGGAAGGATACCTGTGAGACATTGAGGACCTGCACTGTGAAATCTTCCATTCCAGTAACGTTTCTCTTGTCACAGTTTACTTTGTATGTCTTGGAGGTCTCTGTGGTGTTGTGTTCCTCAGTAGACACAGTCTCCACGTGAACTATGTCAAGAGTAACCTGTAGGTACAATAAAAAAAAAAAAAAAAGAAATGTTTAATCATAAGTTTATTCATACAAATTGCTGTCGCAACAAAACTTGAATCCTACATTTTAAAAGAGGATTATCTACTGATTTTATTTTCCAGGTTTACATTTAATCAATAATCAAAATCACAGTTCTGATTCTTACATTACAATTTGAACTTTAAGGAGGCAAACTGGTAACAACCTTAAATGTATGGCAAACCATGCGACAAAGGTTATAATAATTAATCTGAATATATTTATGAATGCCAATAATCATATAATAAGCTCCTGGTCAGTGACCTGCTGTGATGATTCCGAGCTCGTCTCCTCCGGCGACTCTTCATCAGCAGCTCCGGCAGGTTCAGCACACTGGTCACAGCTCTCATCACAAGGTGGGGAGAAACCCGACTGGGGATCTTTCATATTTTTCGGGATGAAGGATTCGATGTCAGACGGACTGAGAGAGGCTTCAGTCCCCATCACGGCATCTGCTATCTCTGCTTTTTTGAACTGTCTTTTTGGCAAAGAGTCCAGATCCTCCGATTCCACAAACATGGGACTGTTTTTGGAGTCGGACTCCACATCTCCGGAGAGTACAACGTCAACAGAGTCATCGTTCTCTACAAAAGCACACACAAACACAACAATGGGTCAAAGTCAGTGAATAAATTGCTGTTATAGCAGCACTTTATCCTCCTATTGATTATGTCAGTTTTCTGATTACTTTTACTTCGTGTGTACTGCAAACAGCATCACACATATCAGTTGAATGACCAGCTTTTAAATCATAACGGAAACACAGTACATTTACGTTAAACATTGCTGTCTGGATGATTAAAATGCAGAGTTGTCACACTGCAACTCAAGTTTAACGCGTATAGATATGTTTGTATTATTACGATACTTAGCATCCAATGTTTTGCTAGCTAGCGCCTTTCGTACGTACCTGGCACCACCACAGACGACAAACTATCAGCGTTGTGCAAAATAAATGCTAAAAAACACAACAGGTGAAGTTTGCTTAAAATCCCTGTCATATTCTATATTTAGGTGAAACAAATAAAGGGTCCGCTCAAAGCGGTCAAGCCATCCAACAGTCCGGCGGAAGCAGCAAAGCTACCAGACCCTCAAATTGATCTGTGTGAAGAGGAACGTTTATTTTTATTTTTTAGCGGTGGCGGAAGAAATTAAACGTGACACCACGTTTTAAGGGAACGGAATTTAAGTAATTTCTTATTATTTAAAGGTTATACGAAATAAATAATGTGTATGATTGCTTTTTCTAATTTAAAGAAACATTTAAGGATTGCGTCCTTTCGGCTGATTGACTGGTTTCTGAATGCTATTGTTTCCAGCATAAATCAATTAAATATGAAGTTGGAAAGCAAGATACACATACTACACAGCACTACCTTTAGTTTTAAAATTTTACATCTTGTCCAAGTTGCTTATCACTGACTGTCTGAGCTATGCTTATCTATATCTAGCTATGTGGAATAAGTAAACATATGTGAAGATTGCTGAACAGTAAACCTGCTTACTTTTAAAAGTTACTGTGTAATACTTTTAGTAGTCTGTTGTAGGAATAGAACATGCACACATCTTATTAATTCATATTTACATTCAGTTAGCAACAATATATGTACATAAACATTAATGTTGGTCCTCCATTTGTGCCTAAATGTTTTTATGGTGGCCCCAATGGACAAAACATTTTTAGCATTTGTTAATATTTACTCGCCAGTTGTGTTACTTTTGTAGAATATAAACACATTCAAATTCTAATGTTTTAAAAGTATTAAAAGTAAATCTAGGCTAGATGCTGCGATATCCCACAACTGGCCCTTTAAATAATCAGTTAAAAAGACTAAAATGTTTAAACCTCATGCAGAATTATGAAAACCTCCCATATCATAGACTTAAATGTTAAAAACAAAAGTGCATATTTATGAAAAGCAGCTTTGGCTAAGTGAAACATTTCAATGCCACTTTTAGGTTTATTACACAGTTTTGAAACATTCCATGACAACCATGCAGGGGTAAAACAGGAATTTGTGAAGCTTTACGGGCTTCTCCACTCAACCGTCAGTAATCACTGGGCCTCCTACGCACAAACGTGAGGCAACTGTTTTGTCTTGTTATGTTTTTAATAATAAAGAAACTAATACAAATAATTAAAAAAAAAAACAAAAAAAACCACAGAAAACATCCACTCCTGCGTCATGTGTCAGCTCTGATAAAACAAGATGTATTACAACTATTTTCTGGACCTTAGTTCTTCTATGTGGTCTTTGGAGAGCCGAGATCCAGAAGTCAGCTCAGAAAACATGAGAATGAAATGAGAAAAATTAAAAATATTTCTTTTCGTTTTACACATAATATGCTCATATAAAGTTCACTAACTAACACTAATTTTCAGGTGACGACTAAAAGTTATACAGAGGAAGAGACGTAGACCTTTGGGGCTCCTCACGTCTGAAAGCCCCAGATGGCCAAGCATCACGTCCTCTCATCACAACTATCAAACAAGGCTACATCAGATGTCTATACAAAAGAAAACCGTGGGGGGAAAAAAAAAACATGTTTATAAATACAAGAAATCATCATCGGTGTGTAATTTACAATGCATTCAAAATACTGTCATTTTAATCGCTTCAGATGTGACAATTTAGAGGTGTTTTTACTAATCCAATCACTCCATCACTGAGCTTCAAGTGCTTTTTCAGTATTTTTACATGGTGACTGAGTTTGTGAGATGCTGAAATATTAAAAAAAGCAATGATAATTCCTACAGTTTGTTAACTTCACGTTCTTTGGTAGAGGGTGGAGATCTTTTGAGGAAAAGTAGAAAAATACAACAATAATAAAAAGTGATCGTATCAAAGTTTTCACAGTACAGTACATGCAAGTGATTATTGCATTAAAAAAGATGCTTTCATGAGAAAAACCAGAGAGAATAAAACAAAAGGCTGGACCCTCGTCAGAGATATTTGTTTTCAGATCTGAAACAACATAATAAATAACAGTACTTCTGTTTTTTGTTTTTTCAGTAAATGAATATTGAAAGGTAAAAGGAGAGAAAATGTGATATTTGTGTCTGGCACAGCAGAAGCCATCTGATTTCAGTCTGTCGATGTGATCATCAAAGCAGCTCTGATGGTCCTGATGGTTCAAACCACATTTAAGATGATGATTAAACATCAACTATGAGAATTTGGAGCAGGAATCAAATTAAATATCGGTTTCCACAAGATGCAATAAATCCAGACTGATGCTCTGCCCTGTGAAGACCCGGCTGCTACAAAATCCATTTATCCCATTAAAACACAGATATTCCCGTTACGACGACGGCGTCTGCTGTTTTCTTTCCTTCCAGTAACATTCATTTTCTATAAATTGAAAACTGTGACTTGAACTGTTCCGTTCCAGTTCTGTTTGCTCAGCTGTGCTGAAACGCTACATGAAGGCTGAAACGCAAAAACTCAGGCTTGTCGTGATCAACCTCCACAGCTGGTAGCGAGGCCAAAGCGCCTCCCTCTCTGAACACCTGACGTTCCCGTTCCTAAAGCAGCGCCGCAGCAGCGAACGCGTCATCGCCTCATCGAGGTCCAGCAGGAGCGCTGGGAAACAGTTTCACACCAGTTGGCAGGCACATGACACCACCACAAATGATAAAAAAAAAGTCCTTTTCTCCTCACGGCAGACTGGGAACGATTAACGGTTCTTACGGGACATCCGTGCACGTGTGTCTCTTGTTCAGCGGGTGTAGGGTTGGTAGAACCGGAAGGCAGCAGTCACTCGTTGGCTGGCTTCTCTTTGCAGGAAGGTTCACAGAGGACTTCCTTGTGTGGGAGGGGATATGGGAATGCTGCTCCGCTGCAGCTGCTACCGTAACCCAGTTTGCTGAGCCGAGAGAGCCCCTTGATGCTGCCGGGAGGCCTCCCGGGGCTGACCTTGTACCCCGCTGCTCTGGTGGTGCCCAGCGGCCTTCCTGGACTCGTCTTGAAGCCAGCAGCCCTGGTGGTGCCCAGCGGACGCCCCGTGCTGGTCCTGTATCCGGCCAACTTGGTGGTCCCCAAAGGCCTCCCTCGTCTGCCCGTCTTCCCGGCAGCCTTGCTCTTCTTTTTCCCGTCGTCTGGGGCTGGATCGGTGCTCTTTACGCCGGGCATTTTCCCGGGAGCGCGAAGGTCCCCTCCGAGCAGTTCCTGCCTCTGGCACACCATGGCCTTGTGGCCCTGCGTGGGCAATGCCATGGGGGCCAGCGTCATCTGGAGGGACGGAGGGGGAGGAGGGTAGAACTTGCTGGACTGCGAGGTGCACAGCTCATAGTGGGAGGCGGGATGGTGGCCGTCCTCTGCCAGGCACGACGGTCTGCTGTTCATGCAGAAGTCGCCGCTGGTGACCTGACGCATCATCTTCTGCTGAGAAACGAGCGACAGCTGTTACTGTCAGCCACAGAGAGCGGCGCAAACAGCACTAAAGCTGTTTTTAAGTGAACATTATTAGCTGGTTTAGGAACTAATTCTGTATTTTCACCACATGTAACGGCACATTCAACCACCAAAATCCTTCAGCAAGTCTTTGACGAACTCTAACTTTCACTTTTTCTAAGGTTAACATGTTTGGCGTTCTTCTAAGTTGAAATAAACAAAATGACCAGGAGCCTGGCGATCACGCCAGAGCCCTCCCCAGGCCTGCCTGACTGACTGGAAACATAACTTTTATTTACTAGGTCCGGCAGTAATTACTCCAAACTTTTTGATTTTGGTCTTTTGTTCTGTTTTTCTTTCTTCGGTGATTTCCAGTAACAGCTGGATGAAGCTGAATCCAGAAGGGGGGGTCTGCAGCTGACCCTGAACTCTGCGGGGTGCCTTTAAAGGTCCACATCTGCCTCGCTAATTTTTTGGACATCACAATTTCACAATAAAGGAGTCGCTAGAATGAGCAAACTCAACTGCGTCCTGTTTTAGATATATATGTTTTTAGTCCTCGTACTCCATGCTGCTGGAACTGAAGCGGGTCATTCTGCTTTTCAGCAGCGTTGCTGACACCGCCTGTAGTAACGCTTTTTCACAAATATTAGCAAATGCCGCATCTGGTTTTGCCTCCAGTCGACAAAACCCCCCTTACGCGCGTCTTTTTCTGCCTGTGCACCGACTGGATCCGTGTTGAATAACACAGCAGAGGGTTTTCAGTGTTTACCAGGCGGAAAAAGCGCGCTGACAGCCGCGGAGATCGGACAGAGAAGCCGAAGACAGCCCACTGCCATTAGCGAGGACGTCGGCGAGACAGATCTACCGTACCTCGATTGTTCACAGACGTCGGAGCTGAAAGGGTTAAGCAGGAAAATGATCTTTCATCTCTCAGCGATCCTGTCGATCCATTACGCCGAATATTTCCGCAGCAGAGGACTTCAGATGACCTTAATGCGGAACCGCGGCCTCCCCCGTCGACCAGTGGACGCGAACCAGACGCGGAACGTTTCCGACGGGCGGCTCTCTTCAAAATCTAGCTGCCAGCTCCAGCGGTTCGGACAAAAAACGCAGCCATTTTCCATTAAAAATTAATAAGACGGCAGCGCAGTCTGAGCATGCGCAGAAGAGTTCACAAAGGACAGAAGGTTCTCTGCTGCAACTGTTTAAATTTAACCAAACTCCCACCAGCATGGCCGAAAAACTGCTAAACCAAGCCAGTTAAATCCTACTTAATAACCTAAAGAGTACATTAGAATTACACAGGACCTGTCCGTTGCCTTGGTGACACCTTGTTTTATTGTGCGAAAACTTTAAAACATCTTACATTTGAGGTTTCTTCATAAAACAACACGTCTACGCAGAACAAGGTGAAAAAAAAGCCATTTTGTATGATTGAGAAATGGAAAAAAAGAAGTTTTATCCATAGAAAACTATGTGGAAAAAAAAAAAAAAACACTAGACTGAGGCATATAGGAAACATTAAAAATATAGATTAAAATATTTTCCCACTTTGACAAAACTGACATGAGAATGAAAATGAGATGGATCCTGCGATGATTCCTGCTTCCACTCCTACAACACCTTGTACCGGCCTTTGCTGATGGGCTGGTAGGAATTTTGCTGGAATAAAAAAATTGATAGAAACATGTTAAGACAACCTTCAGGGACAAGTGCTGTTAACACCTTTTGCTATATAATTCTCATTATTGGGACTGAAAAATCTGAAATGACTGGAATAATTTACTTACTAATCGGATGAGTTCTTCTTTGATTAGCCTTGTGATCTCCGTTTTCGCTTTCTGCACAGCTAGTTCATTTGCACCTAGAAGACACATTTAACCTTCAATTATATTAAAAAAATGAGGATCGTGTAAACAGGAAGAGAGGGGGTGCATTTTCCAGGTTTTAAAGGCCAAAATCTGAAAAATAAGCTTGACTGACATACTTTCAATAGCCAGGTAGATCTTGCGTTCTCCCTCTTTGGGCTCTTTGCCTGGAGGGAAATAAGTTCCTCTGATGGTGATGGCAGCTTCAGAATATTCGCCGATTCTCTGCAGGGCTTCTTTAGACGTCACCTTCCACCTTGCAGTCTAAAAAACAGGGAAAACAAACAACAAAATGTGTTCCCCTGAACAAAGCCTGGATCAAAATTTGTTTACAACAGAAAAAGTTTGAGCGCTGCTGACCTGAGGGAAGTCGTTGATCTCCAGCTCTTCCTCGTATCTCGTGACAGTCTCGACCTGTTCAGCCGCCTGGCGCTCTTCCTCCAGCTTCTCCACGGGGGTGTAGTTCAGCTTGGCGTTGATCTTTTCTGCCAGCTGCTCGGCGATAGTCTTGGCTGACACAGAGGGTGTCATGATGGTGCCACCCCGCAGGATGGCGTTGGTGGCCTGCTGCATCACGTCCTGCACGGAAGCAGCAAACACGTTTTACGTTTTTTTTGTTCTATAGGAGGAAAACAAAAAAAGTCTTCCTGCAACACAATCAAAAGAAGAAGGCTAAAAATCAACCCGGTTTGAGATACCTGAGCCTCGGCCCCCAGGTTCTTCTGAGCATTGATCTTGAGTGCCAGCCTCTTGGCCATCTCCAGTTTCTGGATGTTTCCGGCTGAGGTGGGTCCAAAACCTGGAAGTGCTCCAGTGACTCCAGCTGCTGGGCTGGCGACAGCTCCAGCAGCTCCTGAGAGGGCCCCAGGAGCAGACATGTCCTTTACCCTCTTCTTTGAATTAAACATGCTTTCGATTTGCTCCTCAATCTTTGGAGAGGGAGAATAAGAAATCAGATGTGACAAGTGACAGGTTCAGCTTCAATCAGATTTGAAATGCTCTCACATCCAGAGCTCCATCTTCATCATCTGAGTCCTGAAGTCCCAGAGCAGCCTTCTGCAGCTTCTTTCTCTCATTGGCCAGTGCATGTTCCGTCTCATCAAACTTAAAGCCTTTTCCTGAGAAACCACTGCTGCTCTTAATGACTTTACCCTCCTGTGGGAAAAGGAAAATATGGGTAAAACATATTTATATTAAATACTTGTGTTTTTAGTTAATAAAAATAATAAATTACTTATTATGCATTCCTAAGCTTTCTGAATAGTACTACTAAATACTTTTCTGAATTCTAAACACAACCTTGGATTGTTTCACCTCCTCCACATTCCCTCATACCGCTTTCTGCTGATCTTTGAACGACACCCAGAGTTGTTCCAGTTCAGGTGGGACAGAAGAGCCCGACAGCTCCAAAGCTTTGATGATGTCCCCAGCGTAGCGAGCCTGGTCTTCTGTGATGAAAGTGTAGGCAAAGCCCTGACAGAAAAGAGATCATGGTGGCGGCCGCTCAAGAAAATAGACGCAAAACACACCGTCAACAATAGCAACTCTGTATCACCTTGTTGCCTGCACGGCCCGTGCGTCCGGCCCTGTGGACGTAGTCTTCATAGTGGTTTGGGCAGTTGTAGTTGACGACCAGAATCAGCTGTTTGACATCCAGACCTCTGGCCGCCACAGAGGTGGCCACCATCAGGCGACAAGCTCCGTTCTTAAAATCGTTGATGATGCTGTCTCTGTCGTACTGATCAATTCCTGGAAGGAATGAACATTTCAAAGACAGAACATTTCCCCCAGGATCTCTGAATACAAGATCCCTTTCCCCAGCACAGCCTGAGCTTCGACATCTCGGATCTAAAATGTCCTCACCTCCATGCAGTGACATGCAGGGGTACGAGGCTTTCATCAAGTCTTTTAACAAGCCGTCTGCATGCTCCTGCTTGTCCACGAAAATAATGACCGAGCCCCTCTCCTGGTAGTGACCCAGAAGTTCCAGCAGCTTCAAGAATTTCTTGTCCTCTTCAATCACCAACTACAGCAACAAAGGCAGAAAAAAAAGAGATGCAGCTTATGATAATTATGGTCCTCTGAATAACCAGAGACAGAAATTAAATGCATATTCTTTACCACATGCTGTTCCACGTCAGAGCAAACCACGCTGCGACCTCCCACCTGGACCTCAATGGGCTTATTCAGAATTCTGCGGGCGAGTGCCTCCATGGCTCTGGGGAAGGTGGCCGAAAACATGACTGTCTGACGATCCGGCCGAACACTGTCCACAATACGCATCACCTGGGAGAAGCAGTAATGTCAATTTAACAAACGTGAAGAGCATGGAGCTGACCTGGTCCATGGCAAAGATTCAAAATACCCAAATAAAGGACATAACCGATGAGCTACATCTAACACTCACCTGCGGCTCAAACCCCATGTCAAACATCCGGTCTGCCTCATCCAGCACCACGTAAGTGACTCGACGCAAGTTGGTAACTCGACCTAAACACACCAGGGGAGAAGATCATGAGGAAATTGGTTAATTTAACAACATGACGCCGCTTTCAAGAAACAAAAAACACACGCACACACAAATGTTCCATACAAATAACCTGTTTCTGAGACTAAATACAGCACATCTAACTACCAAGTGGCCAGGGTTTCATTAAAAATATTTCATACAGATTTTTTTGTATCATTTGTTTTTTTAAGGTTGACTCTGGTCTTGCGTACCATCTCAGGGGCATGAGGGACCTGTAAAAGTCAGAAAACAGCCTCAAGATAAAATACAAGAGATGAAGCCCCATCAAGCATTATCTGAGCAAGCCTCTGTTCACCTACAAAGGAAACATATTACAGATTACCTCGCATGTGTGGAAACAATCATGACGACGACGATGCACTAAACACAAGGTCAGTATTTTATATGTGGAATGCAAAACATGTACAGAGTTATTTATTCCCAAAAGCCACGATAAAAGTAAAATTCAAGCTCACTCAAGTGTTTTTTTTATTTTTAAATCACAACTAATTACTGATCCAGTTCTCAAACATTTAACTGAGTCTGAACCACAGAACCATAGAGGCAGCACCAGGTCCACCTACCTGCACTCGCCCTCATCTTCAGGAAAACATCACTGTCGTGCAGATACGACTAATTCAGGTGATCAAATGTCAACAGTTTAGTAAGTAGGACTGGATTTTGGATCATCATTATACTGTTTATTATATTGTGACATTTACTCCATGCATGTCTTAAAGCCTCAAACTCAAAGCTTCTGATCCCGTCAAAAGACGCTCATGGGTCGAGGCGCTTGAACTCACCACTGTTGGCCCCCAACATGTCAATCATTCTTCCTGGTGTGCACACGATGATCTCAGCTCCTCTCTTCAGCTCAGCAATCTGCAAATTAAAGAACATTCAAGTAAGTGATCTAATCTACATCCCCTCAGTTTCTGTCAACATTTTAATTAGTGTAACCACCACTGGCACTATTTTGATTTATTCTGTTAAAAAAAGTTGAGTTTAAATGAATTACACTGATAAAATCTAAAGTGATAACCAATTAGGCAAGGACAACATTGTACTTAAAGTGCTTTACTAAACATTAGATGATCAACAGAACCAGGTGGGGATGTATTTACCTGTTCACTGATGCCAGTGCCTCCATAAACACACACCACCCGAAGGCCCAGAGGTTTAGAGAACTTCTTGCACTCCTTGGTGATCTGCAGGGCCAACTCTCTGGTCGGAGTCATAATTACAGCTGTGAAGGACAAAGGAACACTACATGAAAACTAAACATTTCCTGTTTTTCTTTTTGAGCTGCTGAGTTTTCCCGACAAGCGTCAGATATTACTTGACACCCTGCCTGAAACACATAAAAGAAAATAAAAATGAGCGATTTATTTCTTACCTATCGGTCCCTCTGACTCCTCTAGCGGCCGCTGGTCCATGATGTGTCGGAACATGGGCAGGAGGAAAGCTATAGTTTTGCCACTGCCGGTCTTGGCGATGCCAATGAGGTCTCTGCCAGACATAACAGCTGGGATTGCCTGGGCCTGGATAGGAGTTGGCTTCTCATAGCTGTGCCTGGGAATCCAAAAATAGAGTGAGCATATAAAGAATAGCGCGTCATCTAAAAAGTAATTTTTACAAAATAATTTATTTCAAATATACAAGGGATTCAACTTTTAGGGACATATTTACTAGGATATGCAATGTTTTCCTTTTAGCATCTTTAGCACCAACAATGGCCAATCATACTCACTTCTTTAGAGCGTTGAGGATCTTCATTGAGACTCCACACTGCACCCACGTCTTCAGGGGTTTGGGACAGCCCTTGCCTTTAACGATGATGCCTTCCAGTTCCAGTCTGTATGCATTCACATCTTTAAATCAAACCAAAAGAAAAACAATTAATGAATGGTTAAAAAACATCCCATTTATGAAAAGAACCCTACACCTTTGTTTGTAAAACATGAATTCATGTTTAATGCTTTATTTAGCCCAGCTGAATTTGTCAGGTTTGTATATTTATTATACAACCAATAGCGTCAGACTGAGTGAGCTCTGAGATCCATCTAACGTCATTGGTTTACTGACCGTCTTGAGTCATCTTGGCGAGCTCAGGGACCTCCACGTAGAAGTTTTTACGGTAAGACTCATATTGAATCTTTTCGTGATCAACAGGCTCCAGAACTTTCCTCTGTTTCGTCCGGAACCCAGTGAGAGCTGTCTGTAGATCCACCTCCTCCTCCTCTGAGGAGTACTGTCAAAACACAAGTGGCAGTTGAAAGCTATACACATGCTGTGTTGTTTTTTAATATCGTTAGACTAGAGTCAGATGATTTATTTAGAATAGATCTACGGTGAAAAATCACCTCCATGGCATCCTGGTCATTTTCCATCAGCTCTCCCTTCTTCTTATGCGTATGAGGCCCTTTCTTGGTTTTGACAACTGTCACCACTTTGGTAACAGTCATTGCTCCTTTCTGTTGACGATGAACAGTTGAATTTATCAAGCACAAACACACAAACTGCTGCTGTGACTGAATAAAAACAATGATAAAGCTTGACATGGAAATCAAACTTAGTCCTCACCTTATCGTTTCCTTTCATGGCACCAATGTTAAACTTCTTCACTTCCTGTTTCACCTCCTCCATGTAGGCATCCAGTGGATCCACATCGTCCTCAGCCTCCAACTCCATAGGAGTGTCTTTTTCCTTTTCTTCCCCCTCTGTCTTCTCCTCCTTTACTTCAGTGTCTTTCTCCTCCCCCTTCCCTTCTCCGTCTTCGTCATCGTTGCCTTCCATTGGTGCTGAAACATCCTCATCATCATCTGAAATTATAGGATTTCAATAATAATTAGTGCGGAGGTTTATCATCAGGTCATGTTGTAAAATGAATATGATAGTTTTTACTTGGTTACTTGTACAGAAAACCCAGGATAGTGCAAATAAACATTTCAATATGCTGTAAAATTACTTCTCACCATCATCATCTTCCAGGCTCCATTTCTTCCCCTGCTTCATCTCTTCCAATTCCTTCTTGATCTCTCCAATGTTTTCAATAGCCTTCTTTCTCTGCTCTTCCCTCCACTTCTCCACACGCTCCTTCCTCTTTCTCATCTCTTCTTCCAGCTTATTCTGGTCAAAGTCTTGCTGCATGGACAGATTTAAGATCAGAAATAGCTCCCCACCTTGCCTTCAATTACATTTTAATGGTTAAAAAAATCTTAACTTACATCTTCAACCTTTTCGTCCTCTTTCTCCTCCTTAACCTTTTTCTTCTCAGACACAGGCTCAACATTGTCTTTCTCTTTGCTCTTTGAACTATAACAAAAATAAAAATATAACAAGGAAATTGTATTTTGTCTCTTGCACGCATTCATAGGTGTAAAAATATTTTTTTTTCTTAGTATGTCATATTTTCAAGTGCTTGTTTTTAAAATATAAAATCTGTGTCAAACAAAAAATGTAAAAAAAAAAATAAACTAAACATTTTGTTCATAGATGCGAAATAAAATTGTTTTTAAACCTCACTTTTCATCTCTCCTACTCTTGGTGGGGCTGCCAGAACGGGACCTCCGGGTTCTAGTTCTGCTGCTAGACCTTCTCCTTTCCCGGCTTCTGGACCTCCGTCTGTCTCTGCTCCTGGAGCGCCTAAAGAATAGAACAAATAAATCACCGAAGCAAAATGTTTCCATTTAGCTTTTGAAACAGTACAAAATAATTTTTGTTTGGGTGGGGAATGCACTTTTGTTATTTTGAATACGATAAAATACTTCATAGCGTTAATATGTGGTATTATAGTTACAACAGAAAATGGCCTATTTAGTTGCACATATGCTACTTTTCACCACTGCTCAAAAGCCGACCACTAGTCATTCCTAAAAACAAACCAGAACCAATTTTAGGTCGTGTTTCGACGTTTAGATGCTGTTTAAGGAGAATCACCTGGCTCTTTTCCTGTCTCTGGACCGTGACCTGCGGCGGTCCCGGCTCCGTGACCGCTCTCTTCTACTGCGGTCTCGGTCATCTTTCTTGGAGCGCTTGTCCGGAGAGCGACTCTTCGACCGGCTACCTGTTCGTCCCCGAGATGCGGAACGTTTTCTGTAGTGTCTAAATATGACAACATTGATAACACAACAACACAAGTGTCGGAGTTAGCGTTCGAATTAAATTTAGCCATTACGATGAAAACTTTTCAACAACCATTAAGTGTAGTTGCAATACATTCAACAAAGTCGCATTAAATCGCCTTATTATCTATATTACCTTGACTCACGCCCCATTTTTTAAGCTAAGTAGTTATATCTCGTAAAAATAGTTTGCTCAGAGAAAGACGACGAAATGAAGGTACAACGTCGCTCATTCTACGTCATAATCCTGCGCTGTTACACTTAGAAAAAATATCAAACCTACAGTTCGCCACCTTGAGGTGGGAGGTGAAAATGCCTCTTAAAACGTGTGTTACAACAACGTAGTAACGTAGTGCTTTTATGTGCTCAATTATTAACGGTAAAATGATACTGTGGAACATTAAAACATTACATCAAAACTATTTTCTAAATGTGTGAGTATAATTTGTTTCCTACAAGCCTACTTTGCATTCTACAAAGTCCCTAGAAACAACTTTAGTACAGTCACATATAACATACAAGCCATAATTATTACATTCAAATCAAAACAGCCAGACAGTTTATGACACATTCGTTTTTATTTGTAACTTTTTTTTAGTTATTTATTATATACACATAAGCGGAGACTAACATATTAACACCGACTATTTTGTTGAAATTCAAATATGTAATATACTGCCAGAATCATTACAAAGTTATTCTGTAAACATTGCCACAAAAAATAAAGTACTTCAGAAAGTCATTAAAACAAATTACACAAAGTCACATGAAAAAACATTCACACTTATAAATTAATTTGGATGACGTTGGAAATATGGAGGGAGTATATTACAACACAGGGGAAGAGAGTATATATGAAATATGTATGAACAAGGCCTGAACAAAGAAGAGCTTAATGACTCAACACACAAGCTAAAAAAAACCTCACATTCACGTGAAGAGGCAGTGCTGTCCTGTAAACCACCAAAACGTATCTCTTCAATCGCCCTTTCGACTGAAGTCGGTACCGTGACGTGTATTCTGCAATCTAGGAGTTCTCTCGGCAGAACAACCTCGTAGAGCTTGGACCCATTTAAATGCTAGAGAGCAGACTGAGGTCAATGTAAACCTTATTCTAATGCTCCACTGTAAAAACTAAAAGAATCCGATGATCATGAAAAGATTCCTTTTCGATAAATCAGCACAATCAGCTTAGAGATAAAAACAAAAATCATCCGTTACAAAGCAGGTGCGCGATCATTATTTACCGAGCCTGAAAAAATTTAACTGTAAGAAATGTAACGTGACCATTTACCAGCTTGTTTTTTGAACATGATGGAAGCGCGGCTCTGCATTTACCGTCTTAACTCCTTGCTCAGCAGCTCTAAAACTGAAACTAACCTCTGCTGGGATACGACAGCCTGTCCAAGTCCTTTTAACTGAAACAGCTAATGGCTTTCACGTTTAATGTTCTGTAAAGTAGCTTGCCTGGTGCATGATGGGAGCGCAGACAACACAATTACAGCAGGTTAGAGGAGAACATGAATGTGGTAACTCCCAGAAAAAAAAATTCATTAAACTATCAAAAAAAAACAAAACATTTTTTTACTTTAAACAAACCTCTATAAAAATGAGATTGTTCATTCCTTCAGGCACTCCAGTGCTTCCCCACTCAGGAATTAAACAGCTGCAGACTGATGGAATCATTTGTTGTCCAGTCTTGATGGTGACACTAGAACTGATGAATGATCAGCCTAAATTAACGTGCAGCACAAGAAAAGTATTTGGCCTTTCGTTTAAACTCTCACTAATGAGCCGTCATCCAACCAAAGCACAAGATTAGCTCCCAGACCATCTACAACAAACCCAAATAATAATTTGACCTCGTCCTTTTTCTAGACAGAGGAAGGAAGTGCTGAGCTTATCCAGATCCACATCTGTCAGGGAGTCTCTGAACCAAAGAGGAGCAGGATCTCATGGGAGAGGATGAAGGTGAAGAAATAAACGCAAAGGTCAGCAAAGACGTCGCCCATCCTCCTGTAGGTGTCCATGGAGCGGTTGATTACCTCAGCTGGAATGCCAGACAGCACAAGGGCTGCGGTGAGCACGGTGGTCTGGGCCTTCTTTTCTACCTGGAAGAGAAGTAAGAATTGATTTTGCTGAGTCATCTGACTGATAACAAAAATTTGTAATTATGCAAAATTGCACGTTACATCCACGTCTCTTCAGTCTATATTAACATATTACAACAATCTCCTTCAATGTTATTTATTACATCATTTAGCATTTTTACAGGGTTAAAAAAAGCAAATATGTCTAATGTATGCTCATCTAAGAACACATTAATCAAGGAAACACAGGAAAACATCACAAAATATCATGTAATAACTCACCTTTGGAAAATATTTGGATAGGCCCATGTAGGCTAATTCAAGGGTCAGAAATGGTGCAAATATTGACTGGAATATAAACACACACACGAGTCAGTTGTCAGCACAATATTGGCATATTCTTTGCAGAAAATTTGCAAGTGGCTTCTTTAAATGTATCTTTAGTTGAATTTATTGTCACCAAAGCATTTGCTCCCTGCTGTTACCAGTTAACTTGGCAAAAAAGAGCAATGGGTCAGTGTCACAAACAATGTAAAGAACCAGATCTCACCAGATATGTGCAGACAAAAAGCCTGACAAAAACAGCAAGAAGGACACTGCCGACAAGCCTGAAGACCACGAAGGGATCGAACTCTTCTGAGTCAGAGCCTCTGTCCTGTACTGGCTTCTCATTGGCTAGTTGACCCCGAAGTTTCATGGCATCATCAAAGCGGGACAAGTACTTCTGAAGACCTGGACGGGGTGAGCTGTTTAGGTCGTCTGATACCCGATCTCCCCTTGTTCTCTTTCGAATGCCTGCTAGGTCGTCTTCCAGAGAGCCACTGAGGGAGTCGCTAAAGCCCGGGAGGGGTGAGGCTCTCCTCTCTGGGGTGGCGTTGTGGGAACGGCTCCCATGCGCCGAAGAAAGTTTGGGGGAAGATGATGAAGAAACTGACTCTGTCCTGTCCAGATCAAGGTGGAAGCGAGGTTCTGTGGAACGTCGGGAGGCTCCCACTGCAAATATAGATAGACAGAACCAATATTACTATAATAGCTTGACAGGGGAATCTTCTTCTTGAGCTTCATCTACAACACCTTAATAATAAACCTGTTACCACAAATAAATACATTTTAAATATATAACAGTAATTTTAGCATGTCTCTGTCACGTTTCTATCCCTTGTAGCTGCTACAAGAGATGATGTCAAACGTTGTGTTGTATTCTTTTACGATGACAATAAATATTAACTCAACTGTTTGTCCTTCCTATTCTCCTGTGAATTATGTGCTTTAAATTGTATGCTTAAATATGCTTTAAATTTGATTTGGATACCCGGGTCTCTCCTCTTTTTTTGAATACATCTTGTTTTATCTTTTTGACTCTACCTAGAATACCTTCCAACAATTTCAACATCTCCTGGGTAATGTGGAAATGGAAGTCATAATCGGCGCCACTGATATAGATTTATCATTCGTAATCTACATGGCTAAAACTGTCTTAGAGGCCACTAATTCAGGGATTTATATAAAACACCAGAAGATGTCTTGCCGTTGTTTTCAGAACCGTTTGTCGTGCAGCCCACGATTCTGTTCATCCTTTCTTCTGAATTCATGAGCAGTTTTCGCCTCCGGATCTCCGCTCTCTTCTGCGCCGCAGACATTGTTTTCTCTTCGGTGGCCTCGCCTGGTTCCATGGTTGGGTTAAATTATAGGGAACTATGGTGTAATTTTAAGCTACATAAAGGTTTAGCGGCTTCGTCGTGACAACAAAAAAGCACTGAATCGCTCAGTTTAACCTGAGTGCGCTTGATGATGACGTCGGTACAATGCGACGTTCTGCTTCAAGCACCGAAGGGGCGTGGTCGATGGACAGATAACTTTTTTTCTCACAATTGAATTTTCATATCTATCTTCTTCTTTCTCATAACTAATGGCTGAATAATGGATAACCAAATAATCATATTTTAAAGTCAAATGCCCCCAGGCCACCATCCTGAACGGTTTTAAATGAATATTGCAACTTCAGATCGTGACTCAATTCTAAGTCACGTGACTGTACCTTACTTCAGGTACTCAGGCACTTCAAAGAAAGCATTATTTATTAGAGCAAAACATACAGCGTTAGTCTTTCTCTAAATACATTTTGGCGATATGTTACATAGATAACTGTATGAAATTATATCAAAACCTTCTCCAGCAAGAGAAAATCTGACTGCACTGGTCCACAATCTGTGTTTCTCAGTCTTCATTTTCTCTCAACACTGTTCACCCACCAAAACACAAAACTACATTAAAAAATTCCCAAACACTTTATTCTGATAGCGTTATTTCAACCTTAATATTTACTAAAATCATCAGTATTACTTTACTTTTATATAATGCAGACTTATCAATATACAAGTATCAATAAGCACAAAAAAAAAGATCACAATGGCTTCGTTATTTCTGTGTTAAAGATTTTCCGTTATCCTATTATATTAAAATATTTCATAGAGTCTGTAGTTGAACAGAGCTTTAATAATAAAAATAAAAATGAGTTCCCATAGAAGGCAATTATAGAATTTAATCAGATTGGGAGTCTCATAAATTATTAGATTATCAGAAAAAAGAAATGGAACGGTGCTTAGAATGTCCAGTGACACAAGATGAGAAAACTAAAGGACAGCTCAGACCAATGAAAACGACTTTCCGTAGCTGAATCCACAAAGTTGCGGTGGTGACAACGGGGTTGATCCACAAACGCATCTTTGTTTACAACGGTGTACAAATTTGTTCATCATACTTAGAACGACTGAGGAATAAGAATCACATGACCTGCCCTTAAGGTACAATTATAGAATGTTATTAGAGCTCAGGTTCTTTTCTGCATACAGACACTGAATAACAGTCTTTAAGCACAAACGTACATCCCAACAAATCTAAAATACACAAGTACAAATGGTTGACTTGTTTGAGTAAAGGCGACTGTGCTTTCTGGATTTAAAAAAAACACCTGGAACATGTTTGCCTGGACCGTATCTGAAAGATACCTCAGAGAATAAACACTGATTCATTCAATCGCTGACATAATCACAGTTTACTCAACACAACCATCATCATGAGATCTTTTTCTTCCTTCTAATATGGTGATTCAGCACAGAAAAAGTGCTAAATAGGCATCAGAATCAGTTCTGTCTCTCTCCATCATAGACTGCTTGATTTGAGTGATGCCGTTTTGCTCAGAAGCTTTTCCTCAGAGAGGTGAAGCATCACAGCTGGAGAGTCCTTCGATCTTCCTCTGACTTCTAACATACATACGCACACATACACGCTTTTGTATTCCTCTATTGCCAAAGTCCCTCTGAAGATTATTTGGAAATTTGCTGTTGGAGGTGAAGGAGGAACTCGTAGTATGACAGGGCAGACTCTGTCCGGTCCTCAATCATGTTCTGCATAAAGCTGGCCTTCCTTTGGCTCTCATCCCTGAGAGGGCAAATCATCGAAAGAAGAACAAAAATGACAGTTGTGTCAGCTCTTTCCTTTTAAAACTTGACAAAATGAATTCCATAATCATTTAGTTAGTCAAACAGCTGGATGAGTTTTGATACACATAAGTACAAAATGTCCTCTCAATCATTGCCGTTAACATTCCACTGCAGTGAGGACACGTTCTGCTACCCGGCACTGAAGACACAGTAAATACCTTGTAACAATTTTACTTAAATAGAGGCAGATTCAGCCATTAGTCCTTTTGTTTTCAAACTCGGAGACACTGGAACTGTTAGGTAATTGCGCAACATATTATTTTCCAGTTTTAAAAGTGCATGAATAAAATACATTTCCACTGCATTATTTTTATGAAACGCCATCTTAACTGTAAGTGGGTCTAATGGCTTATCTATTAAATTAATACACCCTTACCTGATAATATGCAGAGAGGGGAAGAATGGCCTCTGATCCCTCAGCCAGCTAATAAAAGCTCTCATTCTCTGTGATTCAGCCGTGTCCAAGTCTGGCAGTAAATGCTGTCAGAGGGAGAAGAATGGAATCATTTAAAATTGGCTCTGTTGCATGTGAGTAGGCAGATGTGACCATTGTTACTAAAGATAATTTTTACAAATTACTGCGCACAGCTAGAGTTTTTAGACAAAACAGGGCAGAAGAAAAACGATGAGTGGAGGTTCAAAAAGTGTTTTATAATTAGAATGACAGATGCAGTACAGGCCTTCTTACCAGGTTGTCAGGCACAGCAGCATAGTTGGGAACTCCCAGAACTTGTGTGAGGAAGATAGGATTGCAATTCCGCCCAATCCACAAATAGATCACCTTTTAGAAAAAGAAACAAAGCATGCGTCATCCATACAAACATGCCCCACTACAGATGATAACAGTAGTGAAAGCATCATACTGTTCCAGCATCCATGAGGAAAGCGCCTTCCCTGCTGAGCTTCTCCACAGAGAGCTGCAGCAGCCTGGGCTGAGGGATGGTCCGCTCGTTGATGTTCAACGCTCCCTGACAATTTACAAAGCAAAATGAATGCGGCTCAAAAACAGAGACCAAAATGTGAATTAATATAAATAACTGGTTTATTCGTGGTACACAGATTTCTGCTCCCTCACCTCATCAGTGAGATCGTCAACACGGTAGAGAGATGGGTGGATCATCAGCATGGAATAGGCTAGCGGCTGGTACTTCAGCTGACACATGGAGAACACCCGGTCATCCAGCCTGGTGCTGGTCCCTGTCCTGAAGGACTTCTGTAGAATGAACAGAGAGAAAACTGGATCAAAAAAGTGTGGTTTCCAACACTATTACTGTAATCGCCCATGTTGGCAATCTAGTAAATTTACTAAAATAGGTTGGAGACCTGTTTAAGAAGGGCAAGTACGAAGAGTGGAAAGAGTCTGAGGCAGGCTGGAGACAGCAGGCCAGGCTGCTGGATGGTCAGAACATTCTGTCTGAATGAACTCAGAGAGTCGATAGCAGCGTTGGTCAGGGCGTCTCTGGCATCTCCGAGACTAGACGTCACAGAACGGTCCACAGCTACGAGAGACGGGATTTACAGTTGGTAGGAGCAGCACATCAATCTCATTAAATAATTGGTAGAAATCTATAACATAATTGACATGTATATAAGAAATACATACATTTAAGGATAACGACTTCTAAAAACTTCTTAGAAAGAGATATAGAGAGATATTCTGAATATTGTACAAAGATTTGGGTTAAAAAAACAGATGAAATGAAATGAGAGAACAGACTTGACAGCATAATACAAGACAGTTGCTAGGTAACCACAGCTGTCACCACTCATCTCCATCTGCCAGTAGCAACAAGAGTGAAGTGGTTGGAAAAGCTGCAGTGAATTTAAGGTTCAGCTGATGAAAAGAATTACTGCATGCAGTAATGAGTGGTAAATATATTTATTCTATGACTAGAAGGGATCCTCAAAAACACATTAGATGTGTTGTTTACCCATGCAGGCCAATAGTCCAGTGATGGCTTGAACATCAGCTCCAGCAAAAATGTCTGACAGAGAACTGACCACAGGGAGACACAAGGTGTGAACACGAATCCTCCGCTCGCCTACAAGAGAAGATGCGTCCTTTCAAACAGTGTACACTGGGATATTTTATTTTAAAACCATTTATAAAATCACAGAAGTTTGGCTCAGTCTTTGTATGCACCTTTGCTGGACGTGTACAGCAGGGCGGCCTGAAAAGAGACCACCTGAATGTCGTCCAAGTTTTCGTCAATGGACATTTGAACAGCAAAACCGGCATCTGGGTTCACATTGGGAAGGGACAAAAGGTCTGTGGAACGCACAAAGAAGTTTCCATGGAACGTGTGGATGGAAAGACCTGCAGAGGAAAAGAGTGGGGGGAAAAAAAAAAACTGGTCAACTTTTAAAATGCAGCAGCTGTTGAACCCAATATTTTAAGTAGAGTCATGCACATCCAGTGATGTGCTTGACTAAAGCACAGCTGTTGGGCTATCGCACCTTTGCTGCAGCGTATTCTCATGACAGCCTCAAAGCCAATCTTCCTGGTTAGATATCTTTTCAGGTCCTTCTGGAAGCACTCCACCTGAGCGGGGTTATGCTGGTGGTGGTAGGAGGGGTAGTGGTAGATGCTTCCTGCAGAGTATCTGGATATACAGCCTGCAAGAAACAACACAAGTGTGAGGCAACAATCAAAAAGTTTTAGGTTCACTCGTTTTGTCATAGGCTGATGATGATCTTCCTGTTGATCTGATCTGTGAGCTGATTAACTCTTTTACTTGATGGACTTACCCAGCGAAGCCAAGTCACAGTACTGAGAACTCAGCATGAACAGGTCAACTGCCACCTGCTGGCCAGAGCAGTCCAGAGCCAGCTTCTTGTAGAAGTCTGTTGCAGGGGACAGGTGCTGTACATCCTGAAAGAACAAACCAGGAGAGACCGTGAGGCTGAAAAAGTTGTAATTGGATCTTTAAATGTTGTCAAAGGCTGAACAGCTCCTTATGTATACTATCCGGCACACATCAGTGCTCTTACCTTAGCCGATGCCCTTTGGTTGGGGTCTTCCCTGGACTGCAGGGCCCCTGCACCAAGGTTAGGCAGTTGTGTCTGGAAGACAGACATGCGGCCTCCTGTAGGTGATAGCAGCTTGAAGCCAGCCTGAAGGGCTGAACCCAGTGCAGACTGGGTTTCCATTGTCTTTTGAAATAAAGTAGGTAAGCTCTTCAGCAGATCCTGCACAAGCTGGAAGAAAATCAAAGCATGAGTATTGTATACTTTCATATGCTGAAATGACAGAATGAGGACTCTTCTAGCTTTCTCTCACTCTGCAGTCTACGTTCAAAGCTTACAGTTCATTATTCCACAAACCAAATGACATATCAAGAAATAAAATACCTACCTCTTTGCATTCATTCAAGTTAACTAAAAGGCTATCTGGTGTTGGTAAAAAGATATCTGTGGAACACAAAAACATGTTACTGACCCAATCAGTGGGATCTGCCGACATTATATAATATTAATAAGTTCTGCAGCAGAGCTTTGAGCTGATGTAATCAGTGTGGTTAGCCTTCAGCTGCACCTCACCTTCAATGTCAGAAACAATGAGCATCTGAGGCTGGGAGAGGCCCTCCTGGAGGTTGTAAAAATGGATGGTGCTGTCAAAGGTGATGAAGCCTATCTTTGTCCGGGAGTCTCCAGGAAGCCTCGAGAGCGGAGACAAACAACGAAATAAAACTGGAGCTCAAGGCAACAGGACAAACCTTATCTTGAGCAAATTAACAAGCACATGGAAATATTTACAATTCAACATCTCTAATTATTTAATTAAAAATTTAACATTATACATACGAACTGATGTTGTCCAGAAGCGACTGGCAGAACACGTTCAGGTAACCTGTCTCTACTGCATTATGGGATACGTCAAGAATGAAAAGGTAAACAGCAGGCTGTGGAGGCCTCAGCTGTGGAAATCAGGGAAAACACATCTTAATTACAGCCCTTAAAAATCAAATATGACAATTAAATACAAGTACAATTACAGTGTGTTGCAAACCAGCGTCAATCAAACTTTGCAAGCCTACCATATATTCTGAAGGAGCAATAAATTCAATGGTGGCATTTTGGACTTCGGGTCTTTTGTGTGGCTCCCCATATGATCTGCTGACAGGGTTGTACATAAACTCCTCTGGAACTATAAACAGACAGTCAGAATATTTAGTTTGCAGAACACAGTTATTGTGAGCTTGTGATTAACAGATATCCTAGGCTTATTATAGTATGTTAAACAATTCTAAACAGTTATTGTATTCTTGCTGACAAGAGTTCATTCTGAACATGACCTCGCTTCCCCATCGTACCATCATTGACCCGATTGCACAGATTGCATTTCCACCTCCTCTGGTCTAGGAAAGAGACGAAAGGGTTGATGTATGTTCTGCAAGACCGACACCTGACGATAGTGCTGGATGTAACCACGGGAAGTTGCTACAAAGAAGAACCACAGGAAAAAAACGGACATCACATGGAGGTCGACTTATTTCTTTACTGCTAGAAAAGGCAAAATGGCTTTCAAAAGGTTCTTTTGTGGCTGGGAGAGTTATGCAATGTTTGTGTGCCAACTTCCTGAATTAACAGCCCACTTAATCAACAAACCCAAATTCATCCTGACAGATTTTGCCTCAAGGTTTAGCGACTTGACCATTATTATTAAAAAATTATTTCCTTCTCAGTCCGTTAAAGTCTGAAGAAATATTGTTGAGATTGATGCTACATTGCTCTCCTTCTTACCCTGCTCTCAGAGATATACTGTTTGCTACAGGAAAGATCTGCTCTGCTGGTGGAGATACTGTGTCTCATATTCATGAATGGAAATTAACAATTAAGAAAGGCAAATTCTTGTTTAAATATTACCAGTCCATTTAGACCGGATAGACAGCTCTATAAAAAAAAAAACTATTGTTTTCACAGGAAAATGCCATTTTGTTGACCGTGTTTCTTGCAACGTTTTGCGCAGCTGAGCCGAGTACAACAGGTTTCACATTTACATGGCTGGCTAATGCGTGCACATCAAATATTGAACCGAGGTGTTACCGAGAGATCTTTGAAGGGGTGGAGCAGCAGGCCCAGGGGCATCTTGGCTTTATTGAGGAGAGACTGGGTCTGGGGGATGTTACATAGTGTGCTGCGAAAAACTCTGTAAATAGCACAAGATATATATATTAAAAAAAAAAAACATTCAGCATGTGGAGTTTATTTAGATATCTGGCTCTTAGGTCCTGGTTCTAAATAGTAGACTGAAGTATATTTAACATTTTTCTATGAGGATAACATAAACATTCCACAGAATGTGCACAGCTCCAAAGTGAATTACAGTCACCACATTTCAAAGGCACTTAAACATCGTCTGACTCTGCTGGGAAATTCATCTACGTCGGATTGGTGGAGTCTACTCCAGCCGCTTGTCAGCAATTATTCAGAATCATTAGCAGGTGGGTGCCAGTGACCTAGGGCACACACTGTCTCACTTTTTAACTTTTAGTAAAAAAAAAAAAAAAAAAAAAAGAGAACACACTAATTTAAACATTTTATTATTTTATTTGTTAAACTGTTCTAGTTCAGATCTTGTCCGTTTGTTCTGCCTTCTGATGGTACAAAGCATACACACCTGCAGCCATCCTTGCTGTTTGTTCTAATTCTTATTTACAAAAACACAGCTGATAAATACAGTTCACTGGATTTTACAGTTGTTGGCTTGATTCAATTTGCAAAGACCTTAAGTGCACTTGAAATGCAAAGGTACTCTTCAAAGTGGTTTTGGTAATTAAATAATTGCATAATATATTAAGTTACACTATAATAACAGGTTTAAACGATAATAAAAAAGTAGCCACAGCTTACTCTGGGTGACAGTTGACTTTCTGCAGGTCCTGAGGGAGGCAGGGTGTCGGGGCAGGGATCGGGCTTGGTGGCAGCAGGTTCCTCTCCTGCAGCAAGTTGACCACTCTCAGGGCTTCTGGGGTGCTGGACTGGAGACTCATGGCAGCCAGCGAAGGGCTGAGCTGAGCCGGCCCCAGGCCACCAGGCTAAGAGAGGGGAGATCAGCAATAATGAAAAGTCAAAACGGTCACAATATGAATATGTACAGACCTAACTGCCAAATGCATCCTGACAAACTATGAATTAAAAGTGATAAAGCAAACAACCAGCGCCTGACTAGCTTCATCCTCACCTGCTGGTATGGCAGAGTTGCCTGACTGTAAGGCTGTCCGGCGGCCTGCATTGCAGGGTGCACTGGAGCCGTGGCACCACGGGAGACTGAGGTGTTTTGATAACCAGGAGGGAGAGATGGGTAGTGGCCCAACTGTCGACCTGGTGGTCCAGGCTGTGATGTGCTGGCTATATTGTAATGTTTTATCATTAACAGAAATATATGTTCATACACTTAAAATACTGCAGTCTTTGCAGGACAAAAATTGTGCATAAGATGAGGAAAATAAACAGTATGTGCGAGAAAATGACTCACCCATTTTGTTGTCAACATGATTATAGCTGTTTGGTGCTTGTGGGCCATTGCCAGCAACAGTGCCTGTGTCCAAGAAAACACATGACACGAATAATTAGAGAGACAGTTCATATTCAGTTCATTAACCACAGGGGACAGACATGAAGTGACCTAAACTAGAGGGGGAAAAAAAAAAGAAATTAACAGACATAAGGGAGAATGAACCCAAAGCTAATGATGATGTTGGGAATGGATGAAATACTGGGTGACTGGAAATGCTAAGGGAAAAAAAAAAAAAAAAAGAAATGATCAATAGCTCTACAGTAAATACTCTACACAGACTAACATCAGAACCACTTCAAGAAACTAAACTATGAGTGGATTCAGACACAATCAACAGTACACACAACAGGATGACATCACAGTACTAACAAATACGTCGAACAGAGACTGACAGATTTGGCCAGACCTGGACATTCAATATCCCCCTCCTGACAGTCGGGCTCAGTGCTGTTTACGAGCCCCCCACACTGATCTGGCATGTGGAGGAATCACAGAAAGGAGGGAAAACAGTGAGAGTGTCAGGCATCAACTAACTTCGACAAAATACCACTATGTGCCATCTTGAGAGTCAGAGCTGAGTATTGTGAAAAACCTCACAATTGAGTTACATTGAGAAACTTTTTCTTAATTTCATACCAATTGTAAACACCTGACACGATTTTCTAATGACAAATGTATCTCCATCACTGCCAGGATCAGTGTTAATCCTGTAAACATGCTGCTGTCATGGGAAAATACACCTGTATTACACTAGAAGATCATCAGTTAAAGGACCATGTCTGCCTCAAGCATTGATTGCTGTACCAGATCAATCAGATTTTGACCCTTTTCAATACCTCTTTATAAATGGGCATCTTCTCAGAATCTTTCAAAACTGCCATGACTAAACAGTAACGCACTGAGAAATCACAAATGTTCCCTTCATTAGCAAAGTCCTAAAAAGATTCTCCTGACTGAAAAAAGACACCATTTCAGCCACACCACAGCACTGAAGCTAGTCTCACTGAAATAATAGAAACCTCCAATTAAGGTCTCAGTACTAGTCCATTTAGACTTTAGCTTCAGTCTAGGTGACACACTGATCTATCGGCATGAAAAGCTGGTTAGCCAGCTACAGTGTTTAACAAGTAGTAAGTAAATACATGCAAATGGATAATTACTGTAAGTTATACAGCTTATACAGAACAAACAAATATGAACATTCCTCTATTCTAGATTTATATCTGAAGCAAAAATGTGTCCAAATGTTGGCTTTTGGGGCTGTAAGTGCCAGCTTTATAGTGCAAATATTCACCATCTGCCTTTGGTGGTAGAGGTGTGGTACTGGATATGGGAGGGCCAGTAGGTGGCGGCGCGGTTTTCATGGCTGGTGGTGGTCCACTGGGTGGGGGGCCGTAGGGAGCTCTGCCAGGCTGATATGAATGGGAGGTCATGGGATTCATCGGCTGAGGTGCACTGCCTGAGTTAATAATAATAATAATTTAAAAAAATCTACAATTAGAACTTGAAATATTCCTGTAATATTTAAAAAAGTGTAAACAATCAAGACAACTTCACAAAATTCACATTCCTAATTTTAGTGATGTGGTGCTGATCACGCTGATTTCGTAAACATTTCCAAAATTATGCCTAAATATAGCCTTAGTCTCAATCCAGATATATTACACTTAAAACGGGCCACATTTACAAAGTGTTAGGAGAAAATATTTAGGCTGCATATTACGCAACAGAGTTCAGCTACATTCTGCTGAATCACTTCCCCCAGATGAAATGGTATGACTAATTCACATAAAGAAGTTTCAAGAAGTATTTAAAAGTTTCAGAAAATAATTCCTTTGCGGTTTCTTTTGGTGCTTAAAAAAAAAAAAAAAAAAAAAAAAAAAAAGACATTCTGAACATTTAACAAATTTTATCAGATGAAAACAAGAAACACAAAAACTGAAATTAAAATATTAATATCCTCAAATTTACTTAACCCTACTTAAATAACACTGTTAAGAGTGAAAAAGTGTCACAAATACATGGAATATAAAAGAATTGGTAGTCGAACTTTGTGCCAGTTGAAAGCCTCTGACACCAGCCAACACGTTCGAAGTAGGAGGAGAGGGCAATGTCCAGCTCCAACATGTCACTAATCTAGATATGCGTATATTTAGCACACGTCACTGAAAGATGAGGGAAACAAAAACAGCTGAATACATTTTCATCATACTCACATCAGTATTATTATTTAAAATACAATTATGTAATAAAATGACCACTGAAGCTCACATATATTTAACCATTTTTATTACTGCATGGCAGAGTGGATCTTTGTGTTTTCACCTTGCTGGATGAATCCATGTGCAGAGGTGGGAGGCATCCTCGGGCCTGGGGGCTGTGCGGTACTGTGGGACATGTGGGCAGGTGGTTCGGAGCTGTAAGCTGACGATGGTGGTGGTGGTGGTGGCGGCAGTGATGAACTTGTAGCTGGGGTCACATGATTGCCTAAAGGACCGCGTGGAGGTGCGCTCGTGGAATTTAGTGGATAAGTTGGCGGGAGGGCTGTGTTGTACTGCCAAGCCTGTGCCTGTGGTTGCTGCGGGTTTGGATAGTAGCTACTAGAAGACACAGCAGGAGGGGGTGGTGTTGGCTGTGCGGGGGGCATCCTGGGCCCAGGGCTGGGGCTGGCGGACTGTGGAGGGGTGTGGGATAGAGGACTTCCCATGGCAGGCCTGGTCAACAATGGTGGACCTGGAGGACACAAGTAAGAAGTGGGTGTTGGGCCAGGCTGGTAAGAGCTGGTGGGCAGGAAAGGCTGGTACGGCCCAGAGGAGTACAGTCCAGGGCCTGGGGGTGCAGCAGCTTTTGCTTGCATTGGGTAGGTGGGCTGTTGGGTCATGCCTTGGACAACTCCTGGCTGCTGCAAGCCAACTGGGTTCTGTGATGGACCTGGAGAAGAAGTGAAACACAGGCATGGAAAAATTGCATGTACATGTATATAATTTACATCCCAAATTAAACATCTAATTATAAAATCATTTTAAACATCTCAGGAAGGCAGTCACATACAAATGCCTTAATCATGTCAAATAAAACCACCAAAATTAAAACCAGCAATGCCACAGCTTCCTGGACTAAGAACACTTGTTTCTGATTCAAGGGTCTTTAAATTAAAGCTAAAGCATTTGGTTTAAGACATCTAAAATCAAAACCTTAAATGAAAAACAAATGGAACAGCAGTTGTAGTAAGAAGATAAGCTCAAGTGAAGCCCACTCAGATCCACCATGACCAATGAACTGACAGCAGGGTCTAATCTCTTTAACTGGATTTCATTATCTGCATTTACTGTGAGCGAGCATGGAACTCTGAGCTACTACTGACCACAACCCAAACTTCAATTAACTTAGAAGGTATTAGAAAAGAATAGTTCTCAACGACAAAGACAGAGGAAGGCAGATATTGCAACTCTAAATGTTCTCTTGAGGAAAAAACAAACAAACAAAAAAAAAAAACTAAATAGGGATGCCCTGATCTGACCGTGCGATCGGAAATCAAGGTTTGATTGCGTAATTTTCAAAGGATCAGAAATGGGTGGAAAAGATCCAGATCACTGATGTATCAATAGGTAATGTTACGTTCCATGTTGCAAACACTACACATCTAAAGAGAGTGGGCGCCTAGAAATATACAGGTGACTAGTGCTAGTCACATCATTAAGGTTCTATGGTGCATATTCAATGTCAACGAGTAGGCGACAAGGCTTCTAGTACTGTATATTTCTTTGAATGGGCGTGCCGTTCAGACAAGTTAAGTGAGAGTGAGCTGAGCCATGAGCTGATCGCTGGTAGGCTAGGCAAGCACATATGAAAAGCTCATAAGATCGTTAGAGCAAACCAAATATCTGCTCTTTGGAAGTATTTTGAAAAGTAGTGCTACTGCAACATGCAATGTCTGCGAGATGGAATAATAATAAAAATAAACCTTATGGGACAACAGAACGGCAGATATTCAGACTCAAATGACTTGGAGGCAAAAAATGTGATCGAGACATCCCTGCAAACAAACCCCATATTATAAGAAAGAAACTAATTGTACTTGCTGCAACTCAACTCATCGTGCAAAAGACGGAAAGGCATGAAAGAGTGTGGTGACTGTGTGTTAAGGCTACAAAATATATGGTCTTAGTGCTCACTAAGTAGTTGCAACAATCACATCACCGAGCAAGCAATTCCAAGGCAGATTTACTTGTACTTTACTCTTTAATTTACATTACTCTTTCAACCACATTACAGTGCTTTCATTTTAAACACTTACATTCTGGTGGGAGCACATTTTTGTCAATGACACATTACTTAAGAATTGATTTCATTACTCAAATATTTGGGTGCGCTACAACCAGTACAGTTCTAAAAGCTACTTACACAAAATAAAAGCTACTAAGGGTACACTTCTGTCAGCCAGTACTAGCTGTTAGATCTTTTTGATTCTTCATTTATGTAACGTAATAATATAGCAAAAGGTGAGTTGATTACAGTAGTGTTGCCAGTAGAAAGCTGTTATGCTAACGCCTGGACCATCCCCAATCTGCCACATGGACAGAGTAGAAAGACAAATCTACCAGGGCTGTTAGTCCTTCAGCAATACGAGAAAGTGGGAAAAATTGTAGCTCAGCTGTATTCTATTGGCAAGAAAGAGACAAGAAAAACTTAACACCTGCCAAGTCGTTAGAAAGTTCTGAACATCCTGACAGGTCAACAAAGGGTGACTATGACATTTACGGTCCAGTTGATTACAGGAAAAAGCATACACGCTGTATACTAAAATCGACAATGTGACATTTCTTGTATTTAGTTAACCTGTTGGTGTGACATCTGCATTCATCATAAAGACAAAATACACTTAATTTAGCAACACAAATGGAGCACCCGCCACAGCAGAAATTACTTTTGTCAACGTAATTGAGAGCTACTACAGATTAACCCCGGTTACGCAAACCTAACTGAAAATTCACTCTCGCTGGGTTATTGTAAATCGCAACGCTGTTTAGCCAGCTATGAAGCTAATGCTTAGCAAATATAGAGAAGAACCAAACATTAATAAGTGCTAACTTTGCTAATGTCAGCTACTTTCCCTTGGCTTTAGTTCGTATATTTAAAAAAATACTCACCATTTGTATAAGACTGTCCGGTCCCTGTCCCGTTCTGGGAATTAAACCCCGCAGTTGACATCTTGAAATAGAAACCAGGACCTAATTTAGAGGCGCTTGTTTGGCGAACAGTTAGCTGCGCCTTCAGCTAGCCAACTACCTGGTAGTCGCGAGGTGACGTTTAAACCTTTGGTTCGGAGGAAGCGGTACTTTATCAAAGTATCGTCCCCGCCGACGTCTCTTAGTTTTCGAAAAAAGTTAATTGACTGACTTGTTGGAGATCACAGAGCCATGGCTACAACGGAACCCCGGTTCAACTAGCCACGGGTAAGTTAGGTTAGGCCTTGGCAGAATAATCGTGTAGAGACACTTCGCCGGAAGTTAGGATCACCCAGCAGGATCGACGTAAAAAATCGTCGGGCATGCGCAGTGTGTACACGTGGCATTTCCTCTGGTGTTCTGGATTTACGACTGTACTAGAAACAAAATAACGGAGTTAAGTCACATATGTATGTTTTTAATGTCATATTTAATCATTAGGATTTTTTAACGTTTACACATTAAGATGAACGTGAGGGGGCCAAAATGATAAACATTAGAAATGCCATAAATCAATTAAAAATTTTATACAGACTAATTAAACTGGGGAAAGAGCGTTATGTATGCTCTCTAAACGTGTATTTCCATTTCATTGCCATATAGATATCAAATATTGTATTAATTTGTGAGATAATATTTAGTTGTTGATTTGCCACCTAAAATAAAATTTTTTGGTCATAGGTTGTGTACAAATAATACAATGAACTTGGCAACCGTGTTTCGTGCAGTTCTCCACCCGGAATGATTGTTGTGAAACATAAACAGGAAGCGGCTGGGCTGAGTTCGGGGAGTTCTCCGACAGCCATTGCTGTGTCGTGGCTCAGAGCAACATACGAAAAAGGAGAGGAAGACCTGGTAATTGCAGGCTCTCTTTTCTTTTCCTGCCAGAGGATCAACTTACATGACAATAAGACCAGACGCATCGGGTTAATTAGTCTTCATCTAAACAGTGGGTAGGTTTTCGATACGTTTCCTATAAGTTGATCAGATAACAATCATACGTGAATGTTCGGCTAGCGAATTATCCCGGCTTCGTACGATGCTATGTTAGCTTTGCTAACGCCAGATTGTTAGCTTACTTTTCATTTAACGAACCCGTTCTTGATGTAAACTGTGATTAGTCTCTTGTTGCGTTTACATCAATATTCGCATTTGTAATGAAAGCACAGATGTGTGCTATTGTTAATTTCCAGTGTTTATTTTATATATGTGATTTCTCAAGCTAACGCTTGATTAGCCAACGTAGCCTGTAACGTCGTCTTAAGAGAATATGACACGTAGCTAGTTGATTCCTGCTAGTTAGCGTACTCAGTGGCCTCTCACCTGCTTATTACAAGTTTCACTTTGCGTGACTTTGACAATAAAGTATATATGTCCTTTTCAGGTTTATTGTAACTGTCGAACATGCCGAAGACAAACTATTACGAGCGGTCAGCATTGGTGTCGCTTAGGTAAACGTTAGCAAGCTCCGCTGCTACGTTGACAGTAGCTGGACTTTATCTGACAGCGTGCCGTTTATCTAGCGTTATTGTCCCTAAGGGTGATCTCATAACATTTAACTTGTAATTTTGTTAATTCACAAAGTCGGAATTATGATAGGAAGTAGAATAGCTGCTCTAACTGATCATTTACACATATTCAGACTTATGTTCGCAGAAGTGTCATATTTATAGGTATTCCAAGAATTGTTTTTCTTATTGACAAAGTATTTAAAGTAAGAGAGTACGTAGAACTATTAAAACATTACTGTAAATAATGTAAAATTACACTGGCAAATATCAGTTGAAAGTATTTATTTGAAATATAATGCTATCATTGTTGAAGCGAGTTATCATAGATTTAATTAGCTCAGATTGTCATAGTAACCATTTATTGCCTCTGCTGTGGGTTATAGTTGGTTGGTGCTTGTTTTTAAACATTTTGTACAGCCGTGAACACCAAATTCAGATCCTTTAAAACACAAAAAAGTCTGCTGCTGTCAGACAGGCTTGGTTAGCCACGGGGTTTTCTGTGTGTGTTTGTGTGTGTGTGAAGACTCTTGTAAATTAGCTCTATCTTAACTGTTAGTTGCCAGGAGGTGTTATTAATTCCTGTCAAACAGTTTCACATGAACGTCTGTGTCCCACCGTGCTCAGGGTCTGTAATGCCAGCTAGGAGCGTGCGGGACTGAAGTGCAGGAGCCACTGACTTGTATCTCAGCTGTATTTGGACGTTCTTGAACTTTGGCAGCCTTATACTTTAGCCCTGTTGCTGTTTAAATGTTGCATAAGTCAGGATCGAGGTCTGCTCCAGCCCGTTGCGTCCTGAAGCTTCTGTGACTCTAACAGGAAGAGGGCATGTGTTTGTTTATCATGTGGCGGGCATTATTTCCAGGAGGGACAATTTTGGTGTCGGGAAATTGTTATTTATCACTGACTGAGTGAAAAGGTTTTATTATTCCAACCATCATATTTTTTTCATTATATGACCTATTTGATGGCCTGCTCATTTAAAAAGATGTGTATTCCAGAGGAAGCTGTTGCATGTCAGCAGAGAGCCACCAATGATTTTTCACTCTGTTCTGTTGTGTCTTTATTTTGAATGGATTACAGTTACTGAGTTGTCATGAATGCTGGGGTTAAGATTAATTTATGAAGCCCAGAATAACTCAGAATAACTGTTAGATAATGGGTGATCAGAAGATTCTAGAAGAAGCGTATCGCTGTTTCTTGATAGCCAATCAGTGTACTTATCAGTAGTTACTGATGTCCAGCTGATATTAGCATAACTTTTCTCCTATCACCTGATGCCTGACATTCTCTTTCTTCATGCGGTTATTGTGCCTCTGACATTTTTTTTATGACAGTCAGTTTAAAAGAGCTGTAACCTTGGATTCACAAGAATTTTTGGGGCTATGATGTGATATGGTCAATTATTGTGTCATTTATTCCTGTGTCAAACATTGTGAATGACTCATTTCAGTCTTATATTGATTACATCACTGCTGTCTGTCAGCGTTAATATCATTAATCACAATCTGTAATTTTTTGTATAAAAATATTTTTTTTAAATTAAGAAATAATTGATAGAGTATACAATACAATAGCATACAATTACAAACAATTTATCTTTATCAACATTTTAAATGTAAATTATCATAATCCGTATATTATTTCAATGCTAAGTGATTAGCATGATAATTAGTATTTACTTTTCACTCTTGATTTTTGGACTGGTTGTTTTTTCAGGATTCACCAGCCCCGGACATGTCATTCCTAATTGATTTGATTTATAATGGTTTCAGTAACGTACTACAGTTCATAGGTGAGTACCATCATCACACGCAAATATTGAATCTTATTAAACTTTAACAGCGGTCTGTACCCATTTTTGAATGTTTGTTCCTGTGATATCTGGTTGGTCATCACCGCGTGTGTACCAGCCACTCATACTCTCCAAATTTCTGCGTGTTCATAGAGCCGATCATCCTGTTTTCCCTGTCAAACCAGTAACTCAGAGCAGTTATGAGTAACTCCGTTTCTGGGTGAACCACTGATCATAACTAGCTATCGAAAACAAAGTCTGAGTCTCCTGTACATGAGCAGCGAGCGTCAGACCCCTGGGGACCCGTGTCTGCGTTCACTTCAGCTTATCGGCCTCGTGACTGACGAGCTTCCTGACCCCGCAGTCAGAAATGATTGGGCAGCGTCAAAAATGAAAGCAGCCGAGATTTCAAACAAGCCGCGACAAGAAAAGAGAAGACCGGGGATGTTCTGGAACATTAGGTGTAGTGATGTAAATAACATCTGAAGGGTGAAGGTCATCACAGAATGGTGGCATCCTCATGCTTTCCAGAACGTTCCCTTTAGGACTGGAGACCTGCGCTGATTTATGGTATTACATGTTTGGGCTGATATTGGTGCTCTGTTCTCTGTTAGCCCGTCACCATTGTTTATAACATGCTCCCTACTTACACTCTATCACTGGTAATATTTGATGTTCTTGAACTATTACTGGCTGAACCATTACTGGCTGAACCTAACAGACAGTTTGCATCCCGTGTAAAATCCTGAATGCTAACTGTTTGCTAACGTGATGCAGCTGAGGCCCACTCTGACTGTCGTTTCCATGTTCAGGACTGTACAAGAAATCTGGCAAGTTAGTGTTTCTTGGCCTGGACAATGCTGGCAAAACAACGCTACTGCACATGCTCAAAGACGACAGACTGGGACAGCATGTGCCCACCTTACATCCAAGTGAGCCAAAGCTACGCACAAACGCACACACACAAGCACACATTCTCAAAGCTAAACAGACACGAGCATACCAAGTAGAGCACTGTTCAGCTTCTCTTTTATCCCCGCAGCCTCGGAAGAGCTCAAAATCGCCGGCATGACTTTCACCACCTTCGATCTTGGAGGCCACGCACAAGGTGGGTTCATGGCGTTCAGATTAGCGCCGCTGATGATTCCATCGGCGCAGTGGGACTGATTTCTGTGTTTGCAGCCCGCAGAGTGTGGAAAAACTACCTCCCTGCCATTAACGGCGTCGTGTTTCTCGTGGATTGTGCAGACTTTCAAAGATTGGGCGAATCCAAAGCAGAACTCGACGTAAGCGTCTCCCACCTGCAGCCGCACGTCCCAGCAACCTTTGGGTTTGTCTTTGTAACGTGTGTGTTTTTCTTTGCGCGACGTTTCTCAGGCGTTAATGACAGACGAGACCATCGGAAACGTGCCTATCCTCATCCTGGGCAACAAGATCGACAGACCAGAGGCCATCAGCGAGGAGAGGCTGCGGGAAATGTTTGGATTGTACGGACAGACGACAGGAAAGGTGGCTCAGCGCAGCCGTTATGGCAGCCTTTACCTTGGCTGGTACGTGTTCTGATGCTTCCTCTTTGACCTCAGGGCACCATTCCCATGAAGGAGCTGAACACAAGACCGCTGGAGGTGTTCATGTGCAGCGTGTTGAAGCGGCAGGGCTACGGCGAAGGCTTCCGCTGGCTCTCCAACTACATCGAGTAAAGGAGCTGCCACCGCCACCACGATCATCACCACCATCAAAGGAGGAGGGGGGGGATGCTCAACCCAGCCACTCGAGACGCCCACCATGACCGCCGCCGCCACGCTCCATGTCCGGTCATACCAGTCTGCCTTCACTTCCACAGAAACCAGTTACAACTTGATCCAAATGGACTTTTATCGGTGGAATTGGTTCAGCACTTTGAGAATTATACCTGTTCGCAGACACACACACACATACTCCCCTGTCATTTTTCCCCTCTCCCCCTTTCCTGCCATCCGTTGAGTGTGAGGGTTAAAGCATCGTAACTGTAAATCTGTACATGATTCCATTTTTATTCCACCCCCCTCCCCCTCTCCAACTCATTTTGAGCAGCAAGAGAGAGCAGCGTAGTTGTATACTTTGCAGTACACTTTTATAACAGTAAAGACATTCATTCTACATGGTATTGAACCTATGTGGGTTGGTTTGTTCTTTACCTTGTTCTTTTTTTTTTTTTTTCCATTCACGACATTTCAGTAAATAAAAAGCGTGGCCACGTATACAGCCCTGGATATAGGTGCACTGCTGTCGTTCATTAAAAGAACTATTGCATTTATCCTCTACGTGTAAATCCCTTTTGATACGATTCTTCTTTCATGGGCACATGGATCCGGTCGCCTCTTTTTAAAGAGGAAGTGGGGTGGGGTGGTATCGTGGAAGGAAACTAGGCGGCCCCACGTTCAGCATATGAAACTATTTAAATAAGTGGATTTTCAGAATAAAACAGGAAGAGATGGAGGAACAAGTGCAGGGGTCAAAGGTCGTCCTACAGGCTAGCGATTTTTTTTTTTTTTTTTTTTTTTTTTTTTGAAGTAAGTAACCAACAGAGGCACAAGGATCCAATATAGACCACAACTTTAGTAAGGGACCATTAAATGAAATGTACCTAAACATAGTACATGGATCTTTTTTTCTGAGTGGTATCCTTTGATATGTGAATTAGAGACTATTATGCATGCCTTCTTTTGAGTTTTATTGACCATAATACCATAGGAGGGGAAGAAGATGCCATAATTTCCTCTGTAAATGAATGCAGAAATGATGGAATTGAGCTTCAAACATTTTTTCTGTTTCTGTCTGTTTCATTCCCCCATTATGACAAAGATGAGCTGTTCCAGCTCACTGTTGTTTGCACCATTAAAAAATGTAATAAATGTTTTCAATGAATAACAAACTTTAACATTGATCCATAATGCTATTTTTTTGTATGATTAACAAGTATTCCTTCAGTAAAAATAAAGTGGAGTAACGGGCTGCAGTTGGACCTATTTTAATAAAATATGAACCAACATTTAGGCTCAAGCACTCAAACGTCGCCTGGGAATTTCCCATCTAGATTGGTACCTTCATTGATTGAGCTTTAACCAGCCTTGTGGACCATCCTGCAGGAAGCTGAAGCCCTCTCGCTGCTGAGCTGGGTCATGCTGATGGATGGGATGGAGTAAGCGTGGACATATGCAGCGGGATTGTCCTTATAAATCAAATGAATGAGCTGTTGGATAAACGATCCAGGCATTAAAGAAGTCTATAACATTAATCCACAGGGCATAAAAAGTCAGATTAACTGTCTGAGCCTTTAGCTTTAGTTTATGACCACTCGCAGATGGACAAGATCAATCACGTGTCGCTAAAAACTTTCAAAATAAAAGCATCCATGGGTTTTGTCACTGTTATGTAACTCTTGCCCCCCCCACCCCGCAGTTGATCACATGACACGCTGCTGCAACAGAGATGATATTTAGAGTCAACAGGCCAGCATGCACATTACAAGAACTGTAAGAAGAAATGTCCCGTTAATGCTAACGGAAAATTTAAGCACTCAAATTTTACGGGGCTCAATAAATGTCTATAAAATGCCTCTGTTAATTAGAGTAATGGAGTACATAAGTGTACATCATTATTAAAATGTTTTCCACCCAAATTAATTTCTAATAACTCCATGATTAATGGGTACGGGTTCATGTGCTTTGCCAAGATAATCTTCTTTTTATGTATTTGCTTTTCCAGAGACGTGTCTCCAATTGTCTCTGAGCGGATTTATGCAGTTTTGAGCCACCAGGGGGCAGTACAGAAAGTGGGCTGAGCTCTGGTCCCTCCTGTTTGACGCTCCTCCGGTCCTTCAGTATTCAAAACTTTTATCACACGAGAGTCGGACAGAATCAAGCTAATTAAATTATAAATGTTAAAACTTTAACTCGGAAATAAATGAATTCACAGTATTGATATTCATTCTAGCGAGAGCTGAATGATTTCAATAAAGTACATAGTAAAAACATACTAAATGATCACGTTCTTCTTATTTATTGTAAGGGAATAATAATAATAGTAATAATAATAATAATAATAATAATAATAATAATAATAATAAGAAGAAGAAGAAGAAGAAGAAGAAGAAGAAGAAGAAGAAGAAGAAGAAGAAGAAGAAGAAGAAGAAGAAATCGTGATTTTGTTTATTCCAGGCAGAGGCACGTAAAGATCTTTTCTTTTGAACTTCTATGTCATTTCCTCTGGAGAAATGTCTCAAGTCTGCCCCCTGATGGTTGACTTTTTAACAAACTCTTTTATAACTGACCTGAAAGTGCTTGATTTTGGGACAGAGTTGATCACAATACCTATCATTTATCATTAAGACATTAAGATGATTCATCTTTGTTTTTGCATACATGCTGTATGACCCCTGTGAGCCTAGGCTGTCTTAAATTTTGTCTGCTGCAGGTAGAATTTTTGCATTTGTTTCATAAAACAGTTTCATATCTACATTATAAATGACCTATTAGGCTGCCTGAGTAGGTATACATTTCAGTGGATGTATGTTTCAGTTATTTACCCGTTGTCTCACATCAGCTGCAGGTCGGTGGTGGTTCCATCCACGTCTTCTCCAAGTGTAGCGCTGCAGGCTTCACGCTTTAATGTACTTGTCTTTGAGGACGACTTCTCTGGGAAGAAGAAACAAGGAAATAATTACTGTGGAAATGTGACCTGTGAGGTTGCACTGCTGCTGTTCTTTTCCACTGGAGGAGTAAATAAACCTGAACTCAAACCTGCCAGCAGATTTACTGAAGTATGCTTATCTAAAATGGTAAAAATAATGAATTAGAGATGGTGAGGTACACGCAGTGGCTTCTCCATGCTCTGTGCTGTATATAAATCAACTTTTCACCACTGCACGGTGGTATCAGTGAGTGTTCGTTGAGGATTGTCTCCTGGGACTGAAGGAATGTCTGTGTGCTGATGATAACTGGTAGCCAGAACCACAATCCCTCTCAAAAATGCTACGCACGCTATTTTCTTCAGTCACGCCACAATACAGATTTGACACAGGCTTAAACATAATTGGGATTTAAAAAAAAAAAATGCTCTTTTAATGTGCTGCATCAGCAGAACAGGCAACTGTTGCCTTTGTCAGTTTAGAGGTAGATCAGGTTAAAGGTCAAATCTTTCTTTGTAGTTGTGGTAACATTTGTTCCTTTAAAATCACAGAGCTCACCAGTTATATCTGTGCCAAAATGATAATAAAAAGTGACATTCTGAGACATATGGACAAAAAGAGATTGACCTTTGACCTCTACCAGTTCCAAATATGGACCCAAAAATCTGAAATGATTATAACAGTTTTGAGAGAGAAGTTTGATTAAAAGGTGAGCAAATTAATCTGACATTGAAAGATATGTCTGCTGTTCTCTTCCTCCCTGTTCATTTGTGCTTTTCTTGTTTTTAACAGTTATCCAGCCTCGCTCCACCTCAGCTCCCGCTGAAGTGTTTACAAAGGGTGTCATTCGGGAAGAGTTTGGTCACTGCGTGTCCTGGACGCGGACCAGGAGCAGCAAAAACAAACTGTCCTCCATGTCTGAGCTCTTTCTTTCTTCTCTTCTTGGGCCAAGTTCTCTGTTGAGGTCCACTGTTTATTTCTTTTAGAGATGACTTACCACTCCTGGGGAATGTGCTGAACCCTGGCGGCCCCCTGACATTTTAGCCCGTTGTTGCGCTGCGTTTCAACATCCAGCATATGAAACCGCCAGCCTGGGCTGGAGGACGCATTGCGGGGGCTGATAAGGGACCCCGGGGATCAGAAAATGATAAAGAGAGAGTGAGAGAGTTTGGGTAATAAGACTGATGATCTGCTGTTGCTGCTCTCACGGGGGTGAGACACTGTTTCAGATTGTTAAAAAGAAGATTAAGTGGCTGCTCGCACAAAAATATGGACATTTTTTAAATGTCTTACGTCACAGAGACTCTTAGGGTTAGTTTTAAAACATTTTAGCATTCATTTTAAAACACAACTCCAGTGATAAATGAAAAACCTACTGAGAATACTACTAAAGATTAATACCATCACTCATTGCAGGCTTCCATTCTGACTCCGCCCATCTGTGGCCCGAACCTGCTGCTGGAGCTTGACCTCCTTCCTCGTGCCCACCAAAAGCCTTCACGCTGTCATTCTAATGAGTTCTGTCGGCAGTTTCGATCAGGTAAATATGGAATGGAATGAAGGCAGATGCAGCTTCTAATTGCTGAAGAACAATGCCTGGGCCTTCGCTGACTTTGCTCTAATGTCACATTCTTGGTGATTTAGAGACTGCAAGTGCCAACAGTGAAGCATCTCCAGCTCCTCCATTTCTGCATCATTAAGTGGAGATGAAAAGGAATTTGTCAGAGTGAGCTCTTACAAAAGTACTTACGTCTGACTCAGTGGGTGTTGAACGATGATCGGATCTATGGAAGACTTGCTGTGAGCCCATTTCTTTTCCTTTCATTGCACATTTTTCTCTAATATTTAACTCAAGGCTGCAGAAAGATTTCCACATTTCTGTTGTGAAGATGCTCCAGAACTGACTTGGCATGTTGTTTGGGTGCCGACGAGGGGGGAAAAGAAATGTGCTGGCTGCAGTTTCAGGCCTCTGGCATCCGAATGTCTTTTTTCCTTTCGATTTTCCTGCTTTGGATCCTTGCATGGCTCCTCTCTCCCCATCTTCTGGGGCCAGAGCGAAGCTGCACCCTCCCATCAGCATCAGCATTAACAATGACACAAGTTCATGATTTGCTTCAAAATCCTTCTTTTTGGACTTTATCCTTTCACTATTTCCCTCATTTAATGTGTTTCAGCTGTGTGGTCAGGGCTGCATGTGTGTGTGTGATGAGCAGAGAAGCCGACAGGTGTGTGTACACAGAAAGCACTGCTTTATTGACTGCACTGAACTGGTCTGGATCAGGTGGGACTGGGACACCAGATGAGGCTGGAGGGTGAGGGTGGGGATATAGGTCGGGCGGGGATGCAGCTATGGTTAAGGCAACACAAACAGCATGCAGATACAGTCACAGGAAACACCGTCACCATCATATTGCTTTTCAAAGTCTTGCTCAAAACATTAAAATTGTACAAAAAGGAAGAAAATAGGATTTTCGCACTAATGAAAAATACATTTTTAGTTTTTTTTTCCCACCTACAAAGAAGGTTCTAATACAAGAAAATAAATATAGCAAAAAAGCCAAAAAATAATTTAAAATAGCTTCTTTTTTTATATAGGTTCAATATTTTTCTTTGCTATTAACAAATGGCACAACATTCTTTGAAACAAAGAGTACAGAAGGATGAACTCCTGCAACATTCATATTATTGTGTTGAAGAACGGATGCGGATCGGAGGACAGAACGGACGTGAGAGCAGAGACCCCAACACCTTTCTAAGGGCAAATAAGACAGGAAGAGGAGGGAAAAAACTTTAGATCACGGAATATTTCATAGTGCAGGAGAGCAGAGAGGAAGCAGACAATTTGAGATTATTTCAACAATAAAATCTAATAATAAATGTTGCAATAATATATTTGTTGTTATGGAGACAGCGGTAGAGGGAGATAAGGAAAGGAAATACTGTAAGGTCAAGAGTGGAAGAAGAATGGAGTAAACAAATCAAACCAGAAGTGAGAGAAGAGACAGAGAGAGAGAGAGAGAGAGGGAGAGGACGGGGGAGATGGCGTCAGAATGATTTATCCAGATTAGATTTACACCTGGAGGTTAAGTGTCTCCAGTGCCTGCACTGAAGTCACTCCTGTTCTCGCCACTTCCTGCGTACGCCTCAGCGTCAGCTCCATGAATCACGATTTAAACTTTATATAGGGCCACGTGGCGCCTCCCAGTCGCTTAATGGTGAAAGCAGATGTGAAGGGACAGAAGGGACAGGAGCTGCTTCCATTCACTAACCAGCGTGACAGTCTGGATGTTAAAATACAAATACAAAGCTCTGATTTCCTTCTCTAATCTTTCTTCTCTAATTTCACATTTTTAAAAGACTGAAGTGTTGGGGCCTATTTGCTGCTGTGGAGGGATACGTGTTTACTTCTCTTGGTGGAGATAATTGCGTTGGTCTTTTCACTGCAGTTGTTGACAGAATGGAACAGAATTTTGCCAGCATTGTCCTTGTGAGACATTGTTTCATTCTGTCTGAACACAGCAACAAAACCGTTCATTGGCCAAAATATGCTGCGTCGCACGCTCAATCCTGTTGTTGTTTAAGCGCTAATGGTTTGAAAATAAAGGAAGAAATAAAGAGGGGGACAAAGAGGAATGTGTGTGGTGCTGTCTCAATTAGCTGTCTGTTAACTCGAGTGTGTGGACAGGCTGCAAACAGAAGAGTGGGGAAAGAACAAGTTGTACTTTCTGTCTGCTCCTCTGGCTCTGCTTCAGTAAACATACCTCTCCTCTGTCTGTCCATCTCTGCTCTCTCTCCAAACCGGCTGAGCAGAATGCAACGTTTTGCCCTCCTCACACGTTCCCCAGCGGCACGTGCCTGTCATTATCTGTCCTTAAAGCTACAGACGTGTCATTTTTTTATCATCACATAGCGATTTCTGCACCATCCACAGACTGGGCGAGGATCTCTGACCGCTGGACAGGACACGGGGGAGGAGAAGGTGTTGGCGGATCAACATAACCGGAGGGTGGGTTTGTTTTTTTTTAGGGACTGAGGATGGAGAAGACGGGAGGAGGGTGGTGCACAGTCTGTCCAGATGGGAGGTTCTGTTTCTAAACCATTTCACTGCTTCCTGAATCTCAATGACAGGCTTCAGCGTGAATGTGTGTAATTTTTTTTTTTGTTTGTTTGTCTTTAAAAAAAGAAGGTACACGGAGAGGCTTTTTTTCAGGCATAAAAAAGGCACATCTGTTATGTTTGGTTGATCCAGATTTGAGAGGAAAATGACAGAAAGGCAACTAGTGGGGTGATGTTTTACATTTAAACTGCACTAATCTTACATCCATCCATTATCTATCAACTTATGTGGGCTTCGGGGGGGGGGGGGTTCCATCCATCAATTGCCTAATTGCTTACTTAATCTATTGATCGTCCAAGTGGCACTTTTTCTTCTGTTGATCAATAAAAGCATGTAGATGTAAACTCTGAGCTTTCCCGGCTATGCTAATATTATTCAGCTCTGCGCTTGCAGGTACTGATTATGGGCTGTCAATCAAAGAAATCACAGCTGCGCCTTTGACTCCATTCGTTTACGCTTGACAAATAAGCTCATCTCTGCCTCCCCTGCTTCTTTTCTTTTGGACTAAACCTCCCATCTGTGCCGTGCATCTGCACCGTGTGCACCCCTCCTCCCCGATGGTGAGGACACCAAACCACCAATAAAAGGAAAGGAGGAAGCAGAAAATGAGTCAGCATTCTAGTTTGATGCGAGTCACGGCGGCCAGCTACAGCATTACAAAAAAAAAAAAAAAAAAAGCCTTTTTCAAACACAGATAATGTTTCTAGAATTTGAACAGTATAATACATTATTGTAGTTGTGTATACACTCCAGTGGTACGCGGTTGCGTGGGTTTGTGCGGCTGGCGGAGGGCAGTAAAGCCAGGGTTGGACACTTTTACTGGCAACAGGAAGCACGGAGCGGTCACTGAATCAGTCAGAGGTCGGTGAAACAGTGATGGTTTTTCAGATTTTTACAGGAGGATCAATAAACTCTGCTGTAGGTAGGCTGTCAGTTTAACGAGGAGGCGAGAAAAAGACAGTCAAACCGCGGCTTTACTGACCTTTCAGGTGAAAAACCAGCGTGTAATGGATCACAAGAGCAAGAGAATTGGTGACACTGCACTTTTGAGTGGAGAAAAATCGTCATTTTGTCATATTTGGATGAAGTATTGTCCATTACACGTCTACCTGTCGGCAATTTCTCAAAACCATCCCAGCAGAACTGGATGCTTTTGCAGAACAGAAAGCGGAGGCTTTTGCCTTAAATCTGGAGAAATGAACACGCTCCTCGTCTGCCAGCCTGCTTGGAGCCCAGCCGGAGCGGTTCTGAGGAACTACCAAGCCCCGGGTGGTGCCCTGACGCCTCTCCGAGGGTTTTACAAGTGTGGATAGTGCAGACGGCGCACATGCACCGCTGTGTGTAGCTGTGTTTGCGACCTGCTATTAAGCGTTCTGTTCCAGATCAGTTTATTTATGTGGCACAGAACCAGCCAGCTCACTATTTATGGCTCTCTGTGAAGCAGGTGCGAACCCCCGACAAACATCTTGCGCACAAAGGAGGCTGACGTTTATGCTTCATTCCCCGGCTAAATGCCACGACCTATATTACAGATGAATAAATCTAGGGGGGGCGGGGAGGGGGAGAATCTCAAATGACAATGTTCAGATCAGATGTAAATAGAGTTGTAAATCTCGGAGGTGATCAGAGCACGTTGTGGGCCGTTAGCCAACACGCGCAGCAGCGTACCACGTAGAAGACAGAAGCTGAAGTTGTATTGTGGTTACTGATAACAAAAAAAGAACCTGTAAAACATCTACAGTATCTACCAAGTGGAAGGAGAGGGCGTTGAAGCCACGCTGTAAATATAGAATAATAAACAGTTTGTGTATGCCAAGGCCGCACAGAACAAGAAGGGGAGAAAGGACAATTTCTCCACAAACAGGAACTCAGCTAACAGAGGAAAACATGAAAAGAACCTTTTTCCTTCTGCTGCTGTGCCGCCTTGGCACCTGCTACCACGTTAAGGCCGTAAACGTGAGGCCTTTTACTAATACCGGTCTACAAAAACAGGCTACTCAGAACATTGAGTGTTGAAAAACCAGGTTACGCTGTTCACGTCTGGGCGACGGGAACTCTGCGACGAGGCCCAGTCACAGTTCTGGTTCGTCGCTGCGCTCGGTCTCCGTGACGGTTGTTGGTACGGTGGCCGCGTTATTCCTGAATCACTAATTCTGCAACAGTGTTTGGCAATTCATTGCACCCTTTCACGTGGAAGGGTCTATCTGTTTGTCTGTCTGTCTGTTTGTCTGTCTGTTTGTCTGTCTACGGCGAGGACAAACAAGCCTTTTCTGATGGCTACACCTGAAACTGGGAGGAGACAGAACGCTGCTGTCTCCGGCGATAACACTCTCATACAGTATTTACGCTGCAACGGGTCGCTTCGCTCCGACTGCCTGATAAACTCGTGACCATTCATACATAAAAAACTAGTCATCTTGAACTTTATAACCCTGTTATACCAGCTCTGCCTGTGTATTCAGCTCAGCAGCATTTGGCGTTTTCTGAAGGGGCTGCGGGGGGATTTATAACAACTCTGTCCACAACTGTGGATGCAGGATCAGGAGGAACCAAGGTTAGAACCATCGGTGGAGGAATTAACAGCATATGCGACTGGCGGGGCAGGGTAGAACCGGGCAGAGACGTGGGTGAAAGCGCGCTAACCTGGACTGGAGCGACAGACATTCTTCACTGGTGTGAGTCTGTGTAGAGAAGCTGTGAATGCGCCGCCTCGACAGATCTTTTCTTTGGCGTGGTCACTTCAGGCGACAGGTCAGTACGCCATGCGCCAGTGCTGGGTAGAGCAGCCCTTAAAAATCACTGGCGACTTACAGAACATCACTTGAATGGGCAACGGGAGCGGGGCTTTTAGCTGCAGGGATGAAAAGAAAGGGCTTTCCTTGTGTTCTGCCTTTCTCAGCTGGAGACTAAAAGGCCCGGGTCTGCGTGTTCTGTGGTTCTGAGTGAAGGAACTTGCTTAGTAGTCATGTAGGAATTTAAACAGCGGAGATTGAGACATACACAAATCACTATATTTATACATATACTGTATATGATATAAAATACATGTGTGTATATATATATATATATATATTTATATCTGTCTAATGTCACTTTCCAATACATTTTCCTAACCTTTTATTAAGATTTTTAAACCCTGAGAATTCCACGGACTGCTTTAAGTACAAAATACAACTCTGAGAGGACAACAAAATGTCATCTTCCAATACCAAATTTATAAATAGCTCAACTCAAGAACTCAACGCGGGCCTCTGAAGCTGATCCTTCCGTCGTCCTCCTTCTATGAAGAGGAGGACGGGCGCCACAGCCATCGGTTTCCAGAGCTTGTCCAGGTCGTGTGTCAGTGGCGGCCACGTGGGGGCTTTGAACCTACTCAGGTTGGCATCGTGCTAACGCGACGTCATCAATTGCATAGACGGACACGGGTGGTAAGTAAAAGTGGTTTTTCCGTAAACCAGGAATAAGAGTAACGTGGATTTGATCACATGCTTTGGTCACTTTTGCCCCATCGTCTATTAAAGTTAGTCATAAAACGAGGACGAGAAGTGCTGATCTTTGGAACATCTTTGTGATTTTGACTGAAATTCAAACATAAACCCAGTTGATTAATTGAACAATTCTTTTTTTTTTTTTTTGTTTCGTTTTTCAAGGAGCCGTATCCAGATTACGAGTCTTAAAACCACCTCACAGTATAATCTGGACAAACCCGGATTACCGATGGTTCTGGGCTGCAGTAACACCTTTGGGGAGCAGGGGCGTTGCGGGGCGGGGGCAGTATGCAGCTCTTTGCACTGATAGTGCGGCGAGACTCTGCTTTGCTCAACGGCGCAGAAACTTTTCTGATTAATGGCAAATGCTGCGATACATCCTTCAGGCACTATGTTAGCTACACTCAGTAACCAAGTCAACAGGGCGTCCCTTTGATTGTTACCAATCTGATCGATCCGTGTATTGATTGAATGATAAGCTCGGCTAAAGGGGAGGGGGGGGACTAGGGGCACAGGGTGAGCGACAGAAGGCACAGTTTTCTACGTTGAATGGATTAAAAAAAGAGAATGGCAAACCGAGAACGGAAAGCGGCTGTCGCGCGTGCGCTTTGCGAAGTGTGTCGGGGTCGGTTAACGGGGTCGACTAGACGAGGGCTGACCCCAGCCCCGAACGAGCATCTATTAAACACACTCGAGTGCCTATATCACAGCTCCCGTGACCGGCTGGTTGTGCTTTTCAAGGCTGAATACACACTGTCCCGCGTCTCAGATCTGGCGTGAATGTCTTTACGCTGAACGGATTTAGGAAAACAATGACTCACTGGGTGCCTCCAGGACCAGGAGTGCAGCAGACCCTGAAACCATCATGTATCATAATAAAAACAATAATGCCCAGAAGAGTTTGTCCCCGAGTCTGGCAGATACCGGAGACGTCGCGCCAGGAATGGGTACTTCCAACCCCAGGATCAGAGCGAATCTGACATATAAAAGCAAACAGAGCAGAGTTTGTTTTGGAGCGTTTGTCCTTTTGTGGGAAGCTAACGATCGAGACTACGGTCCGGTGGAGAAGTTCACCTGTCCGCCGGGCAAACAGCTACATTCATATTCATCCCAAGAAGAAAGCAGGTGAGAGATGAAGCGCAACCACGACGGTGTGTGTTTGGACTGAGCCTCACAGCCGCCTCTTACAGGCTGTGTCGCCGGCACAGGTGGAGAAATAATTACTCTACATGGGTAGTTCAGTGTGTGCGTGGTATTCGGAGTCTCGGTGCTTTAGGACGCCAGCACGCTCCTTCGCAGCAGATCCTCATTCCCAGAATGCAACGGTGGCAATCGGAGTTTGCGTTTGCCGGAGCGTGTGTCTATGTCGCTGTGCTCGCCGTCGGAGAAGTACCCGTCGGTCTCTGCAGCGCCCAGCACGGATGAACCCTTTTCAGTAAGCGGTAGATGCACAGGCTCCAGGACTTCCACGCAGCCGAAGCTCCTCCCTCTGGATTTAGCCTGGCGGGACACGCGGAGCCGCGGAACGCTGCCCTGTAGGATGGTCGTGTCGGGAATGGCGAGGCCGGGGCTGGAGGCCGGAGCTGGAGATGAGCTTGTGCTGAAACTAGATCTGCTCCCTGCGGCCACACCGGTTCCAGCATGAATGCTTTCCCACCGGTCGTGATCTTCCGAGATGTGGCAGGAATCCATTTTGGATATGGGCGGCTGTGGGGGAGGGTCCCTGTGCAAGTCGGAGTTCCTGCTCTGATGCTGATGGAAGTGGTGGTGAAGAGCTTTCAAGGAGCTCCGAGACCGCTCCCCCCTCTGGCCCACATGGCTGAACTTCTCCTGCACGTTCACCCACAGGTTCTTGGCGGTGGAGGGCCTGGAGGCCGCCGAGGTGGCGGCTGCAGACAGGAGCGGAGGGGGCAGGCCGGGGGAGGTGGACTGCGAGAGCCCCCGAGTACGCGACTTGTTGCTCCCTCGCAGCTTGCGGCCCAGGTGGGGGGTTTTCCAAGTGGACTGCATGGAGTTCTCCATCATGAGGTTTAACAGGCTCTCCTCACCCTGAAGGAGCTAAAGAACAGAAGAGATCAGAGGATTGGAGAGAAGCTCATGTGATGAGCTCAAACATGCTACATGCTATGCTACATGCTACGCTACCTGATCGGAGAGCAGGCTGCCGCTCTTGTCTCGATGTTGGGCCCCAAGAGTCCACTGGCTCAGCATGTCGTCAGCAGTGATCTGGACCGACTGGGCGAGCCAGCTGTCAAACAAGGACTTATCCAAGGGGAAGGACTTTGACAAACCTGAAGGAAGCGTGAGGGCGTGTACAGATGAAGAGAAATGGAGGGAAAGAGAGAAAGAGAGAGAGAGATGCCAACAGATGACACAGGGCCCCAAAACATTCATCATTCATCTCAACCAGAACCATAGAAGCTCAGCCAGAGAAGGACATTCACGTACGTACTGGAGGGTTTCAGATAGTAGGATTTAATGGTAAAATGTCCTCACTTTACTAGTGAAATGCTTACACATCTGTCTCGGAAACAACATGAAGGATGGTTTTCCAGCAGCTGCTGCTCTTATCTCTCCTCAGCTCGACAGAGAGACAAAGAGAGGAAGAAAGATGAGTTCAAGGAGCTCCGGAGATAAACGAGAATTTACCTCAGTTAGTGCTGGTGTCATTAACGTCACACGGCTCAACAATTCTCAGCTTTTCCCTCCTGGTTTGTGTAGAAACACGGCTAATAGTGGGCGTCAGCGGACAAAGTTAAGGGTGGAGAGACTCTGGGCTCTGAATCAGGCCCTCCTGTTTCTGTGGTAACCCAGGTTACTGCCGTCCACTGACTGGTTGAGGCCAAACGCCATCGGTGTGTCTGTTTTCACCAATATTGCCAGTCCTACCAGCAGCGCGGGAGAAAGCCTCGCGTCTGATCAGGCCGAACATCCTCACAAATACACCCTGATAGAAATATAAGAATGTTTGTGAAGTTTCGCTGTGAATCGTACAAATCCACCGGAGTATTACCATCCCTCAGGGACAGGAGCGAGCGAATACCCAGGTTCCCTCCTTTGTTGACAGCGGGGAGTCTTTGTCAGACAATTTCTGTAGCCGCTGGCAACATTCTGTCATGTTCATTTTTCAGAGATCAGAGGAAAGAACAGAGCCGCTAATGCGCCGCCTCCAGCGTGGTTATCTGGCGTTCACACCTTTCAATCGTCTTCACTCCTCAACGTGTCCATGGTGCAAAGTTTAAGGGGAACAAAAACAACCTTCCAGGCTGTAAAATTAAACCATAATTATGCGTCATGTGGGTGAACTGGGAGAGGAAATCTGAATAAAGATGCCTGTGAGTCATCATGAAGCCCCCTCTGATATTAAACATGCAGTAATTGTCCGTGCGGCCCACCGTTTTCTGCACAGTATTCAAGACTTGGTAGAGCCGAGCGTATGAACAGCGGTTTCGCAGCACACGTCCTCCCACGTGATGTCCTACATGATGAAACTTTCCCAACACAGGAGGCGCCGCTCTGCTTTTCTTTGATTTTTTTTTTTTTCCCACTCACCCACACAAACACGGGATGAATCATGAATAATATTTGTTTTTTAAGTCTTTTATTCTGTAAAACCTAACAGCTTCTCTACAAACACACTGGAACCATAAATGTTTGCGATACTGTGGCATGGGGTCATATATTTGTAGTGTTTACGACAAAAAATATGTCTGTTTATTGGCAAATACTAACTGGCGACTTATCCTGTTGTGGATAAGTCGCCATATAATTGTATATCCAGCTATACATCATTTATATTAATACCAGTGATAATAAAAGATAATTGATTTAATTGAATTTAAATATTTAACTTCCTTTTTACTGCAAATATTAGAGTGCTCATCCGTTACCGGAGTAATTACTGTCAAACCTCCATCTGCATTATGTTGGCTTTTATTTTCACGCTCTGACGTTTTTTGATAGTTTTAGGCTGAATCTGTCAAGAACTAATGAAGGATCGGTCTTAAAATCAGCAATAATAGATCAGAATAATAAGAGTGTCAGGTCTTTGTCGGGGAAAATAAAAACTAATCGCATCAGAACACATCTTTGTGGGATAGCGCCAGAGCGATGGTCTGTATCCCCACAGATCTGACGCATGCTTTGTCTCGCCTTGACAACACCAAAGCCACAGAGTGAATTACAGCCACCCAGGTGTCCATCAATCTCCGCTGGGAGACTTTATCCTCCCGCCTGTCTGTCTGTCTGTCTGTCTGTCTGTCTGTCACTGCTGCACATTTAAATACGCTCGTTTCCAGCCAGTGTGTTGATCTTCTGACAAGCTAAACGTGTGTTATCGAGACATTACACACCTAATTCTGATGTTACTGCACATTTTTTTTCAATTAAGAGATGCATTTTTTTTAAATGTATGTACAAAATTGGATAAGGTTGAAAAAATATAAAATGAAAAAATACTAAAACTGAATTTACTCTTACAAAGATGGTACTTAGTGCACACATCGTCGTCCTTCTATCTCTGTGGGACTTTGATAGATATAATTTATTACTCTGACCCTAACCATCACAACTACCCCCTGACCCAACCTGAAGCAGGTCCTCTCCCCCCAAAACGGACCTTTGAAGCTGTGAGGACAAACCAAGCTAGTAGAATTTAGTATTTAATTAATTTATTTTTGTATTCTGGTACTCATAGTACTCTAGTATGTAGCAAGTACAAAAAAACACACATACACACACACACACACACAGTGTACCTAGCTCTTTTAGTAGGGAGCCGTTCTCTGACAACTTTTCCTTTTTCTTCTCGGGACTACTCTTCCTCCTCTCCTTCCCTCTCTCCTTCACTCCATTCTGTTTCCTCTTTTCCCCCTTCTGGCTTTTCTCTGCAGGGAGACAGAATCGATTTTAGTCAGTTTGCTCTGATTTCACTTGAATTTTGCCTGGGGAATGCCTCTGAGCCTCTGGCGCTCAGGCGGCGTTGGACCGTGGAATCAGCAGAGATCGGAGGAATGGGGCTTATGAATTTCAGCGTCACCTAAGCAGATCTGTGCTCAGTGGGATTTCATTCATCTTCATTACGCTGGTGTGAGTTAGAAAATGCACCAGTCGTTGTCAGGCTCCACGGGCTGGGATGTAAATACTGACGACGTTAAGTGCCCTCTCATCTGTGAGCGGATGAGAAAACACAATAAAGCTGCAGCTGACACCAGACAGCACCACAGGTGAGAGTTAAAGACAAGCAGGCTGCAAGACAGCCAGACTGGGAGGCTGGAAGAGCCACGCTGGTCGTCAGCAGTTGGATGATTCCCACCAAATTTCAGAAATGTGTGTTAAAGTAACTTTGACTGAAAATGCGGATGGGAAAGGTCCTAAAGCCAGGGATGCCCACAGAAAGCGTCTGACAACATGGAGCTCTGCTATCACAGCAGCTCGAACATGGCTTGTGTGCAGCCTTGCAGCGAGTCCAGCAGGGCTGTCAGAGCAGACGGTCCTCACGCTCGCTTTAGCATGGAGGGCAGGACGTGCATGAGCGGAGCTGAGACACCACAGACAGACTTCCCGCAGAGACGAGGGGACGTTCGAGACCAAAGACAGAGAGAATGCAGTAGAGTCCAAAATAGTTAGGAGAAAAAAACAGACTTTTTTTGCATCTTAGAGAGCAGTTTCAGTCATGATAACACAAGGTTTTAGCTCATTTAAGAGCTATTTACTTTTATTGGCAATAAAGGTCCCAAAGATGAGTTTTTAATGGAGAAAAGTGGAAAAAAAGATGGATTTTAGCCGCTTGAGTGTTAATAATGCAAACAGGCTTCCTCTCTGCAGTTTAAAATAATGGGATCCCTGTTTTTGCCAGAACGCTGCCAGGTTGTGAGCTGTGATGTAACGCTGAAGCTGGAATATGACAGGAGCTCTCCCTCCAGGAGCAACTGATTCTTCGCACCCCCCAAATAGTCATTTTCCCCTTCTGTTGTCTCGACAGGAGGAGCCACCTTATCTCCCGCAGGCCATTGTTCAGCAGCCCTCCATTCCGATCCAATCTGATTGTGTTCTTTTTATCTGTGGTGCAGCTTGAGAAACCCGTGCACGGCTCTTTGGGGCTGGGCTCAAGCGCGGGGAGGCTCCGCGTCCTGCCGTTTCTAATCTCGGCACAAATCCAACTCAATCAGCAGCGGAAGCCTTTATTAAACAGTCACGCTGCCTCTTCTGTCTTTTCCCATTCCTGCAGACCCTCACACCCCCCCACTCCTTGTTCCTTGTCTGGAAGCTGGTTTATCTTTCTGAAGCGTGTGACTCATTTCCTCTTCCTGGGTGCGCTCGGCTGTGTAGCCTCTGTGCCCCAATTCTACCTGAGCTCATTAGCGCCAGCTTTTTCCCACCGTCATCTCTGCCTCCTGCCCTTTAACCAGCCCCTTACCATTCCTCTCCCTCTCCTCCACCCTTTCATTTATCCTCTTACCTTTTTGTCCTTTCTTATCCTTTACTCTCTCTCTCACACAGAGCAGATCTGAGAAGCCATGCTAACCACCGTCAAAGAGTGTAAATATGCTACCCAACCACATCTTGAGTGTTGACGCGTTGCTGACAACCTCCGTTTGTGTGTCAGTGCTCCACGCAAGAGAAAAAGCAGCATCGTTTATGTTTAGCTAGCAGCGTGCTAGCAGCCGCTAGCCTTTCACCCATGAGGGGGTGAAAAAGAAGAAGATGCGGTTCAAGAGAGGAAAGTACAAAGAAACTGTCCACTTTTCTTCTCTGAAAACTGATGAAAAAGAGAAGAGACTGAAGGAGAGAATGAACGAAAAGAAGAAGATAAAAAATGGAGAGGAAAGTGAAAGGTACAAGGTGAGGGAGGGAACAAATCATTACAGCGGGCAAGCTCATCCTTCACTCTGCCCTGCTGTACACACATACACACACACACACACACACACACACACACACACACACACACACACACCATGCTCTCTTATCTAAAGTGTGAATAGATATGGCTGTTTAGTGCCAACAGCACAGCTTCTGGTACCTAATGGAAGCAATCTGCTGAGTCAGGAGCCTTGCAGTGTGCCTGCGAGTGGGGGTGTGTGGGTGTGTGTACACACATGTGTGTGTCTTTGAGCAATGTGAGTGTGTTAGTAAGAAACAGCCAAGCAGGAGAGAAAGTGAAAGTGTTAGATTTAGTGGCGCTCCCATATACGTGTGCAGCCTTCCTTGCAGGTGATAAGCACAGCAAACTGAGCACGCTAACCACCCGCCCACACACTCCTACACACTCTTACACACTCCTACACACAGAAATTAAACTGACTTTAAATTTAACAGCCAGACAGTTAAAATAATCTGACAGGTTTTCAGGAAAGTAACAAGAAGCTTCCAAATTCATGGTAAAGTAGTAAAAAAAAAAAAAATACATTCATGCAAGAAAGGAAATGTATTTAATTAAAATAATATATTAAAAAAAATGCTGTGTAACATCAGTAATAATTAGAAATCTGGCAAACACAGCAGCATCCACTCCACGGGCCAGTTTCACACTTCCTGTTTTTCATCAGCGAGCAGCTGCATGAAATGCACTCAGAAGGGTCATCTGTGCAGCTGGATAAGAAACTGAGCCCCTTAATGTGGATGGCGAGTGCAGCAATATCTGCCTCCTCCACCCGCCAGCGTGCAGGTGTCAAGAGCCGTACTCCTTACATGCTGACCGGCCTTCCTAAGCTGTCCTCTGCAGAGGTGTGGATGTGACCAGTAAACACTCCAGCTCCAAAAACTCCTAACAAATTCAACTTTTTTAGGTGGATTTGACTAAACGGCAACACGTTTTAGCATCGCACTGTCGTGGTATCACCAAAATCACATTGAAGGTGACTCATTTGTCTCCGTCTCACCTCCAGCAATGTCCTCTTCTAGCAGCTGGATCTGGAGGTGGAAAATCTTCTCCTGGAGGTCACACAGGGTGTGTTTCATTTTCTCCCTCCTGGTCACCATGTAGCACAGGTTCCGCACCTGAAACACAGCACATAAACAAGATTAACACCTGTGACTTGTAAACAGCAGCGCTAAAACAGGCTTACATGTGGAGGAGTTCCATATTGTTTAAATGCTATCACATGGCCCGAGTGTGCATGAGAGATGAGCAAAGCTCATGAGAAAACGTCTCCATCTATTGTCTCCAACAGAGACAATAGATGGAGACGGGTGAGGAGAGACAGACGAGTGCTGATGGCTGAGTAAACAAGATTCAAAGATACGAGCGCCGTCCCCTGCTAGCTGCAGTTTGCTCAACGCTAACAGAACGATTTCATCTACAGATAAGAGAGACGGCCGAGGGAAAACTTTTCCGTTCTGCTGCCGTGAAGCTTTTGGAAGTCTGTCGGTAGTTAGAACAAAAGCTGAACGGGGAAGGCGGAACAGACGAGACGCTCCAGAGACGCCATGTCAATGATTGCTGTGGTGAGCGGATCCCAGCAGAGATGTTAGCATTAGCACAGCTGCAACATCTTCCTACTTATCCCGTACGGAGAATTATGCAGTGGCACGATGGATGGACTGTTAACTCTGGAGTGCTTCAGAACTTCAGAACCCACCCACGGCGGTGGGAAGTGGGCGGAACTGTCGGACTGAAAGTTTCGGAAAGTTAGTAATACCCTCTTCCACCCACGGTGTTACCAGAGCGTTTCAGATCCCAGAGAGCAGAAGCTCTGACTCTACAGTGGATTTTGGTTTTCATGATCAAGTCCCTCTTTGATTCCGGGGGCACGACCTTTCATTGAGGCCTTGCAAGTTGTCCCTGCTGAATGGTCACGTGACAAACACAAGTAATTGGCGGAGAGTGTGTAACGGCGGTCCGAACCGTCTGACTCCCCCGCTCAGTCTCACCTGTCTGAAACATTCCATCCCAGCTCCAGCACCGCGGCTAAAAATAGCTGCTCGACTGGGACACAGCGTGCACAGCCTAGCTTTGATTAGGACAGTGTCTGTGCGCGTGTGTGTGTGTGCGCGTGTGTGTGAAGAAAACAACCTCTGTGTGCTGATGGAGAGCCCAAATGTTCAAATGAGTAGAAATGAAATGCAACTTTTACAGAAATATTTATGGGCCTCTTCTTTTGCCAGACCTCAGTTGCTTGTTTGTCCAGTAAAATTGGATTTATCTTCTACTTTATTCATTCCAAAGTCATTATTTAAACAGACGGACAAATATCAAATGTCTCAATGATCTGTGCGGAGTAAAAACGATCACACAGGAAAGTTCACCAAAAACGTCAGAGCGGTGAATATTTATGATGATGATTTGCCATCTTAAATGCCAGCACTTCCTAAAATATGTCTGCCTCCAGGGCAGCGGCGTTTTCAGGTGGAATAACCTGGACTGGATTTCTTTCTTCCCTGACAAAGAGCTTTGACCTTTCAGCAGCCGGAACCTTTCGGGCTCCACAACCTTTCACGACTCTGTCAGCGGACTATTTATAATCCGTGTGCACAGGCGTTCAGTCTAAAGCCAACATTTGGGCTTCTGTCGTTCTTTATATGCCTGTTTCACCTCCTCTGGAACGGGCCCCAGCACCCAGCCACACCCTGAATGGGCTAACAGAAAACGATGGATGTTAATCCTTAAAAATTAAGAGAACGAGTTCAGAACACTTCTCACGTAAAGCGTTCATTCGTTTACCCAAACTAATCTGAATCAGTCGCCCTCTAAAACCTGCAGAGGCAAAACCAACAACAGAGCAGAACTAAGGCTCTAACAAAGGCAGCAACAGGTGCCTCCAACCAGTCTTACCTGGGTTTTACACTCGTGACCCCTCCAGCTTCAGACTATCGACCACAGACCTGTTCTTCTCACTAATGAGAACTATTGACGGATCACCGGCCGTGAAGCCCACTGCTGTGGGAGAGCCGGCAGCTGAGGATCAGGATTATTGATCTTTAATTGGCCCAATATCCCTGAAAACCTCATGTGGACAGCTTGGGTTAGTTACTAACAAGACAAGTCCAGCTGGAATAATTAAAGTGAAGTGAGCGAAGGCGGACTCCAGGCTGCGATACCTGATTAAACAGCCGATTTGTCACGTGGTGCGCGGTAACCCGGCGCACCGTGGAATAACGAAAAAAAAAAAAAAAAAGAGAATTTTGAGTTGCAGTAAAGCTGTAACACACCCCGTTATACATGTTTTATTGGAGAAGTCGCCCATCTGCTTTTATTATCCTGAATACCAACAAGGCAGGACAAAATATTAACCCCGGACGTCGCCGCATACAAAGGGTTAATCCTGCTTCAACGGACATAACTGGAGAGCTCTGGCCCGATGGAACTGTTTTCCATCTACCTTTGTACAAATGGAATCCACGGTGAGTCACCACCATTCCACAAACTGCTAAATATGAAAGAGGAGGAAACGGAGCCAAAGCAGCCTCATCTGCATGACTGAAAGCTTTTATTCACACTCTAATAACCTGGCAGCGGCTAATGAAAATAACTCCAACATCTCATTTAGTAAAGATGTGCATATACAGTCCAAAAATCTCTCCAAAATCCAGGAATTTATGTGCTAACGTTGCCCAAGAGCTACTGAAAACATAAAAATAAATGCTATTTTTGACCTAAATGTGCAAAAAAAAGGAACATCAGACACATCCGAGACATAAAGTTTCTTTGCTTTGCACTTAAAATGTCTTAAAAACATTTTTTTAAAACAAAGGTTTGGACAGGGGCCTCAAATAAGAGTTGCCATGACAGCAGGAAACGTCGTGAATATTTACGACCAAGAGGATAAAGAAGCTTGGTGTAAATTTGTTACCGTCCGTCTGCGGTGGCCTCCGGAGGAGCCGAACACAGTCGGTGACTTGATTTAAGCCACTGAAGCTGTCAGAGGGCAGAGCAATAACATCACTCACCATGGCGACCGCCGGCTAGCGTGTCTCATCAGACCGCGACCAGAAACGGAACCAGCCACAGAGCAACTCTGCTGGACCGCGAGGCCTCTCGTTTTTCACCTCTGCTGCTGAAAAAGGTCAAATTCCTGATCAATAACTGATAATCAGGAGCTTCTTGGTGTCTGATAACCATTTATTTCACAAGCATTCTTTCCTTTCTCTGAAGAAAAACCCTACTTTGAGCGAGTAGCCGCACTCACTTAAAGGTGTGCAATAAATCAACTTTGCAGCTTTTGGAGAGGCTTCAAGAGAGGGAGAACAGTGGAGGAGCCAACGGAAGGATGCAAGGAAGGAAACAGGTGAAAGTGGGTCAGACAGAGATCTCAGACACACGACAGCAGCAAAATGCATCACTCTCTGAAGGTGACGCTTCTTTTGTAGCGGAGAGCGCAGCGCTAATCCCCGCCGTCCCGCCACGGCTGCGAGATCTTAATCACCTTGTATTGATTAGTGTTTCTGCAGCACTGGCATCCACCCATCGCTCCCACACCCTCAGCTCGGCGTCCCACCGGGTCTCACACGTGAGACAGAATCAATATTACGCTTCATAGATTCCCATTTCCAGTGTGGCTCAAACGGGCTTCTGATGGGCCGATCGCTCGTCCATCAGCTAGAGGGACGCGGCGTTTCAGTGGGTGGGAACACCTGGACGATGCTGCACCGGGTCCAGCAGAACCGACAGACTAGAATCTAAGATTTGTATTTTGACCTACAAACGATTGTTTCGTTTACAGTGTCCAGTTGGCTGCCGGGCCAGCGGGCCCTCCACCTGCTGACACGGAAGGAGGCGGTTGTTTGATGTTCCAATCCCAGATGAAGCAGGTTCCGCTTCCTCCTGAGCCATCCCCCCCGCTGAGAGCAGCCAAAAGCAGCTTTTCCTCCCGCCGGGGTCGTGTCCAACATAACGAGCAGCGATCAGATAGTTTCTGGTGTCCCGTTTCGTCGCCCGACGGGCCCTAATGGAAACTGTGACGCGGGCCGGGAGCTGACATTATGGTGCTGGGCCACCGGAACAGCTGCCTCGGCTGGATTTAGCAGAGTTTCCATCCACCGCCTCCTGCTGTGACTCTGCTTCACATGCATGAATGTTCTGTTCAGCCAGCGTTCGGCGCTTCACGCACTGTCAGAACACGCAGGAAACACCTCCGTCTATCCTTCCTGTATCACTTTAGTTTCACACTTTGTGTTTACTGCAAATTCATCAGTGCAGTTTGTATTTCACTAATGAATGAAACGTTCTGCCTGGTATCATTGTCTGCTTTGGGGATTAACAGAGAACACTTCTTTAGAGAGCATTTCTCAGTAAAACTGGACTGCCATTACTTGAAGATGGATTTAGGGTGGAAAAAAAAATCTAGGGTAAAAACAGTATAAATTCAAGTTTTTTCAATATATCTTCTCGCCACTAGGCGGCACCAAATCTATCACAGTGGAAAAGACGAACTGATTAAGGATCACACAATGGATGAGGCACAGTGAACAACGTGAGAGCGTGAACACCGAATTACAGATAACAATAAAATAGGCAAGGATCAACCTGTGCTATAAACGCTTATTACCCCAAAGCTTCGGTCTCTTATTGGGAAAAACTGCTTCATGTCAGCAAACAAAACAGGATTTGGGAGCGGATTAAACCACCTCCCAAATCTCACTTGACAATGTATCCAGACAGCATGGATCGGCCTGGCCGGCATAAGCTCCAACGGGATTAAAGAAGAGACTGATCGGAGCCTTTGGAAACACGGGACTCGGTCTTGTCACACGGATTCCCGAGTGCTGCACGACAGGAACACGGTCATCTGCTGCTGGGAGCTCAGCGGGGCCCCAGAGGAATTAGACTTTTAAGCAACTGTGGTCTCGTTTCCTCAGTTTAAACCTTTTTATCTGTTTTTCTTCACTTTTAGGTCTTTTTTAGAGGAATGGACGGATGGATGGATGGATGGATGGATGATAGGAAAGGGGGAAGAAGGCATTTAAAATGAAAGTATATTCAGAGGCAGGAGGGCAGATTAGCAGAGTGGAGTCAAGTGAAGCCTTATTGTCTGCTTTTACCGCCCAGCTCGCTGAGGTAAGTGGGGGTCTCAGGTAGTGTTTACAGATGCTGGGGGGGGAGGAGGGGGCTCAGCGGGGAGGATTCACTCCATCATGGTGGGAGAGACCGTCCAGAAGAGTGGAGGTCAGTGAGACGAGCTGACCTGAATCTTTGCTCCCATCAGACCCTCAGCCGACCATCGCCTTTAAACCGTGATCGTCAGGGCTTGAGACTGTCCTCAAAGTCCTTTTCTGCCCTCAACGAGCATTTCTGAAGCATCTCAAGTCTGATAATGAAAGCAAGATGCCCGACCTGCCTGCACTTTGTTTGTGGTAGGTTATTGTTTTCTTTTCCTTTTCGGTCCTCACTTTAATGACATTATCGCTAAAAGCTGCGATCTGACTGGCCGACAGAGGCGGGTGCGACTGCATCGCTCTCATCTGTGCAGGTGCAGAATTGTTCCGTTGCATCTGTGAGGTTAAAATACACATTTAAGTGCATAACAATAGCAAATGCACCTGCCATTTTTTGGTTTTCTCTGCTCCAAATCTCCCACTACCACTGGCTTCAGTATCCAGATTTAGCTCCAGACTCTGAGGGGAATACAAATCATCGATCGCTCCTGACTCGGTGCCCCATGACTGCGCCTCCTTGTCACTTCCATGCGCTCATAAAATCCAGATATAATGCCCGAAGCTGCTGTGGAGATTTATGCAGCCTTCACGAAGACATGAGAAAATAAGTATCAGTATTAACACTGAAACATTTTAAACATTATTGCACTAAATAGTGATGTCCTGGACGTGGTGATCACATTAACTGTGAACAAATCTACTTTAGATGTGAACTGACTGGTGAGCCTCCAAAATAGAGATAAACCGGAAAAAAAAAAAATCCAATTTCAGAAGATCGACTTGCCAGTCCCTTGAAGTATAACTGACAGCCTGCACAAATGGACACAGTGAGTATAAAGAAGTACTGTTTTGTTTTTTCTCTCACTCATGCAGACATCTTTCCAGAAAATTATACACCGCAGCTGCAATTGCTGTCATTAGTGGGTTATTTTTAAACCTGCGTTTCTATTTTCAACCACGGGAGGTCACTGTTACGCCTCTTGAACCTGCAGTTTTGCTGTTAGCCTTCTCATGGCCGAAGAAAAAACAAAAAGAAAAAGAAACAAGAGCCCATTACTGGCATTGAAAGCAGTGAATACAATGAAATTTGGAACATGCATGCAATAATAAACACACATAAGGGAAGGTAGCTATAGCTAGCTTCTTCAAATTGTGAACGATCAGCATTGTGATAGTGTGTTGGGTTGTGTTGAGGTTGCCTACACTGTTGGTTTGCTTTCGACCACTGATGGAAAAACGCTAACCCAATGGCAGTGAGAGCCTAACACCTTGTTTGACTGCAAAACAAGTCAGATCAGGCCAGAACAAGCTAATAAACTACACAGACGAGATTAAATTTATGTGATGGTCCAGATTCCAGAGGGACTTTGACCTTTGATCTTCCATTTATGATCAAAGCCCCTGGGTTTTGATCATAAATGGGAGAGCCCCTTGTTGGCCTTTATAAGCAGTGAATATAATGAAAGCCCAGGGGCTTTGATCATAAATAGCTTTGATCATAAAGCAACCCACTATGTTATATAACCTTGTATTACTCCTGTCTATATATGTCTAATATCTGAATTTTTTTGAAGGATTCTTTATCATTGCTTGGCGGTGGTCTGTGCTCTCCGAGTGCTTTTCTGGCTCGCTAACGTGGCCCTAGCGGTGAGTAGCTCAGCCTGTGGGAGTGTGTGTGAGTATGTTGAGTCATGGTTGACTCATCAACACAAACCAGAGCGCCCAGCTCACAGACGGCAGTGGTGGAAGGAGGTTTTATTACTGCAGGCATGCACACATGCAGCAAGTACATTTACCACATTTACCAGACCAGGGTGTGTGTGTGTGTGTGTGTGTGTCAGTTAGAGTGTGTATTCTGATGCCGACTGCAGTAGAATGAGATGTGTGCAGAGCTGTCACATGAATTTACCTCCACATGTTACTGGTCAAAGATACTCTGTCCCCAGTGTGTGTGCCTGTGTGTGTGCCTGTGTGTGTGTGTGTGTGTGTGTGTGTTCTCATACTGTCTTATCGGAGCACTGTGTGTTTAACGTCCAGTAAATTATTTATCCCAGCAGAAGCCCTGGCACCTACACTGGCCAAGGGTATTTAAAAAACCCCAACACATCCTTAAATACACACGCTCACAAACAGCGTCGGCAGAATTATCCAGCCCAAGCAGCTATAAATATTTATCTCTCTTCCTCCACCTCATATTTATTTCATCCAGCAGCGCTCGTACCAGGGGGATGGTGGAGAAATCCGCAGAGAACCGATAGAGGACGAGGTAATAGAGTGAGAGATGAAGGAGAGACAGAAACGACAGAGAGCACTAATGAACATCTCAGATCTGAGAGGGTAAAACACAAACGAGGGCCAAAACCAGAGTCTGAGGGAAAACTGAAGAAATTCTGCAAAAAAAAAAAAGATGATTCACAGTGTCAGTGGGTCACATCAACCGGACCCAAGCAGAACTCTGCAGCTCTGGTTGGGGTAATTGTTTCGGATGGCTCCTCACACCCTGGAGGACAGATTAGTGACCTCGTGGCAGAGCTTCATCCAAGCAAAGGCCACGCAAATCAGCTCGTTCTGAGCCGTGAAGCCCGCGGGCTGAGCTGCACTGTCAGTATGCAGCCTCCTCTGGAGCTGGAGGAGAGCTGCAGGATGGATCGACTCCTCCTAGTGCTTCATCGCAATGACTCCGCTAATAATCAGAACCACAGACGACAGAAACCAATGATGAACTGCGCTTGAAAACCAATATCTTCTGTACTTCTCAAAATACTCAAATATTTCAGCGCTTTCCGAGGAGACGTGTGATTATTTCCGCCAAAACGCCAGATGGATGTGATTTTATTAGCCACGGAAGCTTTTATCAAGCAAAGCTGTGTGGAGAGACTGTTATTAAAACATCCCTGGGCTGTAATTCCGAAAAACGTGAAGCGCTTTTAATGCTGGGTTTAAAATGCAAAATAAACACGCAGAGAAGGAACAAGCGGATAAATCCCTCTGGGCTGGCTGCAGACAAACACCTCGTGCTGTTTTTCATCGCTTCTCCAAGGCTCCAACGTTCAAATCCAACTGATCCAAAGTTTTTTTTTTTCCTTTAATGTCTGGAAAGAATCTGTTGAATCCATCAGCGAGCGAGCGCACGCACGAGCCAAAACAATCCTGCAAACTCCGGCGAGGAGCAGACAGCTTCCCTCAGGAGGCTCCGCCGGTCACTCTGGGAGGAGGCCAGCGACCAGCTCCAGCTCCTCCGCCCGTGCACGAGCGAGGCTCAGACGGTGGAGAAGGAAGACGCTCGCAGCCGTCGGGAAGAAACGGGCCCTCTTCCCTGGAACTCTGTCAGGAGCCCCGGAGCATCTTGTAAACAGACACTGTGGATTGCGCGTGCACGTGTGTGTGTGTGTGTGTGTGTGTGTGTGTGGGGGGGGGGGAGCTGGTGTTGGGCTTGGAGTGGAGACGTGTGTGCGCAGCCAGGTGGATGTTGATCCAACAGGGTGGGTCTGTCTGCTGCATGACTCGACCCGTCTGGACGACAGCAACACACACACACACACACACACACACACACGCAGCTACAGGCATACAAGTAGGTGTGTTTGCATGTGCACGCCTCCGTCAGTCTGCACGAGAGGCGCGAGTTGCAAGGTGGGAATGAAGCGTGCACGTATACACAGCGTGTTTGAGGTGTCGCTCTTTCCCCTGATGGAACATGACAACGTTGCACACCAAAGCAATGCGAGAGGCGACAAGAATGCACAAGATTTGGCCCAGCGCGTCGTCATCCAGGGTGAAAATAGCCGGCTGCAGGACAGAACACGCAGCATGCACGCTCTGGAAGCATCTCCGCACTGAGGGGATATTTGAAGCTACGCTAGCAGAACCTGCTGCCATGTGTGAACGCTGCATGTGGTCGTAGCTGCGGGCGAGCGCGCGGTCTCGCGGAACACGGTGTTTTATTTAGAAAGAATGAAGTCATCAACTGAGTCCTCGTCAAAACAAGTCGGACATTACTGCAGAAGATGTTGACACAAGAATATATTCCACGGTGCTTTTAACCACTTAGCCTGCGTTTGAAACGCTAACTATGAAACGCTAACTTACAGAACCGCCTCAGTACCGCTTGACTAGCTTAATATTTCCACCTAGATTTGCCTCTCACTTCTTTCTGCTTTTAAACGGTTCATCTTCTCATCCCAACCCTTGCCAGGTCCTGACATGTGCTACGGCGGCTCATTAGGCTCAAATGCTGATCTCTTTCATAGGCGTACTGTCCTCTTCTGCTCCACCGGGCCTCCTGGGTGCGGGGCTGCCGACCCGCTGGGGTCCCAACGCGCTGCCAAGCCTTTACCGTGAGAGAGCAAGCGGGGGCAGAGTACCGGACGCGTACTGACACCGAGCCACCTGACCTGCTGCCAACCTTGGCTGGAGTGCTCGTGGTCGGCCCGCGGGGTGAAACTGATTGTTTGCTCTTACAGGAGAGGAAAGGGTGGACAAAGACGTTCTTTTCCATCTGCTTCCCTTAGTCACATTCCCACCCCAGGATCTTTCTCCGTTCCTTCCTTTCTGCAGGCTTTTCCATCTACAACCAACATAAGCTCATTCCCAATGAACCTAAAGACAACAGGTGTATCTCAGTGTGGAGGACACAGTGAGGAGAGCCTCAGTCACCACAGTCACCACAGTCACCACATTCACCACATTCATCAGTCACCACATTCACCACAGTCATCACAGTCACCACAGTCACCAAATTCATCAGTCACCACATTCACCACAGTCACCACAGTCACCACATTCATCAGTCACCACATTCACCACAGTCATCACAGTCACCACATTCACCACAGTCACCAACAGTCACCACATTCATCACAGTCACCACATTCACCACAGTCATCACAGTCACCACATTCATCAGTCACCACATTCACCACAGTCACCACATTCACCACATTCATCAGTCACCACATTCACCACAGTCACCAACAGTCACCACAGTCACCTGGGATTATACTGACAGCTCTAACAGGAGCAGTAGCCAACTTTGACGAGCCAATCACCACGCTGCACACGGCTTTAGCATGAGGAACCTTGGTTGGATGAATGATGTTCATAAAGGGAAGAAGGGAAGAAGAGAAGGGAAGGGAAGAAGGGAAGGAAGGGAAGAAGCGAAGGGAAGGGAAGAAGGAAGGTAAGAAGGGAAGGTAAGGTAAGAAGGGAAGGGAAGGTAAGGGAAGAAGGGAAGGGAAGAAGAGAAGGGAGGCGTTTGGGGGACTCAGGAGTACAGAAATGGAGAAAGCGCATCAGTGCATTAGGGACAGCGTGGTGCAATTCGTTCCACTGGCAGAACTTCAAAGAGGAAGAGGAGGGGGATAATCCACCCCAACATTAGCCCCCAAATTCTTTTACACACACACACACACACACACACACACACACAGGCAGCAGAATGGATGGTTTGGCTGTGGGCTGATTGAGTTGGGGGCTAGCAAGGAAGGGATTTTTCAATTTGCTAGCAAATCATAGCTGATTGGAAGACTCTTGTGAACACACAGAACGACAGGCAGCCAACTCGGGGGCAAAGCCAGGGAGAGGAAAATGTAGATGACAACTGCTCACAACGCTGCTCAGAGACAAACTGGAGTAATGTGTGTTAAAAATGTGGGTCAGGAAAGAACAATAAAGTCTTCTGTTCCTGCAGGTGAGAAAAAAAAGTAGCAGGTATCAGGAGGAATGGGGGGGTGGGGGCGGGGGGGCGCTGAGCATAAAGGGAGCATAAGCAGGCCGGCAGAGCCTGTACATCATCTGCCACTAGCATCATTAGCAGCGGGCTGTCAACACTGGTTTGACCGCTGCTCCTCTAATGTATGATCAATTTCCCCTGTGGGAGAGCTGCCAGGAGCAGGCACATCCATCCTCCTCCCACTGCTGGACCTCCCGGCCGTGCTCGGATGGGAACGCTGCTCGGTTTGAAGCAGCACCGGAGTGTCAGTTCCCCAAAACTGCATCTGGACATGGTCCAGCTGTCAGAGTCCAGCAGTGAGACACACAGCCATGTTGTGACAAAAGCCAGCCAGCTTTAGAGAGCCAATAACAGGAACACGGCAGATATTAGAATTCTTATCTTTGAAAGATCTTGTCATACCGTCACCTACCACTAGGGGCAGCGGTAATCTTTGACCCCACTTTTGAGCTGTCGTGTCTTTAACACTCTAAAAGTTGTGTTTTTCAAAATGTAATTTTAAAGTAGGTTGTCAATATCTTAAAAAACTGACTAATAATGAGAGAAATAATGGGTACACCTGGGCAACCAACGAGCAACAAATAACGTCCCTAAATGATTTCCTGTGTTATTACTCCCTCCTAATTTGTTACAGAATGCGGGTCATTTGCTTGACGCAGACCGCCTGGCTTAAAGTACACCTACGACATCAACGGCGATGTTGAGAAAACACTGAATGAACCTGATCCTCGGAAATCCTGCCAACGGTTGATATTTGCGGTCTGCCCTCAGCCAGTGGATGGATCCCGGGGTCAGGGAGAGGACTGCTGCCGGGCTGCCAGTGAGAGACGGGAACACCATACTGGTTTGAGGTTTCGGGGATCCGTGCGACCAATCCCAGAGATCAAGCGTGGAAATTAACGCAGCGGTTAGAATTTTAGAGCCAAGCATGCGCAATGGTGCCGAAGGCGGTGGGAAAACACCAAAAAATGACCTTTGAAAGAGGAGCTGGTGAGCTGAAAACAGTTCTTAAAGCTCTGATATTAGCTCTGGTGTGATATGAAGTTGCTCCTTGGTCAAAACAGGAGAAATTCTGTCTGAAAAAACTTTCCTTCATGAGCAAAAGAACCATTAAACTTCTTCTTACGAAAACTCTCGATGTCATTTTAATACCTGTGTGTTTAAATCACGTGTGCGGCTCATCTGAGCATCCTTGGTTCTATTAGATTCACTCAAACTCTACAACGCTTTTGCTTGGTTGGAGGTTGGATCTGCACGTTTGGAGATGACATTTCAATTGCTGAGCTGGCAGAAAATATCTCCGCTTAAGTCCTCTCCGGTCTCCTGAGACCTTGTTACTTGGGTTGAAAAGACTTCCAGCACAGCTTACGTCTCATTTATGCCCTGAACTTGTTTCCCCGTTGGTTTATTCCGCTAATGCTCAACTGTTACTATCGGAGGTTTTACCTTTTTAACTAATTAGTTCCTCAGCTGGACATTGTCAACATTGCATCATTTAAACGAGAAAACGTACGTGCGTTTATTTAAAGTGTTCGCTTGAGGCTGCCCCCTGCTGGTTGCATTTTGCACTGCATCAAAGATGGAAGATACCCACGCTGGTGAGGAACAGCATACTGATGACCCTTCTGACCAAGGTTCACCTGAGACTGACTCAGACACCACCACTCCTGCTGGTATTTATCAAAAGTGTCACGAAAGGAGCAGAAGATCTGTATGTGTGTGTGTGTGTCAGAGTTTGCTTCTGATTCCTTCACTGTGCTATCATTTAGTCACTCATTAGATCACTCAGCCATTTCATTATGGCTGCTTCCTGCAGGCTATTCATTCATTTCCAATTAATATTCATGAGTGTAGCATCAACTTTATGCGAGACTGACAGGGATCTATTTTAATGAACTTTCAAAGTGATAATAATCCCTCAAATGTTTACAACAGGGGCTGAGTCAAGTGCGGTGTGTGCATACACAGTTTCCACACAGACACACACGCCGTCCGCTCACCCTCTCCAGGTCCTGTCTGAGGTGTGTGAAGAGTTTGAGGCGTCTGTAAAGGACGTCCTGCTCCTGCTGGGCCAGGTTGTCCACCTCGTCCCTCTTTAAGGTGACCAGAGGTCGATTAAAGTTGGCCTTCCTCTTCAACTTCCAGAACTGATACAAGAAATCCACCTTGGAAAGCACGAAAATATCAAAGACAATTCCTTGTCTAATTTCCCTCTAAATCATCCGGATTGAGTTGCATGGGATTCCGTACCTGGAAAACAGGCAGTTCCAGGTTCTCAGCTACCTCCCGGGGGTCCACCAGGCTGTAAAACTCGTCCTCCAGCTCCTGCAGCTTCTGCTTCCTCAGGCTCACCTTCTCTCTCTCCAGCTGGTCCCGCTCGGCTCGCTCGGCCGCCGACACAGACACGGGGTGCAACACCGACCTCTGCTCCCCGTCGCCGCTGCCGTTGGGCCGGAGCGCAGGGGCCTGGTCATGGGTGGATGCCTGGGCTCCTTTTGTGGTGGCGAGGGCGTGGTTGCCGTTGCTCACACTGGCCAGACTGGGGGCGCTGTTGCTGGCGGTGCAGCTGTGCTCCAGGCAGAAGGACTTGAAGCGCACCTCGTCGTTCTCCGCCAGGATGGTCCTCATCTCCAGGTTGTGGTCGAAGGCGCAGGTCACATGGAAGGCCACGATACAGGAGGGCATGGAGCACTGGGCAGGGGGGAGACAGGAAAAAGTCAGGAGTCATTCCCTGTGATTACAGCCTGCTGAGTCCCTCCTGACACAGGGCAGATCACTGAGAACGGCTCGCTGTCTGTGTGTATTTGAAAACGTGTGCAGCTCAGAGTCCATCAGTCAGCAGGACAGCATCGCTGTTCTCGCTGCTGTCTTATTAGCCTAAAACCTTGACTGATGCGTTTGGGTGCACCATCCGGGAATCAGCCATTATCAGACTTGAACATTTCCTCTCTTATTATCTTATTTCTAGCTACAAAAGTCGCAGCAGTTCTTTAAAAATCCAGAAATTCACCGACTAAATGAAACCTGTTAAATTCCATTTTCCAATTTTCACCCTGCACAAAACAACTGCATATCTTTTGAAAGAAATGAGGCTTGGGCCTGACTGTACCCACATTTAATTAAGAGATAAAGGGATAATTCAGCTCCTGGAGCTAATGACAAAACGAGCCACCACGTACGAATATTTAGTTACGGACACAGTGTTGAGCTCAGCTGTCATTATGGGACAAACTCAGGCAATAATAACAACAATGAATCAGCAAAATATCACAAGACCAACCTCATTATCACCAAATGCTAAAAAAAAATTAGATGAACAATGAACTCCTTTCTTCTCTGTCCAGTGAATTGTAGAAATATTTTTTTCAATTTGTAGAGAAGAAAAGACGACAGGAACGTTACAGAGGATCGAACTATCATTTTCGACAGCTAGCAGCGCGGCTAGCTACGCTGTTGTGCGCCGTCTTCCTCATCTTTCTCCTGAGTTACCCGGTGCACCTGTTTCCACCTCCACAGTTCACGCATTTACACACAAAGTTCAGCTCCTAATCTGTCCTTAAAAGCGTTTCACTCATATTCACGCCGATGTTCATGCGTCAGGAGTTCAGTTCACCTCTGGGGCATTTTTACTGCTGACTGGTCCGCATCCTAATAGCTGTAAAGTGGGTTAGTGTTGCTGTGTTTGGGGGTGGGGGCACGTTAAAGAGCTGCTGGGCTCAAACACATCCACCAGAGTTTAGAGTTGAGTAGCAGAGATGATATTTCCTCATCGCTCTGTGCTGTCGGTGGGTGAGCAGCTGCTGTGGTTTCGCTTTCAAGGCTTCACCTGGGAGCTGTGACGGAGGTCGACGTGTCCGAGCCGTACCTGTATGCAGGTTCCCGTGTGCTCTCGGCACAGGCTGCAGGACAGAGCCCAGCGGCTGGCGGGGATGTGCGACACTTTGGTAATGGGCTCCATCTTCTCCGGGCAGCCGATACTCACCTGGAGGCAGGTAAACGACAAACAATCTGTTTTTATGGATCGGAAACAGAAGAATTCTAAAGAAATGATGCTATTGGCAAATACACAATGAATCTAGAAAATCGGAATTTATCGTATTTATGCTAGAACTAAAGAGTTGAATCTGTGTAATCCTGTCGCAGCAGCACAGATGCTTCACTCCCACTTCTAACATCAGTCCCCAGGAATCTACATTTGCATTAAATCTTCAGTCTCATTGTCGCCCGAGTGATTTCTGTTTAAATGACGGAGGCAGTGGACCCGGAGCCAGACACCTGTGCCTCTTGGAAAAGCCATTACTGTAAAGCCCAGTGACTCTCTCCCTCTCTCAACAGTTTATTCAGAACAGCTCTGGTGCCAAAACCAAACCAAAATGTCATTGCCCCATGCCAGCCAGCCAGCCGTGCAGAATAGGCTGGAGAGCGCTCATCCCCAAAGAGCCTTTTCTTCCTTCCTTCCTTCCTCTGCTGGTTATTCCTTCCAGAAGTGCTTCCTTCTCTTTCTCACTGACCCCTTTTCTCCTTCCTTCACGCTCGCTCGCTCGCAGGTGACGACCGGTTTCCTCAGGTCGAGCCTCCTCTCTCTCTCCGGCCGCTCATCCTTGTATCTGATTTTTCTCCCTCCTTTTATCCGCTCCTGTGAAGAACCAGCCAGCAGTCTCGGTTCATTCTTCCATTATTGATGCCTTTTGTGCGCCGTGCTCGGCTGGAGTAGGGGTCAATTTTCACTCTGCTGGGGACGTCAATGGAAAGTGCAATTCAGACAATGATGCCCCAGCTGTCACATCGACGCTTCCATACAGCTTATGTTCCAAATGATCGATGGCGAAGGATTTCTGAGCGTCTGAATGCTGTAGTTAATTGATTGGCCTGTTTGGAAAGCTGGTGCCCACACACGCACGGAGACACGCCGATAACGGCTGCACGATTCCAGCGTCTTCCCCTCCTGTTGCTGCCAATACTGCAAAGACGGAAACGTGCGCGCGCGCGTGCAGCTACTTCACATGCTGCTGGATAGAAACCAGAGACTTTTCAGATCGCTTCAGTGGAATCGGGCAAAAAGTGGAGTGTGAAATGAAAAAGCATTTTTAAAAGAGGAGCTCCAGCGCACACCGGGGTGTGTGTAATAAAAAGCTATTTAAGGAAGGATCTCTCTCGCTCTCTCTCTCTTTCTCTCCAGAGGTTGAAAAGCAGTTACGCAGACATGCTAACATGTTCAAGAGAATCTTTCCAAAGGTTCATATGCAGTGTGACAGCCGTGCGGTCGTCTTTGTTTCCCCTCCAATGGCAGCGAAACACCAACAGGGCAAAGAAAACAATTAGCTCAATCAAGGGTGACAAGACGGCAATTAGGTGTAAAAGGCCGGAGCTGCCAAAAGCTCCTCCAACATCCAGGCGAGCGGCAGAGGTTTTTCAGAAGACGCCAAACAGACGTTAGCAGCTGCTGTGTGACGCAACTGGAGCATGTTTCCCTCAGCGGCTTACCTCAGGGATCCATAAGGCACAGCTAACGTGGACCCACTTGGTTCCACTGCGGGTAGGCTTGAGGGCCCCGCCCCTCTTGGGGCAGAGGAGACATTTGGGCTGGACGCCGAGGGCGCAGGTCCGACACAGCCAGTTCCCCCGGGGCACCTTCAAGATGCCGTAACACGCCTGCGAGACCCAGAGAGAAAACTGCTTTTGGAGTTGTGTGGTTAAAAGGTTTTAAACAGCATATAAGTGCACGTTAGAGACTGAAACACAGTCTAAGTGTCTGGCATATTTTTGGGATGTCACACTTCCATATGCAGGGCTGATGAACTCAACCCACATCCTGGAATGCACAGAACATTCCTGCACCAAGCGCCCAAGGTGACAAACGTGCGTGAGTTGTAGGTGCACACCCCCAGTTATCCAGTTATCTCGCCTGACCACATTGATTTTTCATCTACATTTCTTTATCGGACCTCCCCTCGAACGTGCGCGCAGGTACGAGGCCGCTATATGCGGTGACGTCATCGCCGCAGATATGGAGCATTTAAGCGAAGTGGAAGAAAAAAACCTGGGGTGTTATGATGACAGGAAATCTGCCTCTTAAACAAACCGATGGAGCTCAGGGCTAATGAAGGTGAACCGCGCGGCCGACCTTCTGGTGTAGTCGCATCAGGAGATTTAAATAATCGATGCAGTTACACTACCTGCGCGGAAATGCTCTTAACTGCACCGACTAGAGCTGGAGAAGCGCTGCAGGTTAGGGTTTGACATTTTTCTCATTAAAGATGCACTGTTTTATCATCTTTTCCTCAGCCACTTACAGTCAGGCTGCTATTAATACGGATGATATTTTAACGACGGAGCGACCTGCAGCCAAATGGTCACCTCGCCGTCTCGAATTAAATAGAAATGCTGCAGTGTTTTCTAGGCAGGAAATGTGATCATCTCTGCCACTAAATCTGACCTTCCTCTAGATTTTGTAAATATTGTGAGTCCACCAGTTTATACTTTTAACTACTGTCACTAAAGATGGGCTCGTATCGAGTCGAGCTTGTTTTTTCCCCACAGGCCCATGAATGCAGCGCGGCCGTCTCCCTTCCGGACCTGATGGACGCAGACGTTGCACTTGTCGCAGAACACCATCTCGTTGCCGTCCTCGCCCTCGGGCGAGCGGCACACGTCGCACACCACGTCCTCGTCGTACTCGATGCCCAGGCCCTCCTCCGTCTCAATGGCCTGCCGCATCTTCTCCTCGCAGGCGCTCTCCAGCTCCACCAGGACGCACTCCATGGTCAGCTCGTCCAGCTCTGGTAGCGCTGATAACGAGAAAAGAGAGGAGCTGGGTTTACTTTAATGAAAACATCTGGTTTGGTCGGGGAGTCTGAAAATGGTGTGCGTAAAAGCCAGAATTTGATAAGAAATAGCTGTCTGAGACTAAACAGGGACTCCATTTTACTATCAAAGTTGAAAAAAAAAAAAAAAATCTGATCGATTTAGCCAGAAGTTCCTTATTTAAAAAACTGCTTTTTCCGATTTCATTTGCAGCTCAAAGTTATCTCTTGCTCCAAGGTTGGCTAACAGTTAATGAAAATGATGAAACACAGCTGGGAAATACATGAAGGCCTTAAGTGAAACGTTCAAATCACCAGGAAATTAAAGCTGCTGGATGATAGGAAACTGTGATGCATCAGGATGGAACCTGCAGCGGTTTACTGCTCACTGGATTAAACATCCATATCTCACAACGTAGCTTTTAATAGCAATTCATGCGCGTGAGCATCTGTATGCTTTGAACAAAACTGGATTTCCCCAAGTTAAACCTAATTCCTTTGCACCTTTTGCCAACTTGGCCAATATAAAAAGCGGAAAGTGCAAACTGGTGTTGAAAACAGACACGGCAGCAGAAAACAAAAACATCGGTGGAAGAGCCTGCGTGGGTCTGTGGGAGCTGCTGTGTGTCTGAAATAAGGATGATGCATCCAGGAAATAAGGTCGAAAGCCCCAGCAGCCGCTCCTAAACACAATTACCCAGTTTTATCCGAAAGGAGCACATCAGATAGAGAATAAAATGATGAAGATGGGAGCGATGCTCCGCTTCAGCCTTTATCACCATGGCGAAATGGAGGCTGGAGCGCGACAGAAAAAAAAGAAAATGACCACAAAATTAAGGCAGCAGCGATGATGGATAAACCACTCAGTGGTAACGGAGGAGAGGAGAAAGGAATTAAAGGAAATAAATCCAAATCAAAGAAAGACTTCTTCCACCTGCTTTTTGCAGTGGATTTATTTGAATTATTGGTATAAAAAAAGCTGCTTTTTCAGCTTCTTCATTCTGTATTTTTAGAGAGGAGAGTGGTTGACCCGGACTAACCCATCTGCCTGAACTCGTGGTTAACCAGCTCCAACCAGGCGACGTCCAGGTCGTCCAGGTCGTAGCAGCAGAAGGGAGAAGGCCGGCCGCTGCTCCCCCTCTCCAGCCTGCCGGCGGCTTCGCTCGTCAACTCCGGCAACAATCTGGAGGAAAAACGCACACGTTTCATCATCTCATAACAAGATTTAGGCAAGAAAATCGGAGGGATGTTTGTCACTTCTGCAGCATCTACAGAGGCTTGAAACGCTTGACACACACACACACACACACACACACACAGCAAAAGCAATCAAAACAATTACAAATGGAGGGCTTGTAGACGGCGGTGGCAGCAAGCTCCTCTGGGCACTGTCTGTCTGGCTCTGGAGCCTTCGGTCTGAGCTCCTGTCTGTCAGCAGGAAACGAGGTCAGGAGCTCGGCTCGACCCAACACGAACCAACGGAAGACCCTTTCTCTGATCAGCTCCTCCCGCACACAAATCACGCCGCAATAAAACATGTGGATAATAAAATAGATGGCGCGCATGTCGCCAGGAAATAGAAAAAAAGGGATAAGTGTGTGTGTGTGTGCGTGTGTGTCAAACACACGCGCCATCAGACAGCAGAGTCATCGCTGACACATTTAGTGACCTTTTTTTTTTGGAAAAGCTGAAAAGCCCCAACGATCAAAACCACTCAGATCATTTCCCATTGCCGCCGCTGGCATAAACAAGAAATCAACATCATCTGCCAAAATAGCTTCACTTTAACCATATTTAACAGGTTCCCACGAAAGCAAACACATAATTAAACTGAGGATTAACTGGATGAGCTGCAGACTGGAATATTTCTGCAATATTACAACCTAAATATGGGCGACTTTTACATCTGAAGCTACAGGTCTGGCGGGAGGTTGAAACCTGCTGGACAAACGGGTGCAGGTGGACAAGGAGGGAAAGAAGAAAACACAAAGATGCTCAGGAGGCAGAGACAGGAGGACTGGCTGTCAGGGAGGGAGTCTGAGCCGCGTCGGTCTGTTACGTAACCTGGAAATGAACCTGTGTCCTATTACACGGAGGAGGGCAGCGCATTAGCATCCCAGAAGGATGGCGCTGATGTTGTAAGAGGTTGGTAAACAAAAGAGCGGAGTAAGCATTTCCTGAGCTTTTAATAAAACACATTAGTTCAGTTTATTGTCTTTAGTCTGGAAAATGTCAACTGAAAGCGAGACAGTCCCCAGTCGACAGGTAAATGATAAAGTGGATAAAAGAGAACTGCAGAAGTGCAGAGTGGAAACAGCACGTCTCCACATTTGCTGAACGCGTTCAATGAGCCTTAACGCACACAGACGAGTCGTACACTCAGGAAAAACGAATTCAGCTCCTCCGTAATGTGATGTTTAGTCAGTCATCCAGACAGCCTGATGTTATCAGCACTCTTCTGTACCTCTGGAGTTAGCATTATCGTTAGCTTTCGCCCTGCTACCAGGATCTTATTACCGCTAGGCCTCCGAGTCTTGTCTCTGTGGCAGGTCGTGATAAAATAGCAACATGGGGATTAAAACAAATGGGAGCTGCAGTTTAAAGGCTTCCCATATGAAACCTTTAAGTGTCTCTTTCACCGTGCCGACTTTTTCTGGAAACGAGACGAGAAAAGAGGCTTTTGCTCCTGAATAATGTCAGCTCATCTAGCGGAGGGTGAGTCAGAGTACAAGGTGTTCTTCCTCTGATGAGTATCACGTATCCTCCATATAGGCACACCTTATATAACGCGGGTAAACAAACCCACATGCACAACGTGCGTTTGTCCAGGCTTTATCTAAATGACAAAGGCAGAGATAAAGCGTGCCGTCGTCTGTCAATCCAGGAAACGGTTACAGCCTTCCGTGGGACTGTAAACAGATTTGATGGCTTCTGTACAGCGACGCTGGTTCACCATTCCCCTCCATACATCATCAGCCCGATTTGAGTGAATTTTCCAGAACTTTTCTCGGAAATATTTGTTCCTCCGTTGATGCTGTTCAGGGGAATGCAGTAGAAGATGGATGGGTGTTTTGTTCTGTGTAAAAATGTCATCTATTTGCCAATATTGTGACTTTTAAGGCAGAATCGTGTAGAACAGAACAAGAAAACAGTCAGACAGCTGCAAATGTAAATGCAACTGGGGGTGCGGATGGTGAAAATACTTCTCCAAGCATGCGCGACAAGAAGAGAGCTTTAAAACCACCCACTTCACTTTCTCTCATAAAACGTCGATGAAAAAAAATCCCCCCTCCGAGAGGGATGAAGTGGATGTTTGCATAAGACGTTTCCACTGCGGCCTGAGCGACAGCGGCGGGGCCCGCTCCGTCTCTGCCCACGCAGGACCCATCAAGTTTTACCAGCCCGCAGCCTACAACAGATCACTCGTAAAGAGCAGGAAGCCCTTCCAAATGAGGCCAGGTGGAAAATCAGACGGGGACGTGAAAACCACGAGGGTTGTGAGACGAGGTGTGATCATAGCGTCCAACAAAAACATTGTTTTAACTCTTTGTGGGCAGCCCAAACGGGTTTGGAGAGCTCAGAACCCCTCTGAATTCAGACATGCCATTGCCCCCGTGCACGTGAGCGTGCGCGCGGGCGTTAATCTCATTCTCAAAATGCTGCACTGTCACAGCACGGTTGAGAAAAGCAGCAATTCCCTTTTCTTCTTGTAATCCCTCCATTCTTCTCACACCACATTGTGCCAACAGCCCCTTATCCTTTATCCCCGCTCCAAAAAAAAAAAAAAAAAAGCGCAGGAAAATCAGGCGAGCATCCAAAAGGACGTGGTAATGGGTTCCCACTACCACTACTGGGTCCAAGGGCATCCCAGTGTGTGTGTGTGTGTGTGTATCTGCCTGCCCATCTTTTAAAATGAATTCAGGGAACTATACACTAGCAAAAGGACCTTCAACTTTATGGCCTCAATAAGTCCCACTTATAGATTTTCCTCTCCAGTAACTCACAATATCAAAAGGAACACACACACAAACACACGCAGGCACACACAGCAGACCTGTGGGACGTGTTCCATCAATCAGTGGGACCAGTGAGTCATGTTATGATGTCATACTGATATCTCAAAAACCCAAATGTCTGAATTTACATTCTGACCTTTCAGAGATGAGTCATGACCCTCAGCAACGCATCGATGTTGCTTTGGGGGCTGTTTAAGTTTGCAATTAGTGAGGATGAGAACGAAAACGCGTTCGTGCCTCTCTGCCACCAGGGGGCAGCACACAGGAGGAATCGGTATATTATCGATAATAGCGTAAGAAGCTGGCAAAGAAAAATCGAGCAATTTAAATACATTTTTCTTTGTTTTTTGGCGTGTTTGTGCCTGTATAAAACGAGCACCAACGTTAAACGACGATCCTCAAGTTCATCCCTGACATCCAGGCAGGACCAGGACAGATGCTGACCTCTGTTTCCTACCTTCAGGCAGACGCTCAACTGAAACTCTGCAGATGCGACAAAAGAATCATAAAGGAAGGCCACGACGCTGACTGCACAGGAAGTAGTGGGCAGAGTACTGTCATTTAAAAAGATGAACCCTTGTAACATATTTCACCTTAAATATAGAATTAATGAGTTTTATTGTTAAACGAGCAGCAACCTCAAAGTTTAAAAGAATCGATGACTCTGGATGGGTGGGGCTAGAGAGGATGTCGGTTTTGGAAAACTGGGTCTGTATAAGTGTGTGTGTGTGTGTGTGTGTGTGTGTATTATTACACTATTTTATTCTGAGGTTCAGATGCGAGTTCTGCCAGGTTATTGTCATGGGCATGACTCAGATTTTTAAGAGCACTACTCTAAAATGCTCTCTTTGTCTCTCTCTCTGTCTCACACACTCAAAAACTCTCTCTCTCTCTCACACACACACACACACACACAAGATGCTGGATACACACAATCAATACTTTTTCATTTTCAAAAGCCCAGACACACAAAATCCACCTCCCGAATCCCCAAATCCCAAATAAACACTGAGTCATCCACAGAAGGGTGCACATGGCTTTCAGTGTGTCACACTGTTTGCTTTCCCTCTCCCCCTGACGCTCCGACGTCAAATAGTTCCTCCGTAAACAGTTAAAAAAGAAACACTGCGACAGCATCCCCCCACCCAGCCCCATTCTCCCACACCCCACCCCACTGTGTCTGTGCCTACAGCAAAAACCAGTCAGATCAGCTGGGGTGATGTTTTCATTCATATTTTCCACCCAGTTAACTCAGAGTCAGGGAAGGGGGACAGAAGGAGGGAGGGAGAGAGAGAGAGAGAGAGAAAGAGAGAGAAAAAGATAATAAAACAGCCATAACAATCTTAGAAACCAGATATTGAATGTAATCCCACATTAACTTTATATATGGTAAATGCAGATGTTATAGCGCCCATATCCACCCTCCAGCTGCATTAGGAGCGCTCCCTCCCTCCCTCCTTCCTTCCTTCCTCCCTCCCTCCCTCCCTCCTTCCTACGGCCAACTTCCAGCTCTTCCAGCCGTTTTGGCCAGGACGAGCATCGCAGCACTTTTAAAGAAAGGCCATCATGGCTGCTTCATGATGCCTCCAAGCACGTGTGCTCACGTACACGTTCACCCACGGGAGAAAAACAAGGGCTTGGAAGCATCACAAGTCAGTTACATTATCAATCGCGCCTTTGTTAGAAGAGAGCGGGCTCACTTGCACAGACCAAAATACAATGCAGACTTTAATGGGAGCGAGCACTGAAAAATGTCAATGGATTCACACTTAAGTGTGTAAAGACTGTATATTGCTCCTTTATGCTGTTACATTAGGGAACTAACAGCTTAACAAGCGTTTCATAGCCGTTCTGTCCTTCAGAGAAACGTCGTCCAAATGTGCCACAATTTTCCTTTTAGAAGGAAACACTAATGCCTCTTCATGAGCCATTACACAACCCTCTTCAGGGGTCCTCGGCACAGGCAAACACACACGCGACGCAAGCAATTTGAAACCAATTAAAGGTCAGCGTCGTTAAAGGTGATGGCACCGCGTGGGTGTCGGAACATTTTGTAAAAGTACCTTCAGTTGGAAACAACATAAATAAAGAATTGTCTGACGCTTTATAGCCTGGGAACGCTTTACATCAGAGATAGAAGAAGGAGTGTGTGTGTGTGTGTGTTTGTGTGTGTGTGGCAGCGGGTGTTTCGCTTCTGTGCATTTGCATGATGGATCAGAGCGAGTGGGAGTTTTAAAAAGGTCTCCAACAACACGAAGGAAGGAGGGATGAGAGAGAGAGAAAAGTGGAGTGAAAGGTTGTGATGGAGAGATAAAGAAGCAGAACAGAGGGAATAAATATGAGAGGTCACACATGTGTGTGTGTGTGTGTGTGAGAGAGAGAATGTTATAGCCTTTCACCTGTTGCCGGGTAAGAATGAGTCATTTTTATCCGGGAACAAAAACTATTCATTATGGGGCGCGCTGCTGGTGTGCACGTGTGTGTACGTACACGCGTCAGAACCTTTTCTGCAGCTTGCCGGCACAGATTACATTTTGTCGGCAGCTTCAATATCCAGATATACACACACACACACACACACACACACACACACACACACACACACACACGTGCACGCGCAGCAGAGAGAGCAGCGTTTTCATCGTCTCTGTTGTCTCCACATCCATCAGCTGCACAATTTCATTCCAAAAGAATTGTGGGTGAATACAATTTCACTGAATCTGTGTGTCTGTGATATCCCCGGTTTAATACCTGCTGTGGTTTCCTCCCCGCTCTCTCTCTGTTTCCCATTTTAACAAATAAAAGTTAAAGCCTGAACCTCGCCTGGAGCTGCACTACAGCGACCTGGATCCAAACTCTGATGCTATCGAGCGCTAACGCTAACATCCTGCAGATTTGTGCAAATGTTACCCAATTTTCAACCTTTTTCAAGTAAATACAACCAAGAAGCAAGTGATACTTTATATACAAGGTGTAGAAGCATTTTCAACAGGCGTGAGTAACAAAGGTCAAATGTGAGATCGGTCCATTATTTTAATGGCTTTTGCTTCAGTGTCAGCCGTCATTACCCTTCGTCTCTGGAGCAGCAGCCAAGTAATGAACACACACCTAAAACAGGCACACACACCTGGCTGGAGGGGGTGGATGAAATTATGGGCAAAACGTGGCATACATATGGAAGAAGAAGATGAAATCACGCCGGCTTTGACTCTGGATACCGAAGGAAACCCGACAAGATTCTCTTCACGGACGCGAGTTGTTGGATTTTAAACGGATTCGACGCGACCTGGGAAGTAACTGCTGCTTCAGCAGCAGAGTTAATATTACTCTCACAAGGTTTCCACTCACAGCTTTCAACAAGTGGAGAGGAGCCTCCAGTCAGACATTCCAGCTGCTGTCTCAGATGTCTGATAGAAGGTTGATGTAGCCTTTTCTCCGCTTACTGATGTGACCAAAGATTGAATCTGATCGTGAAAAAAAAGAAATAAATAAAAATCTGAACCAATTTAAAGTGTTTTCCACACACCTCTTTGCAGAGCTGTCCAGTAATTGGCCTGGATTCTGAAAGAAAATCCAATCCACCCGAGGGAAAAAAAGGCACAGGCGCGAGCAGACTGACGAAAAGAGAGAAAATATCTGTTAATTATCTGATGCCGCTTTGATTCCTTTGATGCTATGGTGCACAGCAGCTCCGCTGCTGATGATATTTTATATGTCAAGGAAGTGGATCCGATCCACGGATGGGGGGGGGGGGAAGGATAGCTGGATGCTTTTAAGTCGCACAAACATCACTCGCTATTTTCCTCTTTATTTCCTAAAACAGACCCAGGGGTCCAGGATGTTTACATATATAGTTTGTTATTGTCAGTGTTCCTTTTCTAGCCGTCACCGTGAAACCAATTTCCTCTGGAACAACAGCAGAGATGACACTGGGTTTTCTGAAGTCAGTCAGCATCGTCATGGGAAAACTCGCCTCTATTTATTCAGGGCTTAAGTGTTTACAACACGCAGATACTTATAGTCTGAAAAATGCTGCCCAGTCTGGGCACAGAGGCCAAGCCAGTGTCACTGTGGGAAACCCTGGTGGGCTTTGAAATGGAGACAAGAGGGGGCAGAGAGACGGGTACAGTATGTACACATCAGCCCCCCTCCCCCTCCCACACACACTTCCTGCATTCCTCTCCTGTCTGACACACTTCCAGTAAGCCCAGCAGCACTTCAAACCCAGCCCACCACCACCACCACCACCACCACCAGCAGCAGCAGCAGCCCTTCAGACGACAGCGGCTGCTCCACAGATGCTGCAGGACACAACGACACAAACACTGCACAGAAAAAAAACATTCCACAGGTGGGCCTGAAGGCTCCACCGTCACAGCAACAAAGGGCTCGGTCTTTTTAATGGTTTTGTTGATGTTGGAACCGCAGAAATCCCATTTAACTGCCACTGGTGCCTTAAAATGAGGTGTGTTTGGTATGAGAGGACAGGCTCCCGTCTCGGTTCCTGAGGTCCGGTTGTGTGGAGCCTTTGAGTGTGAGCCATCTCAGCTTCCAGGGAGTACCTGGAGTGACACGGGTCATTTAACCCATCTGGCCCAGTATCCAAACACAAGAGGAACACGGAGTTATTCTACTACAAAAGACGTATGATGGCTGTGCGGAGCCTTCCAGGTCGTTAGCACAGGACCTTTTCCCGGTGGACCTATGAGATCACAAACACCTTAGCAACCAGTAGTCACCAGTAAGAGGAAAATGGTAACCAGAGATCACCTGTGTGAGCGGACAGAGAAGAAGAGAGAAAATGGAGAGAACTGTTCATCTGTTTTTCACACAGCGGAGCTGGAAGCCGGTTCCAGCTGGGTAAAGGTGGACAGCCCGCTCCAGATGTTGAAATCAAAGCGCTTTGATCTCCCACGGAGGAACCTCTGGAAAGAGAGAGAGAGAGGAGGGTGGCTCTTCCACTCAGGAGGGCGTCGAGAAGGGAGCGCACGTGCTTTCACACGTCAAATCAGGGAGGAGAGAGAGCACGGTGGAGCACGGCCGAGCGAGGACGTGAGCGATATTCCCGCGGGAGGCGTATCGGTGTTTACGAGAAAATACCAGAGGTACCACACACAGACGCACGCCAAGTGTGCACATTAGCCGTGCGTCGGATACCCTCGCGCTCATAAACACAGCGTTCATGAGAATGGAGAGGGGAGAACTTTTCTGAATGAAACTTGGAAGAAGCAAGAAAGTAGCGATTTTGTACAAGAGAACATATTTTGGGCAAGTCGCTTCAAACATTGCATTTATCCAACAAAGGCTTGTTTTTGACTGGTTGGCTCCATCAGTGGGTGGGCGCTGTGGACTGGCCACATACCAGAGGGGGAACTGGTCAAAGTTCCCAATGTCGCAGCCCCGCAGGCCCTCCAGAGGCGACCGGGTTCAACTGGAATCTGTCTGGGCCTGGAACAGGACAACCCGCACGGTGCGGGCTGGCGGTCTGCCGCCGCGGCGAGAGGCGACCTGCAATCTGGGCAGCCGACCAGTCGTTCAACCGCCCTGACAGTTCTGCCTGGTTTGACATTTTTCGGAGGTCAGCCAGCCTTCCCGTCTACTGGCCATGGGATGTGGTCAGAGACAGAGCATCCCCATCCTCCGAGCTTGTTGGCTGTTTGGCGGTCGCGCCGGACGCTCGCCAAACGCAGCCTGAACATTAGGCTGCTTGTTTCTTATTATTAAGCTCCGGGTGAGTCAGCCGCATACCTCGCTGATGAGAGGGCAGAGAATTTCCTCCTTTGACCGGCTGCACGTGTGCACCAAGATGAGTCCTCTGGCAGGAGGAGGCTGGGACGCGGCGAGCGGCGGCCCCGCTCACTTAATCAAGCGGCGAAGCAGAAATAAACATGCAGTTTGATCACAAAAAGATTTGACAAGTCATCTTGTCTTGGCAGGAAAAACGACTCAGTCGGATGGTGAATAGCTCTGGCACAAGGGCGTCCAAAGAGGCAGCCTGTAAGTCAGCCATTTATTCAATGAGTCAATAAAGCCGTCAATCAAGGAGCCGATCGCTCTGCCAGCCCCTGACTCAATCACAAAGTTTAGTCCCCATTAACTGTTGTGAGACTTGTGTCCAACTCTAGAATCCAGTATTAAAGTATTACGCTGATTTATTTGGCTTTATGGTTCCTTTCCAGCCACTTTGGGAAGTTTGTTAATCTCTTTCTCCAAGGAAAACGTTCAAAAGCCGCTTCACACGATAACACGTTATTAGATTTGTCATGTCAGAACCGACCAAACACAGACAGAAGGGCCAATTTGGCCCCGAAGCCCATACTTTATGATGAAACGGTGTTCTCATATTCGCTGCAGTGTCCAGCCAAAAGCAACCGAATCAGCCTGTGGTCAGGAGTACACCCACTGACCCCTCATCCTGGAGCAGGGGGAGTCTTTGCTGTCGCTAACGAGCCACTTAGCCAACCAGCTCCGCCTGTCCCGCCCCACCAGGTCACACCTGGTCTGTCGTCATCAGGGTTCCAGTTTGGCAGATATGTTTTTTTTTTTCCCTGTTTCTATACTTATGTTTTAATTTCTCACACGTGATCCACTGCTGATTCAATTATATTAGCACTGTTGGCTAATACTGCCAACAGGAAATCAATACTGAGAGCTAACGGCTCTGAGCGGCGGAGCTTAGCATTCCGTCGTGAGAGGATTCCTCCACGTGCACTGGCTGACCTTTTGTGCAGGCGGATGATGATACAAAACTTAGTCATCTGATTTTCTTAGAAAAAAAAGGCACAGTAGATCCAGATGTTGTTGTGTACGTACCGCTACAAAAGAATGTGTACACACGGAACACACATTTAGCAACTTGTGCGCTAATTAAAGCAAAGCGTGCGCAGGGCCGGCAGGCTCTGATTAACGCTGGAGCAGGCGGTTAAACACGCCTCTTGGGGATGTTTAACACGAGTCCATCGTGAGCGCTGGCCGGTAAAAATTACACGAATGCATCACAGAGGAAACACGCAGCGCTGCCGATCTCGAGATTCTGAAGAAATAATAATTTTCCAAAGCTACTTTATGCAAATGGCCTCACATTAAAGTTTAAATAACAGTGATGAGCCTGTCTTCTGTCTTCGCCATTCTGGCTGCAACGCGGCTGTTTAAACCAGCGCTGAGCTCACCGGACCTTCCTGGTTATTATTAAAACGACACAAATGGAACGAATAACGATGCAGATGAACCGACAGGAGGATTTTTATTAGAACAAACTTCAAGGTGAGTGTGGCCCAAAATCACCATTAAAAACAGCTGCATCATAAAATCCCTCCATCCTCCTTCTCTTTACTGCCACTTCTTTCTGACCAGGGTGGGTGGGCGGCGGGGGAGGGGGACACTGGGGACTGTCCCAGTAGTCGCCGTCTGACCTCTGTCTGACCCTGTGACCCTCGTGAACACGCCGGAAAGTTCGGCCAAACCGCAGACGGCAGTTTCACGTTCGCAACTCGTCCTCCAGCAAAAACTTGAGGCGATGCATCAATAACCGCCATCTGACTGCTTTCATTTAGTGAGGAGATGCAGATCTTTTGGTGTGTGTATATGTAATTATTTTCCCTCTCTGGCTCTGAGCGTTCACTGGGGACGGGCTGTCACACCGCTGCCAAAGCCCCGTTCACTGTCTGCGCACCGCCGGGTTACGCAACAGCTAATTACTTCCACTCAGACAGAACCGGTCGGAGGTACGAGAGCGGAGGAGAAGGGGAAGTTAAACAGAAAACAAGCCAAATGAGGGACGAAAGAAAGGGTGAGTCAGGGGAAAAGACTTGAAGACAAAGGGAAGAAAATCACTCCTCGCCTTCCCTGCGCTTCTCCTCCCATGTTTACAGGAGCGGAGCCTCCGGAGGCCCCCAACCCCCCGCCCACCACCACCACCACCCCCACCC